>JAQFVV010012427.1:1607759-2090388 GCA_028023455.1 Epiperipatus broadwayi
ATAGATTTCTAATTCGGCTCTACATTATCAACATTTACTAAAGAACGTTGGTGACTCTCAAAGAAATGTAATTTTCTGGAATTATTCACTGATTATTTAATAAATACAAAACATATATAACTTGGGAATTATTATAACTAATACGTCAGCCATTTGCGAAGTAGTAGACCCCTGCATTACAATAAATGAAGCATTGAATGCGTGTCGATTTATATGAAAGTTAAGTTATTAAAGAAAGTAAATATTAATGAAAATTTGACACGCATTCATTGTTTTAAGCGATCATAGATTTAAACTTTGAAAATTGAAATAATTATGAGCATGCAATAATTAAATAATAACTATAGATAGAAATGTAGATTATAGAAATACGCACCCAAGACAGAATGAGGTAAGCTAGATTAGTAGAGAAATTTACACATTAAGTTAATTATTCAGTTTTAGTTATACAAATGATAGTTTTTACATTTTATAAATTTAGATAAGTAATATGAAGAATAGCTATAGCATATTATTAGAGTACTCTAGAGTTTGAACACAGACAGGTACCTGTTTTATAAGAAGTTTTCTGATTCCATTAGTTTAGCAGCAAAAAGTTCACGAGTGGCAATTCTTTCTTGTATTTAGATATTCATTTAATTTCATGGCAGCAGCAGCTTTCTCATTCATTTCAGGCAGCAGATCTTCATGGTGAATTTATGACGGGCAATGGAAAGTTCAGCATCCGATAGGCCATCTCCCGATGGAGAATAATCTAGGTGCTTTACTCGGTCATACCTTGGCAGGAACAAATTATTTTTATATTTTTGGAGACTCTCAGTGATCGAGAGCAAAGCTAAAGTTTAAGTGAATGTCTCCAGCAAGTCTAAGATGGCCTCTTTTTTTATCTTGATCTTTCACATTTTTGTTAAGATATTTTTAGGTTCTACTTAATCTGCCCTGAGGATAATCAATGCATTTAGTTGGTTTTTAATTAAAGAAAGCTGCCGTTCTATTGTTTACATTTTACATTTACTAATTAATTTTGGGGAATTTTTCTTTAATTAATCTATTATCTATCACTGACCGATGCTTTTAAATTTCAAAAACAAAAAGGGAACATAAGATTATTTTAACTTTTAATTAAATATTACATCAGATATTTTTAGAATTATTATTAAATGAAATTTAAACAAAGCAATAAATACGAACTTTATAATCCAAAATAAATGATTAAAATTATACAAAATTATATAACTAAAAGAAATCTAAATTATATTATTTTATCCCTATTTATTGCGTTTAATTTGAGATCGAAATGTGTGCGTGTTTATGCTGAATTCTACATATATTTATACATTTTTAATATTGTTACACACACAACTCGATATCAAAAAGTTTAAATTTGGGCGGGATAGACCGGTCAGTGAGAGACGACAGAAAAAGGTGAAACTTAAGATTCGAATACGAATCTTACTGTTTCAATATCAGCTATCTGTCTTTTTAATTTCAGACATGCAGCCTTTGTATGTCCGACTTGCTTGCAAACATACATGTGTAGTGGTGATTTGTTCATCATATCTATATCAAAGCTTTATACTAATTGATGTTGAGTTATCCAAGTTGACTTATTGTCTGACTGACCTAGTATTCAATTTTTTGCACATCATAGTTAATAATTTTTTTAATGCCTTTGCTTGACTAGCTATTGATTTTGCTAGTATTGCTTGGGCAAAAGCTGAATCAAAATCTAAATACAGCATCATTTGCAATTTAAGTCTTAAGTTGTGATCATTTATGCTGCAAATAAAATGATCACGAAGTGCTTCATTCATGAAATCTTTGAAATTTGCACTTTAATGCCAATGTTCAGATTCTTGTTGCCAACTCTTCTTGATCACAGATATTGAAATAATATCTCGTATTATTTTCAAAGGTTTTGGAGCAAAGTAATCAGTGAGAGCCACTAACATTTTATCAATTTATATCAGCCAGCATTTCCGCCATAGATTGAGACTTTAGTATCTTGTAAGTTTGAGGACCTATTATTTGACTAATTTTACCTCAGACTCCTTGATCTGGTTAGCCCGTAGGTAAAATATTAATCACTCTTTATAGCTTGACTAGCCCTCAGGGTGAGCTGGATCAAAAACTTCCATGGAGCCAAGAGAATTAGCCATTTTTAAATTTCCCCTCATTTATTCATAAGAGAAACAAAATACTAATTTTTATTTTTTATCTTTGTGAGTTATCACTTGTAATTTTAAATTTTGATAGATAGTTTTGTTGCAGTATTTTTCTTGATATTTGGTATTCGTTTCCCCAAACTTTAAATAGCTACTATCATATTTCATACAGTTATTGAGGTCCTAAACTAAGTTCAAGTGGAACAAACTGACAGGGAACTTTGACATTTAGTGAATCATTATTTAAGTAGTTATTCCAATTATATTAAAAAACCACTTTCAAGTAAAATAATAATAATTGTAATAATTTGATATTCCTAGCTTTTCTATAGCTTTTTCTACTAGAATTAATGCTATCCTGAAATAGCAGTTAGTATCCCAAAAATATAAAATCTTCCTGCATATATTATATTATTTGATGTTTTTTGTTGGTACTTTGATAAAACTAAGAAGAACAAATAAATTAATGAAAAAATTGTCAGAATTATCAGGGTAATACTTATATGGATGAAGAAGAAAAGCAAGTCTTTGGCAATTGATCATTATTGTGCTATGTGATGATAAAATCAACATTAATAATAACCGATCTATGAACATTACAGTTAAAATCGTCCAATTTTTTTTATATGTTATGTTTCTGAGAATAAAATGAGATAGTTTACAGTTATATATTCTTTATTATATTACATTTGTTCTATTTAAAGATGGTCATTAATCTTTCAAGACATATATACCTTATACAATTTTTAATGATAGCAAATAAAAATTATAACATTTCACAACCGTAATATTTTTTATAAAACTGAATCAACTTTAATACTAATTTCCTATTATTTTCATTGCAGTTAGTATAATGTTAAGCTAATTATGCATATATAAACTTTATCATAAAACTATAATAGCTGCAATTAATTAATTTCCTTATAATAAATTAATTAATTAATTTCATTATCAATACTAAGCAAAAATTTAAAAGGGCACATCATAATTTACGAATTTTAAACAAATGATCAATTGTATTTATAAACTTAATGAATTACAATTTCCAGGTTAACAATCACAAGAACTATAGGCTTTTTAACATTTACATTGCATATTTTATATATATATATATCACTAGATGGAGCCTTACCAATAGCTCCTAACAAGCTACCCTACCCTTCACTGACGTGAGCCAACTAGCTTGAAATCAGCTGGTCTGACCCAAAATGTTTTATCAAAATATGCATTTATTTATAAGTGCATTTAATTGTGTGGATAAATTTAGTGGGGTTTATTTAAACTTCTAGGACATATAAAAATTTCAGCCTGTTACAGTCCAAGTATTAGCTTTCTTGTCTTTCTTAAGAGCTTAGATGAAAATGAAAAGTGGAATCCATCTTTTATCTATACAGTGTTTACTGACAACAGATTATAGATTCATGGTTTGAGTAGATTTTTCCTGTTATCATGTGATTTATATATATATATATTATAATAATCGAGACCATTCTATGACTAAATTTACTGTAAAAGGAAAAAAAGGTATACATATTCTACTATTTATGTGGATATTAGATGTATGAATACAAAGAACTATGGAAAAGATATGTATGATTACCCTAAAGAACCATAAAGTTAAAGATTAGCTTAAAACATCATGAACTGAATCATGAATCAGGTTCTAAATAATGTCTTTAAATAAATACTTCAACTTTTCATAACAACTATATTATTACCACTAATAATAAAATTAATCATTACTGTTCTTTAAAATAAAGTGCTTTATCATCCTCTTATCTTAAAGTTGTGACACTATTTGTATTAGATTTTAAATCATTACATTAGTCAGCTAATATACTTTCAACTTGACACTATTATGTTATTAATATATACAGAATATCTTGCCTTTCTTGGATTCATGCATTTTATGTTTAAGGTAGCTGACCAATTCACATAAATTATGTCTTGGAAATTTTATGACTGATACAGATTAATAAGCATATTTCAGACATTTCAAATCAAAAATAGCAATTTTATTAACAATGTAAAATTTAAATATTAAATCTCACAGATTAATAATAAGGAAAATTTAATTATAAAGCTTTATTCAACTCCTTAATGGTGATGCAAAATTTTTGACATGGTTTAACAATTCATATGATATATTAAGAAGTTGATAAAAATGTTAATGCAAGATGCAATTAAATTAATCAAAATTTTATCTTATTCTTACTTGGTTACATATTTGTGATTTGCAATATATAGACAGGTTTAAACGATATCTATAAACAGAAAAAGAATCATATGCATTATTATCACAACTTATAATTTTTGGTTGTAATGCGTAGGCCTGTATAGTGCAGTATATTTAAAAATAAGATAGAGTAAGACACTTAGTTTGGCTTACTCAAGTCATTCTGTTATTATAAACATATGTCTCTTGACTGTAATAAAAACTTTTCTGCTGATCCTCAGTATAATAATTTTGTCATCATATATCAAGTGCGTTGCATCATTGACACATTAACAATTACTTAGTTCGTTAAGCTTTTTTATACTTATAACACTAATACATATGTAAAATGTATAATTCATTATAGGTAAAAATTCTTTTGTCAATCGTTGTTAGCTGAGAGGTCAGCGCAGCCGCCTTGCAAGCAAGCAGTTGGTTGCACAGTTGTTGCGGGTTCGCCTCCCGGCCGATGCTATGATATATGAAAAAAAAATCTCTATTTATAAGTTTTAATAATAATTAGAATCTATACTGTTAAATTAATACATTTAGTTATCTACTTTAAGGAGGTAAGGCTGTATATGTATAAATAAAGTTAGTATTTATCTTTAGAAATTATTAAATCGGAAGTCAAAGATAATGCGCTATTTCTTAAATACAGTATTTATAAATCTCTGTGCACTCTCCTGCCAGTAAGAAATTAAAAAACTTAAGTGAATCACTTAAGTTTTAGAGCGTATTTCTACATACACCAACTCTCTCACTGACCATGCTTAAATCAGGGCTTGAGTCTATTGTGTGCCTGATGTTATAATCAAATTTGAATTGTACAAATCTAGTACAATTCAAGTGCGTGGAGATTTATAATATTTAGGAAATTTAAGAAATAGTGCATTATTGGAGTTTGACTTCCGATTTAATAATTTCAAATTTTCAGCACTTTATAATGATAGATTTATATTTATCTTTAGCAAAACTTATTTATTTCAATGTATTTTATTTGTATCATTAATTCATGTGGGTTGTTGAATTTCTATATTTGTTCTTTTAAAATTTATCAGTCTGATAGCAATGTTACATATTGTTTGATTTAATATCTTTGGGCTCAGACTTTGACTTACTGACTTAAATAATTTAATTTTTTGATTTTAGCTTACCTGGCTTTATTATTTCTTTCTTAAGAATGTAAACCCAAAAAATAAGAAAATTTAACTGTAATAAAACAAATTTCAATTCATGTTAAATGTTTATCATTGCTTTAATATATAATATATAGGGTATATGAGCACAGACTTTCACGTGACCCACCACTCTCTATACTACCTCATAACACTGATACACTTGAACACACATATGTTGAAAAGATAAATAATCACCAATATACGTATTTCATGCTAAACCAGCAATCATCAGTTGGTCCAGATTACCATCTCTACACTTATATGCTATAAGTGCTCAGATATATATATATATATTAAGATAGCCAATTCTCATACTTTAATGGACAGGCTTCAATCTACTCCACACTCCAACTCTTCAACTGTCCATCCAATTGAAAATCTGATGATGGAATCTTGTCACACCCATGTTGACCTAAGGTCAATCTGACAATATATAATAAATTTTGTTTTGTTTCAGATATGCTTTCTCAACATTTCAGATGAAAGCACATATATACATAATTTGCTGATCATATTAATATAAAAAAAAAACAAAAAAATATATCAATGAACATTGTTGCTTATATACATACTTTTGATTTTAATGGTTAAAAGTAGTTTCAAAAGATTGTCATTTAATTTTAAGCAGGTTACCTTATCAATTTGGCATAAAACACATATGGTATAGTATACATTTTATTGATGAACATTTTTCTGTAGTCGAAATAAATTGAAGTATGGAAATTTAGTAAAAAAGTTATTTCTGGAGATTACTGGAGACATCAATAGAATTTTGCTTGGTACTTTCAATATAACTGAATTGGAATGAATAATTTTGTTTATTGACTTCTTAATTTCTATTGCTTTTGTTCTGCGCAACAGTTTTCTTTAAATAAAAGCATATTTTTGCCATATTTACAATCAAATATATATTTTATATGAAACTTATAATACTATTATTATTTAGGCTAAATTAAATTTGAACTCAGACATTGAGAATATAATAAACGTTTTTAGTGATAAATGTGGTTCGGATGCAATAAAATGCACCAGTTACTTACATGCCACATCAAAATTTGTGTTCTCCATGAACACATGCTCCATACTCTTCCCCCTCTGGTTTGCTCTATGCTACTACAATGATCATTACATTATATATTCTCATGGAATTGAATATGTAAACATAATCAACTTAATAGACAACTATATATTCTAATCATACATTTATTTTCATCTAATCGACTTTCCTTCAAAATTGAACTTTGTCAAAAGTTGTTTCATTAATTCAATATATCATGTGATTTACACCTCTTAGCCCTCTTTCTATTGACCAACGTCAATCCTAAAAATGTTTTCATACTTTCAAAATTAATACAACATCTTGACAAAGTTCAATTTTGAACGAAAGCTGATTAGATGAAAATAAATATATGATTAAAATATATAGTTGTTTATTAAGTTGATATGTTTACATATTCAATTCAGTGAGGAAGTACATAAGAAAGACAACATAATGGTTTTAAAAGGAATAACAACCAAAGTGAAATATATATACAAATTAATAATATAATAAATATTCACAAAATAAAAAGGTAAATGTATTATTTTTTCTTATTTCAATAAATAAATTAATCTAAGTTTATTTATAAGGTATTTGAAAATTTATTTTTCAGACTGTATTTGGAGTACTATTATTTCCACTTTGTTGGATTATGGGTATAGATATTGCAGATTGTACAATTGTTGGAAGAATATATGGTCTCAGAATGTTTATTTCAAGTTCGAGGGCTATTGAAATAATGATGACAAAAGGAGATACATTACATGTGAGTCACAGTAAATATATCAGTTCTCTTCATATCATAAATTATATCTGTATTTTGAAATGTAGAAAAATTGTTGAATATTATAGTGAAAGAGACTTGGTTTATTTTTACAGTAGTTTAAACTATCGAGATTTTATAAACTCAGAGATATTGTTATAAAGATATATATGTATCACCATATATAATGTAATGCATGATATTAAAATAATTAATAATTACAAAGAAATACAAATTGTCAATAAAAAACAGAAAGGGAGAAAATGATAGTTCAATAATTTTTTTCCTATATAAATCAAATTGTACAAAATCTAATAATACATAAATATTAAGACATTTACGATATCTATATATAGATCTTAAGCACATGATCTTAACATAATTAATAATTTTGACAAAATTTAAATGACAATAAGGAAAAGAAAAGACGGAAAACTTAATTCAAGAAATCTTTTCTAATGTAAATCAATTTTCACAAAATCTAATAATGTATAAGTATTAAGATATTTATGTCTAATGCTATATTAATAATGATAGTGTGCACGCACACACACATATAAGTAAAATAAAATGTTCATTATGTAATAAAATAATAATGAATATAACAGATTGTAAAACTTTTTATAACATTATCACTGTTACATACATACATATATATATATATATTGTAACAAAACATTTTGTTACGCTCTTAAATTTTACGAGATTGCAACGTACGGTGGCCGTTCGAGGGCGCCACTAAGCATTTCTGCCTAGACCGTATTATAAATTTTCTATAATAACGGTTAATTTATTTACGAACAGCAATCACCAATTGCAAACCTTAAAATAATTTTCTTTAACGAACCAAAAGACTACAAAATGAAATATAAGAATTAATTATAATAAATAAAAAAAAAACAAACAGACCGCTTAAATATTGTTGAAAGATTTATTATACCTTTATTCTATTTGTAGACACATTTGTCGAACCAAACCTCCTTATCTTTTCTTTTCTAATCAAGAATTAACATGTATCGTTCTCGAAGGAACATGCGCCGTCACTTTACCAATTATACAATATTTCATCAAATATCATGGTATATAACTATGAGTGAATTCAAGGGCGACTTACTATAAGAGTGTGTTTGTTAAAAACAAACGCACTCAAACATCCTCTTTCTAATGTTAAATCTTTTTATCTTAAATTTTTACTTGTCCTTAGATCGAGTATACAATTTCTTATTCCTATCTAGACATTATAAGAACAACAATCATAGAACTAAAGGTAAGTTTAATTAATAGAACATCCCAAAAAAAATAAAAAAAATTAAAAAAAACAATATAATGTGGATTAATTTGAAAGAGTAAATACATCTACTTAAAGATTACATATCCCTCCCTTTCTATTGCTGAAACTTTGAGATATTTGGAGTGAAGGCTTTTCTTTCTTTCTTTAAAATCTATTACACAAATGTGAGATTATAACAAAAAAAAGTCTATTTACCCTGATCGATCAGTGCAGATCCTGTGTGGGTGGAATATTTCATTCTATATTCTTCGTGGTTTGTCCGTGTCTTCTTCCAGTCTGTTCTCCTCGGCTAGCTCTCTATGTCCGGCATTTACAAAGCAGTTCCAGGTGGTAATAGGAAGAGGTTCCCAGCAGGGAAAGTTCTGTTAGATCTAGCCACTCAACATTTTTTCCTTGCGCTTTGCAGATTTTTTTTATATATTGAAAAGTCTGAGCCGAATTGAAACTTATAGATTAGATATTGACCTCGGCAGAAATCCAATTAATTAGAACAAAAGGAAAGTCCGTAATTTATAGTTTTTTTCTAAAGTTTCAGTTCACACCTTTAATATTCTCTTCTTTTATTTCATATTTTAAAATCCCAAAGAAACATTCCAATTGATCAGCGTAATAGATAGCATAAAAATACATTCACTGACAAAGCCCCAACAATAGAATTAATTGGTTTCTTTTCCCTTCTATCTTAAGAATTTTTTTTTTTTAAAAAAACTAAACAAAAGACAAACTTTTATCAAAAATGTAAGATCTTGATCTAATTTATTTTAACTTCTTAAAACTCCATTTTAAAATTAAGTGTTAATTTCTATTTTTTAAAATTATGTATTATAAAATATTTATATTTTAACAAAAAATATATATATATGTGCGTATATATATATATGAGCTGATAGAAAAGTACGTGTTTATTTATTTCTAATAAAATAAGTTTATTACAATGTCTATATTTTATTTTTACAAAATATGTGTGTATATATTATATGTATGATTATGAGCTGGCAGAAAAATACCAGTTCAATATATATATATGAAAATAAAGTTATTGTTAACACTAACTGAAATAATTATACAAATATATAAACCATTATACAATTACAAATATCCAGTAACGCCCTCAGTTTAAAAATCTATATCTCAATAATAGCACTATTATTGAGATATAGATTTTTAACAGAGAGCGTTATTGGATATTTGTAATTGTGTAATGGTTTATATATATATAAGATTTGTAAATAAATGGAAATGATTGAAAATAAGTCAAAATGAAACATTTGGATAACCTAATTACAAGATTCTGTATTAGTAAGACTGTAAGTAGTTTGGTTCATTTTAATCAAACCATAGGATAAGTTATTGATGTTGATAATAGAACTCTTACTTTGGCATCAGATTAAAATAATATCTTTGGAGTTTAATAATCTTACGTCTAATTTTCCAGGATAATCAGTTCAAAATAAGATTCATATATTATTTGATTTATTTAAACATTGTTATTATTCTAAACAAATAAATGATTATTTACTCATTCTCATCTTAGTTGCCATCAAGTCACTTGCATAATTGAATTATAATAATTTAATCCCTGCCTAAATTTGGACCGTTTGGTGACTATATCTACTCTTGCATAAATATGAAAAAATTTCTTAAATTACGTAATGTTTACAATGTAAATAATGCTTTAACTTCCACATAAGTTTTGCATCCTCATTATCATCATTCCTTTTCTTCATCATTTATTTTCCTCCAGAATCTCTTCTTCTGCTTTGTTACATTTCATCTTCATTATGTCTTTCTTTATTTATCCAAGTTAAATTGGATTGGGCACAATTCTCTTCTGATTGTTGCTATCATTATTTGCTTAAAAAGTTTATCTCACGAATGAATTAATATAACAACAAATAATTTATTAAGTCATCATAACTTATTATGTAAATGATATATAAGGAATTGCTCTGAATTATTTTTAGTAGACATTTATATCCCATATTTTTTATTCGCTATATATTAGAACTTGTGGTTGAGATTTGTAGCTTCTACATATCATCAACATATTGGTTTCTGATGGAGGCTCTTATCTACTATATTATTAAATATGTCACAAGCAACTCTTTAATGGTTATCTATACCAACATTTTCCTATAATCTTACTATTCACTTGATAACTTTATTTTAGGATATGTAGAAAACTAAGTTAAAACTATTGTATTTATAATAGGTATACAATATAAATAATTAATCTAGCATTGAATGTTAAATGGAAGATCAAAGCAAACTTCATTATGCAATGATTTTGATATAATACAAAATGAAATATAAGTAATATATTATTACTGATTAACATAATTACAATAAAAATTTTAAAGATGAATGTTTTACTCAATCATTAAATTGACATAAAAATATTCAATGCTCACTTCAAACTTTTCTCTTCAATATATGTGATGATAATTTTGATTTAAAGTATTAAAAGAGTGGAATGTGTTTATTATATGTTATATATTAGAAAAACAAAAATAAAGAAGGAAAGAGGAAAATAATCTATTAAAACATTTAACTATACAGATCAAATAAATATCATTATTTCTAACTAAGGGCCAACATTCTCTAATTATAACAATGCTCTTTTTGACATATATTTAGTTTAACTTATATAGATGCTAGTATTATGTCATAAAGTAAATTGCTCTTCTAAGTTAAGGTCCTAAACAAAGAATTTATGGATATATGATTTGTTCTTATGGCAAATATTATTTCAAACTATCATTATTCTTGGAAAAATACTTAAATATATTCATTATCAATTTTCTTAAAGATTTTCATAAACTATATTTACCTCCATTATTTAAAAGGTATATTGCAACCACTTAGCTACGTAGCTGCATTAAAAATAATGAGGTAGTTGGTAGCACATTCCTCAAGTTTGGTTTAGGGTAATTTAGTTAATGGGGAAAGTAGTATTTAATTTTTCTGTGCATATTTTTTTATAATAATAATTGGAATGAAATTAGTTAAATATTTTGTTTTCTTTCCTTCATGATAGTAGGAATATTCTAGACAATTTCATTTTAATAATTGTCAAACCATTTTTTAAAATTATAATATGCGTATTTTAATATGTATTGTAAATTGTAAATGTTAGTAGAAGAGAGAGAAAAGTATAAAATCATATAAAAAATTTCTTTTGTTCTCTCTCATTAATAATTTTATTTATCAGTTGGCTAACTGAATTGGTCCAGAGTTGCCATGAATCAGAGATAGCTGAAGTCAAGAAAGAATGAGGCAGCTGTTCTAGTTTGTGATGGTGGAGTTTGAATTCACATGGAGAAAAGGGTCAACTTCAAGTGCTTCATAGCTGCAAATATGGACAAGGCAGCTTGCTGGCCTGAAATCTGTCAAATACTGGAACTGGTAGAATTCCAACCATACCTAAATAATACTATTTATGATGTGATTATAAACCAATCTCACCAAGAGAAATCTCTCAGCTTGCTAAAGAATTAATTATACATATCTAGATGCAAGGAACCACAGATAAACACATCGCTTGTATTTATATAAAGTGAGTTGTTTTTTTATAATTCCTTAAAATGGCTTTTTAATCTATAACTTAAAATAAAACAAGTAAATAATTTGCTTGAGTCAAATGTCTAAAAGAACGGATTAATTCTTAGATAATTATATATATATTTAAAGAAATTGTTTTAGTAATTTTCTAAAAATGACATTTTAAAAATACAAGCAAATAACTTTGCTTGAGAAAGAAAGTCAAAAAGTAAAGAATAGATGATTCTAAAAGCATTATAATTAATTAACATAATTTGTTAAGACTGATTTTATTTTTTAAAAGAAAGGAAAGCCTTTATTGTTAAAGCAGTGAAATTTATGTAGTTTCAAAATGGAATTAATTATGACTGTCAAATCAAAAATAACATATGATATAAATGGAAGTGTGTATATAAATGGCTAAACACACACATATATTAAATCTTATCCTATAAGAAGGAAAATGAATTTTTTCTATTATTAAATATTTATTATAAAATGAATTTCATTTATAGATTTATTACTATATTAAATAAGAAATTATACCACACTGATGATATGTATTTGTATTTGATGTAGAACTAGTATAAGATATTTCTATCATTTAAAAATAATAACTTAAGATTTTTATTTTATGGCAAGTCAAGCATGTTCAGAAATTATTTTGTCTCATATCTGGGTGTATATATATATATATTAATGAGTGTCATGTAAACACAAATAGATAAATTTTAATCATTTATTGTATTTTATATGATGATTGAAATATAGTCATCAATATGAAAATGCCAATGTGTGTCAGATAGTCATTTATATATACATGTTATTCATTTATTGTATTTTTATATAATTTAAAAGTTTTATAATTATTTTATGACAATTCAAATATTTTCAGAAATTATTATGCCACATATCTGTATGTATAAATATCAATGTGTGTTAGATAGACTCTTACATATACATTTTAATTATTCTATTTTTATATAACTTAAACATTTTATAATTATTTTATGACAATTCATATATGTTCAGAAATTATTATGCAACATATCTGTGTACATAAATATCAATGTGTGTCAGATAAGTTAAAGTTTTTATAATTATTTTATGACAATTCAAATATGTTGATAAATTATTAGGCCATATGTGTTTGTGCTGACTAGTTTTAAGTAACCTATTGGAACATATATAATATATAGTGTAACGATATATAAATATGTCGTTACATTAAATTGAAATAAAAACTTTTAAGTTCGCATATAAAAATAAGTGTATTAAAAAAAAAAAAAACTAAACGCTAAAATTAAAATGTTTGTTAAACGTATATATTCGCACAGATGCTAAACTTTAAAAATATTTTTTTTTAATAAATAAAAAAAGGTATTTGAATGTATTTTTTTTATAAAAAAATATTTAAATATAAAAATAGTTTAAAAAAGAAATAACGTAAGTAAAAATAAAAACAGGTATTAATTAATTCCTGTAATCTGTAAATGGAAATGATTGTTTATTAATTATCCAAAAGCTGTCTAATTAAAAAGTCAGAGAGTAAATTAGATAAGAGAATAAAGAGATTTTAGCTTGACCAATGGAAGCACCAAGCCTCAGCCCGGACCCGAACGAAAATTTGGATTAGTGACGTCTTTGTTCATTCAATCTGGAGATTTACTATAAAAAGAGAAATATTGAGTTCCAGCGTTTTGTGTTTGAGAGATGTGGTAGGACGCACATACCACACTCTCTATTTAAAAAAAAAAATATGAAAAGACTGTGATACCTTGAACCAGCTATTGCCATCTCCAGAACATTATCTTCCAATGGAGGTGTCATGGGAATTAAAAGCAGAAACCTGGACTCTTCTACCGTAAGCTATATGGACATGAACTCTAAATTTAAAAATAATTAAGAACTTTCGTTCAAGCTTATGAACTTCTGTCTGACTTTTTTAAGTTTAAAATCAAATTAATAATGTTTAATTTTATATGTTTTTCGATTGATAAAAATCATTTCCATTTTTTTTTTCTTATTGTATAAATTATTTATTGTTTAAATTTTAAATGATGAAATTTAGGTTGGGTATAGACGTTGCATAGATTCGTTAGCGGTTGATTATGTTGAAGTTTTCACATTTGATTAGAATATATAGGTAGAATATATAGGTCAGCGATGTTAATGCGGGCATCTTACGATGAATGCCATGGGGCCTTGTGTATTCCCTTTTGCAATTGACGTTATCGATGATTTTGTATTTTGATCGATTGTGTTTAATTTGGATGTTTTGGACCGTGGAATCTGTGCAGCCGATCTATACTCAACATTTTAAAAACAAATTTATAAAAATAATCTGTGCGAACGTATTTAAATGTTGAATTTAAGTCGGGCATGAATGGCTATATAGTTTTGTAAAGTTATATTAAGGGAGGGTAATCTTAGGTTATTCATTTCGTAGTTGAATTGGTTCAATGGATTGGATATATTTGTGTAATTGTAGATGTAGTATGAGATCCGCTACGGGCAGGATTATAGATATACGCCACACACCTTCTGTTTGCCTATGGATGGGTTTGTAAGACGGCAAAGGACCGCAGTCCATTCCTATGGAGTTTTATGTTTATTGTTCTACTTGCCAACAGATGTGACATTCCTGTTGGTGGAGAGACAATGTCTTCTCTAATTCTACTTACTGATCAGATGTACATTCCTGACAGTATAGTATTTTGTGTTGTCGTATTTTCATGCTACATTGAATACATAAATGTATCAGATGGATTGGCGCCAGTTTGATTGCGAAATTTGTTGCCTAAGGTTAAATCAGGGAAGAATATTTTCTTTTCAAATGCAGATCTATGTAGTCTATTCATACTTGACTATCTAAATAAAATATTAAACTCATTGAAACTTAGTTAAATGTAAAATTAAAAGATTAATAGAAAAATCTAAAATGTTGAATTTATTCCTCAAAATTTAAATGTTATTTTATATGTGCGTAAATAAATATTTTTATGTGTTAATTTCTGGCAGTGGCTTTTATTCTTTTATATTTAAGATATAAAATTTATATTTTATTATCTCTGCTACTCACTGAGCTAGTGACTTGGGCTAACGATCGGAATATTTAAATAAAGTGGAATCTTAACAGCGCGTATCTGCCTACTTTATAAATTTTTCTAGGCTCAAATGCCTAGATGGCGCCCTGGTAGTTGCAGATATTGTTTTTGCGGTTAGATTCGATCTCCACTTACTTCCGATTGTTACAACTGGCTACCCAACTTGGGCCGATCTTTAATAAACACGAGTGCCCTGAGAATTTTAAAAGTGAATCATGCCCGTAAATT
The DNA here is from genome assembly GCA_028023455.1 of Epiperipatus broadwayi. Classification (NCBI taxonomy): domain Eukaryota; kingdom Metazoa; phylum Onychophora; class Udeonychophora; order Euonychophora; family Peripatidae; genus Epiperipatus; species Epiperipatus broadwayi. Next base: position 1,623,289 of record JAQFVV010012427.1, read on the forward strand.
TTTTTCTGAAATTGTATAAATATATTTGTTGTATTGACATGGAGTTACAGTTTGAAATTTTGTCTTAAAGGTACTGCCAGTAAGAAAAATTGCGCATATGTAAAGAGAAATACGAGGAATAAAAAGTAATAAATAAAACGTAATTAATAAATATAAATCATAATTTTTTTTAAAAAAAAAGTCTTGTTTAAAATCTAATCGTTTAACTTGCCTAAATAATACTTAAAAGTTGAAGAAAAGAAACTTGGAAGGGAGGGGGCAGAAATTTAGCTGGTAGTAAGGAATCATCAGTCAACTTTTTTTTTTATCATTATATTTGTAATTACTGTTTTGTCTTTTAAAAAAAAAGTTTTGTCCTTTTGAAATTTCATATATAACAAATTTGTGTAACGTAATTATTAACACTAAGTAAATTCGTTTTTTTTTTAAATGTTTTTATTTTTTTGAGGAAGTTTACTGATATGTAACGATATATAAATATGTCGTTACATTAAATTGAAATAAAAACTTTTAAGTTCGCATATAAAAATAAGTGTATTAAAAAGAAAAAAAAAAACTAAATGCTAAAATTAAAATGTTTGTTAAATGTATATATTCGCACAGATGCTAAACTTTAAAAATATTTTTTTTTAATAAATAAAAAAAAGGTATTTGAATGTATTTTTTTTATAAAAAAATATTTAAATATAAAAATAGTTTAAAAAAGAAATAACGTAAGTAAAAATAAAAACAGGTATTAATTAATTCCTGTAATCTGTAAATGGAAATGATTGTTTGTTAATTATCCAAAAGCTGTCTAATTAAAAAGTCAGAGAGTAAATTAGATAAGAGAATAAAGAGATTTTAGCTTGACCAATGGAAGCACCAAGCCTCAGCCCGGACCCGAATGAAAATTTGGATTAGTGATGTCTTTGTTCATTCAATCTGGAGATTTACTATAAAAAGAGAAATATTGAGTTCCAGCGTTTTGTGTTTGAGAGATGTGGTAGGACGCACATACCACACTCTCTATTTAAAAAAAAAAATGAAAAGACTGTGATACCTTGAACCAGCTATTGCCATCTCCAGAACATTATCTTCCAATGGAGGTGTCGTGGGAATTAAAAGCAGAAACCTGGACTCTTCTACCGTAAGCTATATGGACATGAACTCTAAATTTAAAAATAATTAAGAACTTTCGTTCAAGCTTATGAACTTCTGTCTGACCTTTTTAAGTTTAAAATCAAATTAATAATGTTTAATTTTATATGTTTTCCGATTGATAAAAATCATTTCCATTTTTTTTTCTTATTGTATAAATTATTTATTGTTTAAATTTTAAATGATGAAATTTAGGTTGGGTATAGATTCGTTAGCGGTTGATTATGTTGAAGTTTTCACATTTGATTAGAATATATAGGTCAGCGATGTTAATGCGGGCATCTTACGATGAATGCCATGGGGCCTTGTGTATTCCCTTTTGCAATTGACGTTATCGATGATTTTGTATTTTGATCGATTGTGTTTAATTTGGATGTTTTGGACCGTGGAATCTGTGCAGCCGATCTATACTCAACATTTTAAAAACAAATTTATAAAAATAATCTGTGTGAACGTATTTAAATGTTAAATTTAAGTCGGGCATGAATGGCTATATAGTTTTGTAAAGTTATATTAAGGGAGGGTAATCTTAGGTTATTTATTTCGTAGTTGAATTGGTTCAATGGATTGGATATATTTGTGTAATTGTAGATGTAGTATGAGATCTGCTATGGGCCGAATTATAGATATACACCACACACCTTCTGTTTGCCTATGGATGGGTTTGTAAGACAGCAAAGACTGCAGTCCATTCCTATGGAGTTTTGTTTATTGTTCTACTCGCCAACAGATGTGACATTCCTGTTGGTGGAGAGACAATGTCTTCTCTAATTCTACTTGCTGTTCAGATGTACATTTCTGACAGTATAGTATTTTGTGTCGTCGTATTTTCATGCTACATTGAATACATAAATGTATCAGATGGATTGGCGCCGGTTTGATTGCGAAATTTGTTGCCTAAGGTTAAATCAGGGAAGAATATTTTCTTTTCAAATGCAGATCTATGTAGTCTATTCATACTTGACTATCTAAATAAAATATTAAACTCATTGAAACTTAGTTAAATGTAAAATTAAAAGATTAATAGAAAAATCTAAAATGTTGAATTTATTCCTCAAAATTTAAATGTTATTTTATATGTGCGTAAATAAATATTTTTATGTGTTAATTTCTGGCAGTGGCTTTTATTCTTTTATATTTAAGATATAAAATTTATATTTTATTATCTCTGCTACTCACTGAGCTAGTGACTTGGGCTAACGATCGGAATATGTAAATAAAGTGGAATCTTAACAGTGTGTATCTGCTTACTTTATAAATTTTTCTAGGCTCAAATGCCTAGATGGTGCCCTGGTAGTTGCAGATATTGTTTTTGCGGTTAGATTCGATCTCCACTTACTTCCGATTGTTACAATAGGGTATATATATACCCTATATATTACATATATAGACACAGGTATATAATAAGCCTGTGTTTCAGTTATTGGAACATATATGTAAATGACAACGTAGTAAGTTGAATTTTGTATTAATCATGTAAATCACAATGTGATAGCTTTTTATTTTTTGTATATTAATCAAAATCAGAAAGCTTATATGTGTTTAGCTTATTTTAGAGATCATAACTTCATTTTTTGTTATTGTTATTAATAAACTTGTATTCAATTATTAAAATTATTCCAGTGACTTAATTCTAAATGGTTTTTAGATCTTATGTATTTGTATCATCTCTTGGTCACAATACAGTTATAGAGCTTATGTTCTCTGAGCTAGATTTGAGCATAATGGTGTGGTATGTAAAAGGGATTGTATATTAGGGTTTATGGGCATACCGTGATGATGATGATATTACCATCAATCATCATCATCATCCTGGTTGGTGCAAAGAGAATATTCTTTAAAGTCCATGCACTAATTTTATTTTAGTTTAGTCTTATTAGAAATTAAGTTTATTATGGTGAGTACATTAATGGTAACTAAATAACCAGAGCATCGATGATGATCAGCATGTTTTAATATCTCAGAATTATTGTTTTCATAGTTATATATTCTGATAGAGGAGCACTTAAGTTGGTGCTTCCAAATTATGTTTAAATAATTGCCCCAAGCTGGCAAAGGCTCAATAGTTAGCCTGGTCTACAGTAGACCCATTTCAAATGCAGTTACCAGATTGACTGGTGATTTATTTTGATTGGTGATCATTCACGATGATGGATGATTATTTCTTTTGAGTATTACTAGTGCTTACTTATACTTATTGATAATGCTGGTGTATTTATAATTATACTTGTAGTTGCTCTAAGGAGTTAACTGGACTGATCTCTCAGAAAGTTCTTATGATCGCATGCTCTTAGAATATATAAAATTTCTTATATATTTTGTAATATTAAATATTACTTTAATATCATTACTTTAATAATATTTTACTTTAAATACCTTTTACTTATGTATTTTAATATTTTATTTAAATATTATACTTATTTGTAAATTTTATTTGAAATATTTTGTATTTTGGGGAAGATGTCCATCATCTCAGGGATGACCACCATAATACCCCATCCCATTATAATATATATAAATTCATTGAAAGCAGATAACACTTGACAATATCAATATCAATAAGGAATATATGTTGCAGTAAATATATAAAGTATTTAACCTAATATTTTAAAAAAAAGTTCGTGTAATAATTTAAAATAATGATTATTTTATTAATTAGTTAAAAGTATTAATAATTAATAAAATAATCATTAAGATCTAATATAAATATTTGCCAGTAATACAAATAGACTATATCAGATTAAGAATTTGCAAATATCTTACTTATCACATACATAGTAATTATCTTTAATTTATGATTTACAGATACATGTAAATGATAAGTAGTTATAAATAGAACCTATGTATGCACATACACATGCACATAAATAGTAAAAAAAAACAACTATTTCAATTATTAAATTATTACTTGCCTTAAATCCATTAATCAAACCATTTTAATAATATATAAATGGGAAATGGACTTAAGTATATGTATAGGCATGTGTATATACACTTTATAATACAAAAGATATTTCAATTCTTGAAAATTAATTTGATTTTAAAATATATAAAGTTAAATTTTCTTTCATATATAAATAATACATTAATCTAGAAAGGATATACATTTTTATATGCACACAATATAAAATATTTCAATTATTATTGTAATAGTCAGTATATTTTACAATTTTACATTTTCTATACTTATTTACACAAGTGCCCCTGGTTCAGGAAATAAACTAACACATGTACATCTAAAACAATATTTTATTCATTATAAATAATATTTTAATTTGCGAAGCGCAGATAGTTGAAAGTTGAAATAAATTGAGATACTGCCAAATCTCTAGCGCTCGTTATAACACTTAACTGGCAGCCAATCAAACCTAAATGCTTAGACTGGCTTAGATGTCATTTGGACTGCTATCCATGACATCTGATTGGCTGTCAGTTAAGTGTTATAATGAGTGCTAGAGATTTGACAGTACCTCGATTTATTTTAATTTTATTCATTATAATAATGTAACCATTACACAGTCACATTTATAATGTTACATTAAATCCTGGAGAACATAAGTTATTCCTGATGAATGGTGGTGGACCAAGCAATCTTACATAAACAAAATAACAAATGATGTAATAATAATATATTTACAAGTGTACTTATTAGTTGATGTACAATTTATTTTCTTTAATAAAATTAACAAATCATATAACAATAATTTATTTACAAAGTATAATTATCAGTTTATATACAATTTATTTTTTTAACAAAATCTTTTATTTTTTTATACATTATAGTACCAATATTTTCATAGATAATATAACATTTTCTGTACCTTTAACCCTGTCTTCAATAAATATAATTATAAGCAAGTATGAATTCATAGATATAATGTTTTTTTGACTCACGTTTCCTAGTGCATGTGATAGACATCAATACTATCTTTATTATAATACTTATAAGGAATGGTCTTTTTAGATCCTATTCTTAAACATAAATGCATATATAATAATAACTATAAAGGGATGACCTTTTGGTCCAAACCCTAACAGAATAACAATATTTATAAGTAACCTTAATGACTTGTTCTGAGATCTATCCCTAACTCATTGAACTGATAGGAATGTATTCTTCCATATAGATGCAATCATACACAAACTTTTAAGCATTAAACAAATGACTGTGCATATATAAACCCATCTAAATGAAATTCAATTTTCAGCAATCAAATATAAGTTTAACTACGAATGAACGAGACTAATGGAAATAATTACATAGTTAATTACGGTTATTTGTGACTTAGACATACATGATTACCATTATTTTTATTTTTGTCTTTACTCTTATTAATAATTTATATAAAACTCAAAAGCTTAGCAAACATATGTGATATATAATAATTATTTTTTTCTTTAAAAAAAAAACAATTTTATCAAGTAAAGAGAAGTTATTACAAATTAATTTTTTTGATTGACAATTTCTTTTAAAATAAAACCCATATAATAAGCCATATTTACAAATTCGGATTATTTAAAATAAAGTACAAATCACTCTTTAAATATAAAGGCTCGTCCAAAACAAAATAATTTCTGACAAATATTAAAATTCTTTAGGATGGTCATATAGCCTTGTAATCTCTAACTATTTTTTAAATAAGTACTAATTATTTATTTTAGCCAGTTATTCAAAATATGATTCAAAAGTGCTCCAGATTAGATCTAGGTAACTGTTAGTAGTGTTCGTGTCTTTTATTCATGAGGCATAGAAAAATCTTGGGATTTGAATGAAGTAGTATTCCAATCTGATTCAAATGAAAAGAAAAAAAGGTTTTATATCCAAAACTTAAGTTTCTTTCTTGAACCTTGTTTAGTGCTTTTTTTAAAAAAAAAACAAAACAATTAAATTTTCATAGACTTAGCATAGAAGAGAAAATTTTTTTTTTATTTATTAAAATGAATAATACATTGTTCATTTTAAATTCTCAAACTAAAAAACAACAACAACAACAACAAAATGATTGTACTTATTAAAAGTTCTTTTTGGGTGGTCATTGGGCATTTTATAAACTGTTTGTCTAGCCATTGGTCAATAAGATAAAATTGTTCAGGTGTAATTTGATAATAAAGTCTATCTGGGGTTTTTTTCTTTTGTGGTAATTGTGGAGAAGCAGTTGGTATGGAAGAAAATTGTGTTTCATTTCTTCCAAGTTGTAAGTAAAGTTAACAATCATTACAATTCTTGTGCATAACTCTAGAAATACAATACATCTATATACACACGGATTTAATGTTTGCTTGATGCTGTTAGATTTCTTTATCCAATAGATTAATCAGCATCAGAAGCAAATCTTTATTTATTTTTTTGTGTTAACAGTGATTTAATTTCATTTTAGGGATAGAGTAAACTTTGTTCTATTTTTATTTGTTTATCCTGCTATCAGATTATAGATGGCACCTGATACAATACTTTATATTTTTTTGATCCATCTAATTTTTGTTGTGAGACTTGAGGCATATTTTCAAGTTTTTGATTATTTATTTGAAGGCGTTAATATTCACTTTGTATATTTTTGTCTAATAATTTTGGTTCAGATTTGTTTAAAAGTTCATTACATATTTTTGGTCCATTTTCTGACTTTGAAAGCAATTGAGCCTGTTCCTTGTCCGTGATTTGTTCTATTATTTCTCTTTGAATTTGTATTTTCTCATTTTTTGCTCATCATAAATTTGTTTTTAATCATCTACTTATTGCTCTGATTTGATTGGTTCGCAAAAATTATCCATCATTTGAGCCATAAATCTATAATGTTCATCCATCTGTTTTCGATTTTCTTTCAATGTTTATTTTATTTTTTCCATTTGCTTTTGATTATGCTCCATTGATCTCAATTCCATTTGTCTAAATAATTGTTAATCATCTGCATCATGTCTAATTGTGATGATGTTGCAGAATGCTCATGCATTTGCATTTCTTTGTTAATGTTCTTATGCTTTATTTGATTGCATGAATCACTATCTGCATAAACATTGTCCATATCTGAAGTTTCTAAGCTATTTTCTTCACATCTAGTTTCAGAAGTATTTGCTTTCAAAATGTCCTGCTGCTTTTCATCCTTATTTTCATTCTTCATTTTATTAGTCTTTAAAATTTTTAATTCAATAAACTTATTATATGAAATACAATTATAACTGGATAGACCACCAACAGTGCTAGGTCATCTCCTGGGATATCCCAAAACACCACATATACTTGTATGTCTTCTTCATAGCACAACATGCTTTCTTCTTTCTTTCTTTTTTTTGTTTTATAATATAGAAAAACTATATATTGTCAGTCAATAATATCATTCATCTAACTCAAGCAAATGGTAGTTTATAACAACTGAACATTGAAGCCATCACCTTGGGTGAACCAAAAATTTACAAATATCATTATTTCTTTATCTTTTCTCTTATTAATATTTTTTTCTCTTATTAAAATTTATATAAAATGCATAAACATAGCATACATAGATGATATATAATATTTATTTTTTTCTTTAAAAAATAATTTTAACAAGTAAAGAGAAGTTATTACAAAGTTATTTATTTTTTTGATTGATAGTTTTCTTTAAAATAATACTGGTTTATAAGAGTTCTGATGATGACTGCTAGACAGTTGAAACTGTAAACAAGAGAAGATAAAATAAATCATATGTTAAAAATGCATTGTGAAGTGTAAATTGTGGAGTATATGTTATATTATATTATATATAATTCAGCATTGCAAATAAAAAGGAGAAGTGGAAAGAAATTTTAGTAAGCCCTATTAAAAAATTTAGATTTAGAATAAAGTATAAATCACTCTTTAAATATAAGATTCACCCAAAGCAAAATACTTGTCATTTACTTCTTTCTGACAAACATTAAGTCTATTTAGGGTGATAGGGTAGTTTTGTAATCTCTGTCTTTTAAATAAGTACCAAGTCTTTATTCCAGCCAGAGTTATTCAAAATATGATTCAAAAGTGCTCTAGATTAAATCTAGCTAACTTAGTAGGGTTCCTCTGTTTTATTGATGAGGCATTGTGAAATCCTGGGAATTGAATGAAATAGTATTCCAATCTGATTCAAATGAAAAGAAAAAAAGATTTTATATCTAAAACTTAGTTTATTTCTTGAATCTTGTCTTAGTTTTTTTTATAAAAAAGCAAACAAAAACAAAACAAATTTGCATGGATTTAGCATAGAAGAGAAAAAATATTTTTTATTTATTTATTGAAATGAATAATAGATTGTTCACTTTATAATACAAAAAATATTTCAATTCTTAAAAATTAATTTGATTTTAAAATATATAGCACTAAATTTTCTTTCATATATAAATAATACATTAATCTAGAAAGGATTTATATTTTTGCATGCACTCATGAATTTTAACAACGTAAAATATTTCATTTAACTGCATTAACTCGTTGCTAAATTATATCCACCAGACATAAAAACTTTTTAAAATTTAGATTTCATTTATTATTAAGATAATTATTCTTAAATATACAATCAAACATAAAATTTGCTTATTATTAAATCAGTCATGTCTCTAAACAAATGTAATTTTGTGGAACAAATTAAAAAAATATTTTACTGAACCTTTCAGCACACTGCTTTTGGGAACTTGAAAATTTTCTCTCTTTGCTTTTCAAACTTGCAAATTTATTTCCTTAACACATTTTTTTAGCTTTGGCCTATGGTATTAATTTATTCAATGTTTATCTATTCTTTATTTTTTTTTTCAAAAAATGGATAATTTTTTTGCAATAATTAAGCAGATTTTTCATTAGAATTAATATATTTAATAAGATGTATACTAATGATTTTTTTGTCAATAGTTGATTTTTTTCCATCTGTACATCTGACTCATAGATTTGTTATAACTAACTAGAAAGATAATTCACTTGCTTACAGTTTTAAATTTACTTTGAAATTTTCTACTATCTGAACTTCATATATTGCATTATTTATGAGTGATCTCAGAGATCCCTGATAGAATGCATCTCTTGGTAGTGCCAGATATTACTAATATTGAATCTGATGTCAACAAATTTCTTTTTGACTATACAAACTTTTTAAATTAAAATAAGCCTCAATATATAATTCCTATAGTAAGGAATATACAAATTGATAAGTAGAAGAAATAAAGTTAAGCATTTTTTCTAATTAATTAATAAAAGTAAGATTATAATGTTATTTTTTAAACTGACATTCATTAAAACAAAATAGGTTCAAAATGATTTTTAGCTTTAAAATATTTCTAATCTCTTCTTAACTACTAAATAGAATGGAATTAACTTTTAAACCATTAAGCATCACATGATCACCATCTCATACTAGCACATATTTTTTATATACAAGGCAAAACTCTCTCCATACAGTAGTGCCACCCTGTGCCAACCAGAAACTAGTCTGGGGATAATGGATGAGTAGGCATTAGATAGGGATTTTATGCACAAGCCTTCTGGCATCCATTGATTACTCTGGTTGGCACTACTGTATGGAGAGAGTTTTGCCTTGAATTAACTTTTGCAAACACATGCTCCTTTACACACAAAAATAGACATAATGTAATATGTTTTGACAGAATCAGGAATTAAATCTATTCCTGTCACTGGAAGATTTTTATTTAATTTTAATTAATTTATATCAAGTATCAAATAATATTACTGTAAGTTAATTAATATTTAAATTATTCTAGAGATTAGTTAAATATTTATAAGAAGAACTTTTGTTTGAGTTAATTATTTTTCTTTTCTGTTGAACTCTATATGCAAACACTATAATTCATCCATTGCATGATGGGCCATAAAATAATCTACCATATGATGGATTTTTAAAAATTATTCTTTTTGTATTACTTTTCTTATGACTTTTTTAAAAGTGGTTAGGTTATAGAAATTAAATTATATACTTTTATAGGCTTATTCAAGAGTGATTGTTGCTTATTCCTTATGTAGTTCTGCAAATATTAATGCCACTTTCATTCTTATATCTACCCTTAGTATTATACTACCTGAAAAACGTAATAATTTTCTGTCTTTAATGTACAGAGCTATGATAGGAAGCATTTGTGTAGGGTTAATAACCGCATCTACAGCAGGTAAGAGTCTTTTTTTATTAATTTATCTTAATATTTTACCATTATCATACTTTAAAGAATTATATCATATCCAATCTTCAGTTTAATTGAAAGATTCAATAGTGCTGATGATAAGTTATTGTAATCTAGCCTTGAATTAGTGCATAGTTTAAAAGCATATAATCAATGAGAAATTTGCATTGCGAAACTAATAGCCTCATTTGAATATAACTTTAAGTAATATTTACTAAGGCTGTAACCTCAAGAATATGCATGTAAAATGCGATACTAGGGACCTCTACAGGTCTTAACCACAAGCTTACACTTTGGAAGAAAAGAGGGGAATCCCATCTTTACTTCAACCTACTTTCTATTCAAATAGGTGAAGCTGAAGCGGTTAGATCTAAGAGCATGAAACTATTCAATACTTCACTGATTAAGTCCATGTTTCTTATTACACATTAATACTCACGAAATCTTTCGATTTATGAGTCAATGGAAAGATCTTATAGTTAGAAATCTATTACGATAATTTAAAGTTGTAATTATAAATTTATTTAAATGCACACTGATTACGTAAGTAATATTTACTAAGGCTGTAACCTCAAGAATATACTAAATATGTGTTCAATTTTTCAGGAGATTCTATAGTCAAAACCAATAATGGATAGAGAAGTGACTAAAAGTTTTCTGGAATTACTCAGTAACAAAAATATTTGGGGTGTTTCCAAAAATGCATGGTTTATATTCTATGGCAGGATCATCCATGAACAGCAAGACTTTGAAATTCTTGAAAAAAAAGTCTCTATGAAATAACATTGTCTGATTACTGTGGTGTCAATCTATTTTTTCTGGCAATGAATATACTGACCATTACCAATTTATCATTAGAAGATTTATTTAAATTGAGTTTAATTTTTGATTAGAATTCTTCATTCTTCTAATCTCAACATACTTCATTCATTAAAACAGGAAAAACTCTCCATACAGTACTGCCACTCAATGCAAGCCAGAGTAATCAATGTATTCCAAAAGAATTGTGCATAAAATCCCCACCTAGTGCCAACTTAACCAATATCTCCAGAGAGTTTCTGACTTGTGGCCTTCATCAGTGAGGAGCCTTGGATCTGAGAACACTGCACTACTGTACAGAGAGTTTTTTCTTTGTTAATAACAGTTATGTGCAAGCATAAGAAATGGTGATCATGTTTAGTGGATTAACACCAATCCTGCCTAATAGGATGATGGTGGCTATAGTTATTAAAGAGCCAAAGACCCCAAAATGTATGGGGACTGAACTGAGTTCAAACCCATATGACTATATAAGCTATTGAGCTTAGATTGAAAATATTATTGTTTTCAATTTTATTCTCATAGTTTTGTAGTTAAGTAGAGATAAAAGATGGCTGCTGGAGGGTTGCATTAGATCCTAAGATCTAGGTGCAGTGCTCTCAGATCCAAGCTCACTGATGAAGACTACAAACCAGAAACTAGTCTGTGGATATTGAATGAATAGGCACTAGATGGAGATTTTATGCACAAGCCTTCAGGCATTCATTGATTACTCTGGCTGGCACTGAGTGGCACTACTGTATGGAGAGTTTTGCCTGTGTTAATATCTATAGTAGTGGTGGAGCTAAAGGTAAATTATGATAATAATAAAACTAAGTATTTCAATTTTTAAAAAAATATAAATAGAATATTGGTATAAAATTCTCTTTATGTAACACTTCAATAGCTGAATGTAAGGCACCACATATAGCTAAGTAGATATCGAGATTAAGAATTTATATAGTTGCTCTTATTAAAATTTATCTTAATATAATATTTATTAAGACTACAACTTTAAGACTCTGCAAATCTTTAACACAAGATTTATTTCTTCTAGATGAAAGAAATTAAATTAAAAAACAAATAGATGGATATAAGTTTATTTGGAAGCGTATATCATGAAAAAAAAAATTGCATATTGGTAACTTCATTTTTTTATTTTTAGAATTCCAATATCTATCAGGGAAAGGCTAATGATTTAAAAAAATATTTTGTACAATATCTGAATCCTTCATATCATCATTTATGCTCGGTTCAAAAGAACATTTTTACTTTTTAATGAATAGTGTTATTGCATCATTACTATTAACAGATCAATTGGGGGATGACGACTTATAATGCATTTAAAGTAGGAACAATCACCTTTAGCCTAAAATTATTGGAAATAAGAACACTATGAATTTGAATATGCTGATGTTATTGAATATTTGCACAATACATAATTGATTATCATGATTGCTTTGGTTTAGATAAAAAAATACTATAAAGGTTAACTTAAATAATGCCTTTTTGCAGATTATGTTAACCTTAGGACTTGTTATGTGAAGAAAATTAATGTTACTCAAGAGCAAAATATTAGTCACATTGAAATAAGTTCTATTCCAAAAATCTTGATAGAAAATTTGACATTCATTTTTTTTGCTATTCATGTTAAATTTCAATAGCTATTAAATACTAAAATTTCCAATTTGATCATTATCTAGACATTTATCATAACATCTGATTGGATGTCAGATGAATATTATAATAAACGTGAAAGATTTGCAGTCTTTCAATTTAATTTCAACTTACCATATTACTAAGCCATAGAATTTTCTTAAATAGTGTACTGTTTATATAAATAAAGTTTGCTCTTGAGTTTCAGTCAAAAAAGAATATTATCTAGTTTCCATTTAAGATTTTATTAAAATGAAATGTGTGCTATCTAGTAAGCAAAATAATAAAATTGAAGTAAAAGGTCTTAAACGATATAGAGATTTGAAGCAAAATTTTACTAATAAAGAAGATATGATATATTAAAAATAACATATAAACCTAGAAAAATTACTAATATATTATTAATGAATAGCAGTCTTTTGTATGATTAATGATATTGAAAAATAGTATATGAATTCAAATGACTTCATTTAATAATGGAGGCTCATTTAAATTTTGAGAGAGATATCCAGTTTAATGAAATGAAAACAACTACTTAGAATAATGAAAATGAAAAAACTGCAGATCATGTAAAATACGTGGTAAAGTTAATCTTAATGATGCTTCTAATGTTTCTATTATATAAATAGTAAAAATGGCAGTTATTATGGAATATCACTGCTATTAGATAGAGATATATTATTTTTTGTTATTAACTGTTGCTTCTAGTCATATATGAATGGGTTTATTATTTTACAAAGTCACAAAACATTATAGGCAGGGTAATATAAAAAGTATATACTGAAATATTGTATGGTTTGTATATTGTTTTTAATGATTTGGTTAAGGTATTTCAATCAAGTGAAAGCATTTGTTGCAATATTTAATAATGCCTAGTTGTTTACTGAAATTTAGAGTTATAATATAACTTCTATATGATAGTATATTATTACTAATGATAGGAAAGTCAATGATCTTTAAAATAAAATGACATTATGTATTAGCTCCAATTTTGTTTGGCATGTTTATAATAAGAGTTTTTAAAAACAGTTTATAAGCTATTTTATAGAGCATGTATCAAAATAGAATATAGTTTTGATGGTAAAATCTTTAACTTGAATCCGTTAAAAGAAAAAATGATAACATTCTTTTGGCTTCTAGATTTGCAATATGGTGATGATTATGCTATTCTTGACAAGTCAAGATATGATCTATTGAATGTTTTTAAAATGATTTGATTGCCATTTATAAATACTTTGATTGATTAATTATTCAATAATTTCAAGTATTTTAATTAACAGCCCATGGCAGAAAAAAATTCATACGCAATTTTTAAATTGAGCAAGTATCCGCTTGAGAATATGAATACTATTAATAATTACTTCAGCTAAATTAGTTGTATATAAGCTATTATTTTATCAAATGTATAATATGGAAAGATACCTTTACCATCATATTATAAAGGCACTGAAAAAAACCCCTCCAGGAAGTGTATAAGATTCTAAAATTAAGATAGCACGATCATATCACAGCATAGTGCTTTTCATTGTTCTGGATGTAATGATATTAAATCTATAATTGCAAAGGAAAATCCTTTTTGGAATGGGAATGTGAAGTCTGTATGTATTAATGACTTTCTGAAAAATATAATGAACTTAGGATATGCTTATCATGAAAAAAACGGATCTTGTTTACATTATAAAAATTATCTCACACATTTTCTTAAGTAATGAAATCTTGATTTTATTGGAAGGATAATTATGAAAAAAGAACATAATGGGAAAATACAATTAAGCAAAGTGTTGAAATCTTTTATAAGAAAGAGTACTTTGGAAGATATAATGTAAACCAATTAAAAGATCAACATATAATATATAAGAACATATTTGTTATTCAGAGATTGGTTTGTATAATCGTTGTAAATACCATTCATCACATGATCACCATTCCCTATGCTTACACAAACTGTTTTTCACAGAGGCAAAACTCTCCATACGGTAGTGCCACCCAGTGCAAGCCAGAGTAATTAATGGATGCAGGAAGGTTGTGTGTATAAAATCTCTAACTAGTACTTACTCATCTAGAAACTAGTCTGGGGATATTAGATGAGTAGGGTCTAGATAGGGATTTTATGCACAAACCTTCTGCATCCATTGATTACTCTGGCTTGCACTGAGTAGCGCTACTGTATAGAGAGTTTTGCCTCTGTGAAATATTATCATTAATATTTAATTTTTTGTTTTCAGTTTTTTTCTAATGGAATAAGGAAGGCCATACTTATTTATAAATTGGCTATTAAAAAAATACAATGGACAAAACTATATTAGTGTATTGATTAAATTTTATATTAACAGGCTTTTTGGACATAAAGTTATGTTAGACTGTTCTGAATTATATCAGTAAGTTTAGGGCATTTAATATTTATAAATCAATGTTTTATTAAAAGTACAGTTAATAGGATGAATAATTGTTAGTATTTTCAAATAGATTGTGAATAGATAATGAAACTTCAATTTTTTTTAGCAGTATTGTTCAAAGAAATAATTATTTTTACCAATTAGAAATGTTTTTTAGAATTCTTAGTTTTATTGTTTTTCCTATTTTTAATTTCAATGTTCCAATCTCCTATAATGGATACAGCAATTTTTATTTCTTTTTTAAAAAAACTCAGGTAAGTCTAAAATGTTGTTTTATTGTTTAGGTCATCAATAAAGACTAGGATTACAAAATACTCATACTTTTGAATTATCTTAAAAAGACCAGTGATTTTTATTACACATTTAACATTCTATTCAACTTAACTAAGAAAAGCAAAAAAAAAAAAAAAAAATTCTAATTAATAATATATTTTATATATTAAATTTCTGGGAGACTTTATCACTTTTAATCTAATCCCTTTCAAATTATCTAGATGACTTTTTTTATTTCGGAATATTTTGTGGCATTATCTCAGATTTTTCAAACAGATTTTTGTTTTGCCAACTTCAAAAATCATTTTAAAAATATACATTTTTAAAATATAGAGTCTATTCGTTATATAGCACTAACTTCGTACTTAATATAAAGAATATTAATATGTACTTAATATACTTTCTATTTAAATAGAAATTAGGTTGAAGTAAAGAAGGGGTTCCCTCTTTTCTTCCATAGCGTAAGCTTGTGGTTAAACATCTGTAGAGGTCCCTACTATCGCATTTTACACGCGTATTCTCGAAGTTACAGCCTCGGTAAATATTATTTAATATAAAGAAGTGAACAAATCTCCGGTCACGCACTTTCACAAATTTATGTGTGCTCACCCATGAGCATTAGTTTAAAAAGCATAAGTGTATTTAGAGCTCATAATGTGTATAAGCCAACCTCTGCTAATAATGTTGAAAGCATCGCTATATAAATAATAGACTATTTATTACAGTAAATTTAAAATTTACTATTTATTTCTAATCACAGGTGGTTAAAAATGAGATTCTATCTCTCTCCTGCTACAGAATGAATAAGTATGTACAATTCATTTAAACCATTAAGCATCACATGATCACCATCTCATACTAGCACATAATTGTTTATAAACAATTATGTGCTAGTATGAGATGATCATGTGATGTTTAATGGTTTAACACCAATCCTGCCTAATAGGATAGTAGTGGTGGCTATGGTTGTTAAAGAGCCAAAGACACCAAAATGTATGGGTGCTGAACTGAGTTCAGACCCATATGACTATATAAGCTATTGAGCTTAGATTGAAAATATTATTGTTTTCAATTTCATTCTCATAGTTTTGTAGTTAAGTGGAGATAAAAGGTGGTTGCTGGAGGGTTGCATTGGATCCTAAGATCTAGGTGCAGTGCTCTCAGATCCAAAGCTCCTCACTGACGAAGGCCACAAGCTAGAAACTAGTCTGGGGATATTGGATGAGTAGGCATTAGATATGGATTTTATGCACAAGCCTTCTAGCATCCATTGATTATTCTGGTTGGCACAGGGTGGTACTACTGTATGGAGAGTTTTGCCTTGTTTACAATTCATTTAGTAAGTTATAATTCAGGCACACAATAAGTTAAAAGCTCTAATCTCAGCTTAGTGAGCAAAAGTTGATTTATATACAGATAAGCTCTAAACATAAGTGTAAATTTGTAAAAGTGCATATTTGGAGGTTTGTTCCCATTTTTTAAAATTTTAGATTTCTGGTAAACATAATTCTCTTGCATACTTAAGTGTGTATGCTAAGTGGTTTTTATTTCTTTTCTTAATTTAGCTGAATATACTTTTGGTGATGAGCATCGTAACCAGCTTGAGACAAAAAATGATGTATCTCTTAGTAAATAACTTGACAGAATTTAGTATATATTGCAATAGCTTTATATATAATAAAAAGTGCACCTCTAACGTTATATCCTGCATAATAAACAACCAATGGTAACAATTTTCAACAAAACTTGTATGATTCCTGACAATAATTTAATCAGATTATCAACAACCTTACAAATCAATCTTTTTTAAAATCTGTTAAAAATTTGTTATTATCATGAGAAATTCTCCCATTATCAAGGTCTTTTGCTCAGCGTTCTCCAAATCCTATTTTATTTTCACAGATATATATATAAATTGCATTTGTAATATATATATATACTGATTTTTAAACATATAACGAGTTATTTATTTATATAGTGCTGTTTTAATTTAGTAACAATCATTGGGGATCACTCCTTTACACATGTGCTGTATAGATTTAAACGCTGGAATACTCTCCTTTCTAAACACAAGATAAAGTCTTTTGAAAAGATAGGATGAATCCACCCTATCTTTTTAACGTAAGTGTATATGTATAGGCAAATCTTAAGCATTTAGAAATGAGAACGTGAAGATATTAATTAAGCACTTTTAATTCCATTTACTATGTCTTATTGATGTTTGCGAAATTTTTATAATCTACTGCAAGTCAGTAAGTAAAGTATATGCGCTTTACTTATTTTTTTATTTGTAACTTTCTCTCATATATATAATACTCTATATGGTGAATAAATATAAAGTCATATGATGATTATCAAAACTAATTAATGTTTGCTGTTATGGTCCATTTTTTGCAGTTCAAATATTAACAAAATAGTCTCGATAATTATCGTCACATGACTTTATTCAGTGTAAAAGTATTATTTATCTTTATATATGTGCATGATTACTTATTATAGAATTTTAGATTAATCAGTTCTTTTAAAATCAAATTTGCTCTCTGGCTGTTGTTGTTCCTGATAACTTATAAAAAAATATCTAAAATACGGTAAGAAATTGGTCCATTTTCTATATGGCAGCTAGAGAGCAGATTCAAATATTAAATAAAATTTTGGTAATTAGCACATGATTATATATGTTTTAAAGGTCTTGGTAAAGCTCCATCTATTGTTCATAAATACAAGTGATAGCAGGTTTTATGTATATAAAACTTGTCTTTGTTTTTCATAAATGTACTTTTAAAGTTTTCTTGCAATGATATATATTGCAGAAGCTTTGACTATGTGGAGAAACTGAACTGATATCAGACCCATATAGCTATCTGGTTTGATAAGCTGAGTTTGAAGACATTTATGTGTCTAAAAAATTCATGCTTGCAAACTGATAGAAACTTTTTGCATAAACGCTTGGAGTTAGTGTTTACATCTAGTTTCTAACTCCTACCCTTCACTGATGAGAGCAAATCAGCTTGAAATCAGCTGATCTGAGGGTGGAGCAAAATGAAAGAGACAGTGAATATTGACTCTGATGTTTATGTAAACAAAATATGCTTGTTTTGGAGGTCTTGGTAAAGCTCCATCTATTGTTCATATATATATATTTATTTATAGGTATAATGATTCCGTTGTCTACATTATCAGATATTTCTAGACCTATTAATGAGACAAGTAATTTTTCGTATGGCTACAAATCACAGGAATTTTTTAAATTTGGATTTAACATGACATTTATAGATGAGTAAAATATTCAGAAAAATAATTAACTAAATAACATGTTTTTTTTATTGATATGAATTTTTAAAATAAATATAAGTTTCTATTATAAATTGCTATTTGTATATTAATTAAGCATTCACTATAATTAAACTGTTCTATTAATTCATGTAATGGTTTTACTTCTAGATTGTAGATATAATCTCAAAATAGAAAATGACTAACTTTTTTTGAACATGTAAACAACATCATTATTTTATATAATAAAGGGTATAAAATGGCATATAATTTATTTTTTAAAACATAGGTATACTTCACCTACTTTTATTTGTATTAAATTGAAAAGATCTCATTGTATGGTGATTAGTATATATGCTTTTTTCCTGCCTATGATCTAGCTATAAATCCAGAATGAGGAAAATTTGAAAATGTTTTCAGGTTTCAAGCAATTTTAGAATTTCCACCCAGATTATTAGGATTCAGCAATCCCAGTTATAACCAACCATTCAAAATTGATCAGTAAATGGGTATTCTTATCTAAAATGTAAAATGAGGATGTAACTATTATAATTCAGTGATTAAAAATTTTGGAGAGTAATGTCTTATCCTGTTTCTCTTTGCAGAAATACTGGAGAGACTTATAGTGTAATGCTACGTTTTGTCATTTTGTATTCTATTAAAAAATACATAAAAGTTAACATGGAATAAAGAATATTATGTGTAATTATACTCAAGGCTAGATAGTTTTATAAGTAAATTCATAGAAATTAGTAAACACTTAGATAATCCCAATAACCATAACAATCAACAATCTCAACCTGTTGCCATGACATCAGATTGAGCTTGTTATGGTATATCTAAGAACAAAGAATATATATTAAAGTGTTAACAAATATTAAATATCAGGATGAAAATTTTGAATTTTAATTTTAAATATATTGTAATATTTACATCCTCATATATTTATATACAGACAAATACACACATGCATTCTTTATAATATATATACTTTACAAAATCTAAGATAAATGCGTAATATTATATATTACATAATGCCAGTAGAAATTATATATATATATAGATTAAAATATGAACACCAACACAAATATAATTATTATATTGGGCATTTATCTAATTAATAATTAGTTTAAATCTATTAAAGAGTTATTCATATTTTGTATTTGTGTTTTGCTATATTCAAACATCAAAGTCCATTTGATGTGTTAAAGTATTTTATGTTTATCGTGGTATGGTACTAAAGCAGACTTAACAATTAAAGGTTTCTGTATCAATTCTCTCATTCAAGTTAACATCTGAATGAAACTGTTGTTGTTTAAGTACTCAAACATCATGTAACTTGGGGAGAATGCCACAATTTTTATGTAATTTCATATAAGCATTTTGTACACATAAATTATAACTTGACTATAAGTTATTAGTTTTATTTACAACTGACAAACTCACTTCACTCATAACTTTGACACCATCCACCTCAGATAAATACAATAATGATTATTACTAATCATTTACTAAACTAGAGATTATCTTTAGCACAGATATAAACTTTAAATCTGTTAAAGATTAAACAGCTTTAAATGCAATATCAGATATCTTAATTGCAATCATTCTATACTTATATAAAGTCCAGTTTTAACAAAATATAGTATATATTTGTGTAACTTTAATTCGTTTTAAAAAATTGAAATATTAATTACATATAGTCATTAGATTTTTTGGTACTCATACTTATGACAATCCATACCACTTGATGGTGCTGTTGCTAGTCAAAAACAAATAGATATAATGTTACCAGGCTGTTTAACCTTGTATTTGACCAAGTTAGAGCCATTAGAGCAGCTGGTTTCATAGTAATCCACCTAGATATTTTATTAACTTTTGATTCTGTCTCTATTGACACTCCTTGTCAAACTATTATAAGTGCATAACATATTATTTCCATTCTTTGCATTTTAGCTAACCTTACAGGGAATAGAGAATTTTTTATCACTCTTATTGGCAAAGTAACAGCAGGATTCAAACCCATTAAATTATCTTTTGAGTGCTTTGTTTTTTATTATATAAATCCACTTCTTCTAGAAATAGAGAAGAAACTGCCTGGTATATATATTCTGCTGATTAATAAAACAGTCATTCTCCACTCTAGGAAGTATCTTCATTTTTATTCAAAAGATTATATGACACACTATAAACTTTAGTTTAATACTAATAAGTCATCCACATAGTATATATTCACTGGTAATAGTGTTTTCTATCTCTTCACTGCTCCTACTTGTAACTTTCTTGAATTTTCCATTTATAAACCTAGGAATGTTTATGAACAACATCTACTTGGAACTCTACCCTCATGTCTGTTGAAAATATAACTAACTCCTTATCTAAAACTTATCTTTACTTTTATGTAAAAATTTCCCTTACCAGTATTTTGATTTTTTCAAAAATTATTTACTATATGTCAATTATTAATTTTGCTAATGGTTTCAAGGAGATTAATTCACTTTGCTTCAATCTGATTGGAATAAAAGAGCCACTGCAATCACTATTAGGATCTTACAGAAGCATGCAACAGAAAGTGGCCTCTCCCTTCACTCAATTCCTACCTTTTATTTCCAGAGGTCATTAATACTATTTTTAAATTTATCTCTGCTTACTCTAATGGTCTGAGATTTGTTCTAGTCAATCCTACTGACACATCTCCACTCAGTAAAAGTTAATTTCTTTCAATTCTTAATCAAATATATTACTGTTTATATTGATCTTAATGGTCATAATTCTCTAGAAAAATACTCTTTTTTAGGAGGTGTACAACATGATTCATAGTGCTAGTCAATCTCGACTGTTCCTAGCTCTCTTTAATGACACCAATAAACAGATAATCAAAAAGTTCAAATTCTGATATCTGGAACCAAAAACCCTATTTTCTTATCAAAATCTATTTAGAAGCTCTACCTTCTAATCATTTTTTATCACAGAGAATGGTGCATGCTAACATTAATCCACTTTGTCATAAGTCTGAAGGAATAATCATTATTTTATATTCCAGTATCCTGCTGTTCTTATTTACAGAAATATAATTGAGTCAATTACTAAATCATGCACTATCTCTATTTATACTCTTATTGATAGCATAAAATGGGATATTTGCTCTTCAATTAGAGCTATTACTTTCCTTCTGTTTATCCTTTGGGTCCTAAGACACCATTTTTGCTTCAACCTACATCTAAGAAATTACAATCACCAATTTTACAATAAAATTTCAAAACAGAGATAAGACACTTACCCCTCCAGACAGTAATGATACTACTTGGATCCTGATGGTTCTTCTGATCCCATTACTAGTAGATAGTCTCTCCTTTTGTTTTTCTTTTTCTTTTAAACTTTTGTATGCCTTTACAAAATGTATCTTTTGCAATTTATACACCATTATATCTATGTGTTCTTTTATGATATACTTTATAATATCTAGTTGAATTTCAAATCATCTTTTCCAAGTTTGTAAAAAAAAAAAAATTGCCTAATAAATTTTTTTTTTTTTTAAATTTTTTTTAATGAAAAAACCATATAAAGACTTTGGGTTATTGATTAATGCTCTAAAAATAATTAAAGAAAAATCCTCAGTAACTTTTACCTTGGATGATTATCAACTTGAGAATGTAAACCAGTTTAAATACTTGGGTAGTTTTATAATGTGAACTTAAATGTTTTGGTATAACACAGAAATGTGATGCTGCTGTTTTTAACAAGGTAAAAGATAGAACATTTCACCCCAGAGAAATAACTATTGCATCTGAATTAGCTATATATGAAGCTGATATTTTTATCTAATTTGTTGTATGGAAGTGAAATGTGGACATTATCAGTGTAATATAAAGCCATTAGAAATGTTTCATTTATCAACATAAAATTTTAAAAATACAATGACAAGTTCATAAAACCAATCAATATTTTTTTCAGCTTTCTGGATGTGGTGCTGATCAGTTCACTATTGTAAAATCACACTATTGGATTGGTCATGTAAAACAAAGGAACAGTGGAAGATTTTCTAAAACTATATTTTATGGCGAACTTGAGTACAGTTTTCATGATAGATCCCATCTACGATATAAGGAGAATTACAATTACACATTGTGTTGAATTATTTTAGAAAGAAAAGTTTTCTGCTGAAGACATTAAACGAATATTAAAATTAAAATAAAAATGATTCAGCATATTCTATGTTGATGTATTTGTGATTCATAGATTGATTTGCATAGTCGTGGGTAAAACTCATTTCTAGAGTAATTTTTTTACTTTTTTCTTTCGGAGTTGGATGGGCAATACTCGTTTACAAGTGACTATTTATTATTATTATTGCATGTGTAAATAGTTTTTAGACTCAGACTTGAATGCTTATCGATGTTATTACCATATTTGGCTGGATTTCATCGCCATCATGTGGTTACTATGGGCACCTCAGCGACTTAAGGTACTAATAACTTTAATGACAGAATTTAGAATGAAGACCACTCCTAACTAAATCAATTGTGTTTATCTGTTACGAAATTTAGTAAAGATTGGATTAGAAAGGCTGGGACCGATTAATTTAATACTGTAGGCTCTTTATGATATTTTGAAAAGTTATCTCAGACTCAGTTCAAGCCATCATAAAACTGACGAGAGAAAACAAATGATATATTTTTTAAAAATATAATTGCTTATATCTTCTTGAGTGTTTTCTGCCTCAAAATAAAATTAGTATTTTTATATAGATATGGAGATTAAAGAATACCAGAAAAATTATATATACATTTACGTCATTTTGCTTATGATTATTATTTTTTAATTTTGAAATATTTTTAACAATCAAACTTTTTTGCTGAAATGAAAAATAAATGTATAAATTTAAATATAACTGTCGAATTTTTCTTTTTTTTTCTTTAGTACATTGTACAGGCTTAAACCTGCATTTATATATGTAATATATGCGGTATTCGAACTCAGACTTTCACACGACCCACTACTCTCAGTGCAATCTTATAATTCTATAAGTAACATTAATACGCTTCCCAAGATAAGATTAAACTTTATTTCACAGTTTAATTAATATAATAAATAAAAAAGACGAAAGTTCTAATTTTTATTTTTGTTTTGAAAACTGGTAGTAGTTATTATTTTTTGATTACAATAGTAGGATACAAACTCAAATAGGTTGGTTTTTCACAATATCTATAAAATAATATATATACATACAAAATATAATGAATGCATATACGTGTACAAGAAAACTATATGCAAATCAGTAAACTTGTACATTTTATATACATACAGTAATATATGCTCAATATACAAACACGCAAACTATCTATTAAAATGCTGCAACTGTCTTATGGTGTGTGCATCATCCTAAGTAGCAACATACATATATATACATTAAACCACATATAAGTACTGTTGACTTCAGACTTTTAAAAAAATGATTAAATACTCATGATAATTTTTAAATTTATTGGGGCGGGGGAAGACGAAATAAGTAAATACAGATGTTTTTAATAATTTTTTTTTTTTTGGTTTTCAATCTCATTAATTTGTGCAATGATGTATTTTTAATATATATGTGTGTCAAATGTTTTAGATTTTTTCATCATAAAAAACATAAGAAATCATTCATATGGAGAAAGATCAATGCATTAGATACTAAAGATCCAGATTCACTATTCCAAAATCCAAAACTGATGAAAAACATAAAATTAAAAACTAGTCTCAGGATATTGGATAGTATACCACTGGATAAAGATTTATTTATAATGAGTTCCACTCCATTTTTTACTTTCAATATATGGGCTTTTGTAATAAGGTATATCCACACACACTTTAAATAATTTGTCTTTTCATTTTTTTTATTTTAATTTCACAAATTTAAACTATAACTCATTTAATAACTGAAATACAGACATTATATATCTGTATCCATATATGTAATATATAGGGATATAAGCACAGACTTTCACACAACCCCCCACTCACCACTCTATTTCATATCACTGATACACTTGAACACATACATGTCAAAAAAATAAATAATCACCAATATCCGTATTTCATGCTAAACCAGCAACATCAGTTGGTCCAGATTATCATCTCTACACATATATGCAATAAGTACTCAGATATATATTAAGATAGCCAATCTTCATACTTTAATGGACAGGCTTCAATTCACTCCACACTCCAACTCTTCCACCGTCCATCCAATTGAAAATCTAATGATGGAACACTCAAAGACTACCCTGAGGCTGAGATTCTTGTCACCCCCATGTTGACTTAAAGTCAATCTGACCCCTTATGTACAGGACATAATCCATTTAATACATATACAAAGGATGGGCAGACATCTCTACTATGTAATAACTGAAATGCAGGCTTATTATATAGCTGAATCCATATCACAAACTTTCATATGACCCATCACTCTATCTCATATCACTGATACACTTGAACACATATATGTTGAATAGATAGACAGTTCTTCCAGTTCACACAAATTTTCTTTATTTGAATATTTGCAGTTATTGACTCCTAAATAAAGTCATTTGAGTTTGTGTTAAAGGAAATCCCACCTTTCACACTAATTGCTGACTTGGAAGATGACTTTACACCTTCCTGGGATTAAAGATCATAATTTAGTTTTATCTGTCATGATTGTAAATATCTATAAAAAGATTACATTCATTCTGCCTTCCAAAAAACTTGCTGATATTTCAGATAACTGAGAAGAAAGACTTAAACTCGGGGATGAAAACCAATAAACTTAATATGTTTGCTAATGTGTACTGATAAGCAGGCTATACATTTTATTACTTTGTAATAACAATTGCAACAATAATAGCTTATAGAATGGACATTGGTTCTTTTAAGGACTCAAAGAGGAATCAAAGTTGTCGTTTCAGTTAACAGTTAATTCCTTTCTCACAATCATTTATATAAATATATAGCATGGATTACTTTATGCTAAATACTACCTATTACAGGTCTGTTAATACTTAAAACTGAGGTACCAGCCATTGCAAGAATAGTGAGGAAAATAACTGAGGCACCGTGGTACCAAATTCATGATAAACTATTCTTTTCTAAACATGACTGAAGATAGTTTGAGCAGAATACAACATTTAGTTATGATATAATATAAAAGTATTAATAAATCAACCATAAACAGAGGTCCATAATTAACACATTCAATAGTAAAGAGGTTAACAAATAATTTATAAATTGAGATAATGTAACTAATAATACAAGAATTTATTGAACATTATATTTTAATTTAAATAATAACCAAAAAGTAAGCTCTAGTATGATTTTTGAGGATGCTTATAGCATAAGTCCTACTCCAAATATAAACTTAAGAAGATATTAAATCACCATTATTTTTATTTTTTACACGCTTATATAATAATTCATGTTCCTTCAATCTTTTCTCAATACTGCACCTAGATTCACCTATATATGATAGCATACAATCACAAAAAATTTGATATATGACATTACTTTTTTGCTTGAAAGGTATGACATCCTTAGAATTATTGACTAATTTATTAATATTGTTTGGAACGTAGAATGAAACATTAAACACATTCTTATATAAATCCTTAAAAAATTTTACTTGTGGATTTGAAATAAATGGAATAGATATCCATTTTTTATTATTAATCTTCATTTCTTTTAAATTATCATAATTTTTTTTAAATTGACATAAAGCATTGTTTATTTGTTCCATTTTATAACCGACATCAATCAATTCCTTGGCAAATATCTCAATATTTTTTAGTTTATCATTTTGGTAAGGACATAATTTTTCATTCCGAAACAAAAAAGATTTAAAACTTGCCATCTTATGCAGCATTGGCACTTTTGATTTACAATTTATATATCCTCTTTTTTGCAGTGGCTTAATTATTAGTTTATAATTTAATATACTGTTATCTCTTGTGATCATTAAATCTAAATAGTTAATCTTATTGTCCTGTTCTTTTTCAATAGTCCATTTCAAGCCATTCAACTTATTTAATTCCTCTATAAGCAAATTTATACTATTAGTATTTCCACAAACAAAAACATTATCCACATATCTTTTGTAAATTTTAATATCTCCAAAAATACACATATTTAAAATACTACTCTCATATGTAGATAAAACGAAATTGCAAACTTGTGCAACTACAGACAATCCCATAGACCAACCTTTGGTCATTTTATAATATTGACCTTCAAAAGATGCAACAATGTTATCATTAAAAATTTTTAAAGAATCAATGATAAATTTTATTGTATATTTACAAATATTTTTACTTTTTAATGCATGTTCAATTATTTTTATGGAATTCATTCTATCAATAGATCCATACATTTCTGTAACATCCAATGAAGCAATAACATCATTTTCATCAATAATTAAATTTTTAATACTATTTACAAAGTCAAACGATGAAGCAATAGTATTATCCCCAAATCCTAAAAAATCTTGTAAAAGTTTACCAATATATTTAGAAGTCTGATATATGAAGGAACCACTGAAATCTATCATAACTCGCAAAGGATTACCTTCTTTATGTAATTTTATATTTGCAAAAATACGAGGACATATAGCACAAGAAGGATATATCATATAGTATACATTATTATTTAAAACTTTATTTTTAGCAATAGTATACATTATTATTTAAAACTTTATTTTTTTTAGTGCTAAAAATAAAGTTTTAAATAATAATGTATACTATATGATATATCCTTCTTGTGCTATATGTCCTCATATTTTTGCAAATATAAAATTACATAAAGAAGGTAATCCTTTGCGAGTTATGATAGATTTCGGTGGTTCCTTCATATATCAGACTTCTAAACATATTGGTAAACTTTTACAAGATTTTTTAGGATTTGGGGATAATACTATTGCTTCATCATTTGACTTTGTAAATAGTATTAAAAATTTAATTATTGATGAAAATGATGTTATTGCTTCATTGGATGTTACAGAAATGTATGGATCTATTGATAGAATGAATTCCATAAAAATAATTGAACATGCATTAAAAAGTAAAAATATTTGTAAATATACAATAAAATTTATCATTGATTCTTTAAATTTTTTTAATGATAACATTGTTGCATCTTTTGAAGGTCAATATTATAAAACGACCAAAGGTTGGCCTATGAGATTGTCTGTAGTTGCACAAGTTTGCAATTTCGTTTTATCTACTTATGAGAGTAGTATTTTAAATATGTGTATTTTTGGAGATTTTAAAATTTACAAAAGATATGTGGATGATGTTTTTGTTTGTGGAAATACTAATAGTATAAATTTGCTTATAGAGGAATTAAATAAGTTGAATGGCTTGAAATGGACTATTGAAAAAGAACAGGACAATAAGATTAACTATTTAGATTTAATGATCACAAGAGATAACAGTATATTAAATTATAAACTAATAATTAAGCCACTGCAAAAAAGAGGATATATAAATTGTAAATCAAAAATACCAATGACGCATAAGATGGCAAGTTTTAAATCTTTTTTGTTTCGGAATGAAAAATTATGTCCTTACCAAAATGATAAACTAAAAAATATTGAAATATTTGCCAAGGAATTGATTGATGTCGGTTATAAAATGGAGCAAATAAACAATGCTTTATGGCAATTTAAAAAAAATTATGATAATTTAAAAGAAATGAAGATTAATAATAAAAAATGGATATCTATTCCATTTATTTCAAATCCACAAGTAAAATTTTTTAAGGATTTATATAAGAATGTGTTTAATGTTTCATTCTACGCTCCAAACAATATTAATAAATTAGTCAATAATTCTAAGGATGTCATACCTTTCAAGCAAAAAAGTAATGTCATATATCAAATTTTTGTGATTGTATGCTATCATATATAGGTGAATCTAGGTGCAGTATTGAGAAAAGATTGAAGGAACATGAATTATTATATAAGCATGTAAAAAATAAAAATAATGGTGATTTAATATCTTCTTCAGTTTTCTTTGATCATGAAAAAACATGTAAATATAAATTTAAATTTAATTTTGAAAATGTGAAAATTCTTCATGAAGAGAGAAACCATAGTAAAAGAAAAATTAAAGAGGCAATTTTTATAAATAGGAATAAAACGCATTTAATAAATCAACAAGCTTCTAACATTAAAATATGAGATTCGTGGAATTTGAATTGCTGACGTTTGCTTCCGCTTTTGGTTTTTGAATTTAATGGCAGTTGAGGCAGGTTAGAAAGTAACCGAAAGTACTTCTGCGGATTTTAAGATTGTTTGTAATTGTTTATAAACTGTTAAAAATATTATTTCAATTATAATTACAATATTGTTTTTAATTAACGGATATTTTATTTATTTTATATATATATATAAAATCAATATTGCTATATCTACATATATCTTTATATACCTCACTATATATAAATATTATCTTTTTATATATAATACATTTTAACCTTTTTTATATTTTTTAATCAATACTTTTATATTTATTAATCAATACTTCCTATAGTCATATATATATATTATTTTCATTTTTTTTTTTTTTATTCTTATTAATTTTTTTACAATATTTAAACTACTATTATATATTCATATTTCTTTATTTTACATTATTATTTATTATATTAACATTCAATATGTATAATTTTCTTTAACTTATAGTATTATTTCTTTTTATCATTTTATTACTAATTATTTTAACTTATTATTATTTTTTAACATATTTTATATCTACCTTTTACTTATATTTTCAAAGCAACTGTTAACTATTCAAACTTTTAAATTTTCCAGTTATATTTAGTAGCTTTCTCTTTTTATTTTTTAAATATAATTAAATCTATTCATATTTTTAGTCCTTCCTAATATTATCTTTTTTATTTTTTTTATACTTAGTGGCTATCTCTTTCTATTTTTTATACAATTAAATCTGTTATTTTTTATCCCTACTAATATTATTTATTTATAGATTTTTTTTTATTTATTTATTATATCAAAATTGTTTCAGGCCCAAATCTTTAATATTATTAATATGAATAGCTTCTTTTATTTTTCTATGCCTTTTATTATTTGTAAATTGTCACATTTTTATACAATCCTTTCCAAACTCATGCTCTGTTTCTAATGCATATAAATATATCAATGAATTTCTATCATATTTATGTTGTAATAATCTTTTAAATATTGAATTTTTTGTTTCTTTTACATACTTTACTTTTATATTATTAATTCAAAATTTTTTCGAATTAATTTTATATATTCCATTTATTTCATTATCCAAATTTTTATAATTAATAATATACTTATTTTTTAAAATATTAATCACATTTTTCATTTTTTTATTAACTATTGTAATATTTATTATATTATTAAATTTTTTATTAATTTTACTATAACTTTATTAAAATTTGTAACTACAGTTATTTCCTGTCTTTATACTTAGTTTTTATGCTGAGTTTGGATGAAGATAAGGGGGATCTAGATATAAAGGCCATGGAATGGACAAAGATGATATTGAGGAAATGGGATGGCACAAAATAGAGAACAATATGGGAAAAACCTTAGAGTGGGGTTTGGAAAGGGATGGGAAGGTGACTAGCAGGATTCTCTTGGCCTAATTACTGAGAGATTTCTGACAGATAAAGGTGCAGCCATAATGCATCACATCAACAAGTTGGGCAAGGAGAAGGAAATAGTCATATGAATTAGAGGTATCAATACATAAATCTTCATACCTATATTTATAGCCCAAAATCATTTATTATATCATTAGTGAGAACTAGTTTCTATTCATTTTTAACATCTTGTGGAAGGATAAACATTTATTACTCTGTAGATATATGTTTTCAAATTTAATGGTTTATATCTATCTTTTATCACACCACAATATTTCAACCATCAATCAACATAGGAAGTTTCTCCCTCCCTATCTCCCTCTCTCTTTCACACTTCACTCTTCTTTCTCCCATCCTTCCCCTTTCCCTCCCCTATCATCTCTCTTTTTTTCCTCCTCCTCTCTCTATATATATATATAGTTTAAAAGAATATATTATAAAAAAAATTGAAGTAGTAATTACTAAATAAAAACATTTGCCTTCTTTATCTTTTAAAAAAGATGCTTTACAAAGAATAATAAAAAAAATACATTTGCAAAAGATTTTAGGCAATTCATTAAAAGATGACCCATCAGACTACTATTGCACTTTGATAAGTGCTAAATAAAAAAAATATTTAAAAAATAATCCATTGCTGTCGCTTTAGTTATAACTGTAAAAGAGTGCAATTTTTATTTAACTTAAGAAAACACATCATTCTCAAATATATAAATTATGCACCATTTACAGGTAAATATATGTAATACCTGAAACACAGGCTTATTATATACCTGTGTTTCTATATGTAATATATAGGGTATATGAGCACAGACTTTCACATGGCCCACCGCTCTCCACACCATCTCATAACATTGATACACTTGAACACATGTTGAAAAGATAAATAATCACCAATATATGTATTTCATGCTAAACCAGCAATCATCAGTTGGTCCAGATTACCATCTCTACCCATATATGCTATAAATGCTCATATATTTTAAGATAACCAATTCTCATACTTTAATGGATAGGCTTCAATTCACTTCACGCTCCAACCCTTCAACCATCCATCCAATTGAAAATCTGATGATGGAATGCTCAAAGGCCACCCTGAGGCCGAGATTCTTGTCATACCCATGTTGACTTAAGGTCTGCATTGTTTATACACATTTAATTTTTGGCTGCTGTTAACAAATGATTTTCCTGTTTGGATTAGCAAGTTTCTGAGTGAGCTCACTGAATAAATTTTGTACGTTATTAGTAGATATCTGCTAGTGCTTAATAAATTTATATTTGTTATTATCATTTCATTAGATTTAAAAATTGCTTCATTGTAAATGGAAAGATTTCACGTTGTTTATATATAATATTTAGTGAATTAAATGTGAAGATGTTTTAGTTCGGAATGCTTGAGTCTGACTTATTTATATATAAATTTAAGTATAGAAGAAGGTGGGGGTCCTATCTTTTTCTTGTGTTCTTGAATTGAGAGTTCCACATGCAGTCATTATTACATCTGATTGGCTGTCACATAAGCATTTTTAAGGCGCTTCTGACTAAGATTTTAGCCTTGTACGTTATTAATCTTATTTTAGATAACTGAATGCAAATGTTATGTTAAAACGTCTGATTTTCTAAAAAACTAATACAATAATTTTTAAACAAATTATTTTAAATAGTATTATCTTTTAAATTAAAAAAAATATGATAATCTAATAAAGAATATATTAAATCAATGTCCTTAAGAATAATCTGTTGATTTTAGATTTAGTAAGTTTGATGAGAAACTTGATCAATAATCAAATGCAAATATTCATTATTACTAGAGTTCATAAATATTATTTTATATATAATCAAAAAGCAGTATTAGAAAAATGAACTTCTTATAAAATAATAAAAAAAAATTCACAAGAATATTATGTTACCTATAAGTATTGCTGAAAGTAAATTAACAACTATTACTCCGAAAAATGCTCTTGCAATCACAGCCAGGAAATCATACTTTCTTACTGGTTTCATAACAACGAGATAACATATCAAAGTTAATGCACAATTCAAGTTAGAATTGTTTGATGAAAAGCAATATAGAAGTTGCTTTGTAGGATTCTGTAAATATATAAATATATATATATTTAGCAAAAAAAAAAGTTAACTATTATAGTGCTTATATGAAATTAGAACATAATAAATATTTATTGTAATAATATCTTTGGTTAAACTTCATATATTGTTAACTACTACATATTATTTTCTTTTCATACTGATTTCAACATGCAAAAACAAAATAAAAACATTAAGCCATGTACTTCACTGCAATTGCAGTAAGTCTCAGTAAATAGATTCAGATGGACTATTCACATCTTTATATATATATATATATATATGAGATAATGCATATTTATATGCTCTCTTAAAGTAGGGTTTTGAATCCTTGAATGGATCCATCTATATTCACACTCCCACATCACTCAATATATAACATTATATTTGTCAAATTAGTTGATATATTCAGTATTACATTACAATTGATATCATCATCTTATATTGATTATTTCACTCTATCTCGGCCTTTCTACTTTGCAAGGAAATCAAGTCATATATCATGTGACTTAATTTAATAAGCGTGTACTACAAATGTTATATAATGAGCATGCTAACTCTTAACAAGCTTTTCTGAATATCCTTATCCTCAGACCAGATTTTAGCTTTGGCTATAATCAGTAAGGCATTAGTCAAAACTAGAAACTGGTCTGAGGATAGGGATAGTCAGAAAAGCTTAAGAGCTATTACCACACTCATTATTTAGCTTTTATACTTTATATCTATTTATTTATTTATCTTCTATCTATCTGTCATTTGACAATCTGTTTATTATCTCTATATTAATTTTCCCTTTGCTTGACTATGTGATTCTTTGCATACATTATTCCATGTGCTTAATGAAGCAGTTTCTTTCTTCTCTTTATCTCATGCATTTGAGTACACTTGCAGCAGCTATCATGAGGCCATGATTATGGTGCTTCCACCAAAAATATACTCAGACATATAAGATAAAAAGAAACCACTTTGTTATACATATGTATGCAAAAGAACTATTTATCCATCTATCTGTCTATCTATTTATTTGTCTATTTTTATCTAGCTATTATCTTTATCTCTGTTTGTCTATTTGTTTATCTTTTCATTTTTCAATTCATCTATTTGTATGCTTGTTACTGATATTTAAGCTCTCAACATACTGATGAAGTGGTGATATCTTCTCCATAACACACTATCAAACTTTCTTATTTCATACATTCATCTCACATTATTTCTTTCTAGATCTTTTACAATCTTTTAAGATTCATTTCATAATTTCAACTCTACTATTATCATCTCTTCTAACACCATGTCCAACATAGCTATATTTTAGTCTTTTAATTCCTTCAGTGATGTCAGTAAACAGGTTTGTTCTCTTACTGATATATTTTACTTTCAAATTCCTTATTACTTCTAATATATACATTTCTCAAAATTTCATTGGGCAATCTGAAATCCCTATAATGTTCTTCTATCAAGTGTCCAAGTATCAGATCCATATTTAAGAACTGGTCAAACACACCTATTAACATTTTGCTTCAATTACATAGGCCTATTTCCTTTTACTATTAAGTTATTTCAACCTAAAGCACTCCATCCAGTTTAATTCTATGATTAATTTCATTAAACATCACATAATTACTATTTCTTATGCTTGCTCTTAACTGTTATTAAAACAGGAAAAACTCTCTATACATATTACCAGTCAGTGTAAGCCAGAGTAATCAATTGATGCCAGAAGGCTTGTGCAAAAAATCCCCATGCACAAGCTTTCTGGCATCCATTGATTACTCTGGCTTGCACTGAGTGGCAATACATATAGAGAGTTTTGCCTGTTTTAATATTAATTTCATTACTGATGTTTTCATCATTATTAACAATTTAACCAATATATTTGTAGTTCATAACTTCATCTAATTCATGATTATCAATCTTTATTTTTTCCTTCTAAAAAAATTAATTGAACATTAGTTCTATTTTCTTACTTTCATCTGATAATTCTTGCAACATTTCCTGAAGCTTTGAAGTATTATTTCCAAAAACAACCACATTCTACACAAAATCTAGATAGTTTAAATATCCTCCAATCACTTTTACTGCCTTAGCATCTCATTTTACTTGACAAAATACTTATTGAAAAACTGTTGTAAAAAGATTTGGAGATATGGAATTACCCTGATGTGCATCGTTCTTAATGGATGTCATCTTGTTATTACATTTTCATGGTTTTTAGAATATGAATATATCTTGTTTTGATGATATAATGCTTTAACCATTATAGAAATGTTTATAAAATGAAATGCCTTTTTTACAATCTACAAATTCAAAGCATAATGTTATTGGTATAACTTCTAATACTTTTAAATCCAACTTGTTATTTTGATTAGGTAAATGCAAAGCTTGCTGTAGAAGAGTCCTAATTATTTTATTAAACTGATAGAAATCTGATAGGTCTATAATATGTTCTTTATCATTTCTTTTGGGTTTTTTTTCAGTTGCATTAAAATGCAATTAACTTTAATTAAATCTTTTTTTAAAAAAACTTTTGTTTCCTATTTTAAATTATATAATATTTGTATAAATACAGACTTAAAATACTTAAGATAAAGTCTAAATAATTTTTTTTAAGCACATAAGACTTACAAAGCAAAATAACCATAATTTTTCTTCCCGATGGCTAATATTAAACAGTTCATATGTGGTCATAATATATATGTTATGTTAACATTTTGTAAGAACTTTTCTTTTAATACTCATTAACTAAATGTTATTTTGTAAAAATTGTCAGTTAAAAAAATGTTAATGGAAGATATATGTATTTTAAATGTAATGTACTATGCATAACTTGTCCATGTGTTAAATAATTAAAGTAAATAATTATTAATAGCTTTAAGTTAATGATTTAATTATATCCATAGGTTCATTTGTCCTAATCAACCCTGCATTTTATTGCTGAGAATTAAAATATCAAAATTATTACTATAATTTCCCAATTATATGGTATATCTTTATGATTTCGACATTTAACATACTACTTTGCTAACAATCTATTTTTCATCTGCTTCTTCTAACCTATCAATTAAAATTTCATAATTCTCTCAAGATTTTCCTCTCTTCATAGATTTAATTGTACATCTTCACTTAAAATGCCGGTTGTTTAGAAGATGTAATAACTGTAGAGAATACTTTGATTTTTTGTTCTTCATTACTATATAATTCTTTACAGAACTTGTCAACACCTTTCATTATGACATCTCTTTTTTTAGTAATAGTTCCATTTTTCTTATTGCAGAAACAATATTGCTTCCAATATCAAAACATTTTAACTTTAGTGTAAGGTATTCAAATAGTAATATAAATTTATTTAATGCACATTGATTACATAAGTAATATTTACTAAAGCAATAAACCTAAAGCATGTGCAATTGAAAATGTGAAGGTAGGGACCTCTACAGGTCTTAACCACAAGCTTATGCATTGGAAGAAAAGAGGGGAAGTATTGAATAGCTTCACACTCTCAGATCTAACCACTTCAGCTTCACTTATTTATATAGAAAGTAGGTTGAAGTAAAGAAGGGTTCCCCTCTTTTTTTCCAATGTGTAAGCTTGTGGTTAAGACCTGTAGAGGTCTCTACATTTGCATTTTCAACCACACATGCTTTAGGTTTATTGCCTTAGTAAATAAGTAATAATGAATATCGGATGTAACATTGATGATTCTTTATGAAAACACTTCTAGAAATACAATAGTAAGTGGTCAATTGTTTTGGGTTTTATCTATGACAGTCTGGAAAATTTGATGATGATATACATATTTATTTTCTAGCAACAAAGAATAGGACAATAAAATTGAGGTGATTTATGATTAGCTAGAAGTGATTGTCAGTAGATACAAACCCAAGAAAAATGTAATTATAATAGAAAATTGGAAGCAGGTTAGAGAAGATTGTGAGAAATTATAGCTTGTGAAATAAAGATATTCATAATCAAAAAATTTATTGCTTTTAATAAGCCAGAGATTTTGACTATCACTAACACTTATAGATCCACTTGGAAAAACCTTTGAAATCTGGATGAATATCCAATAGATTTTGTCATAGATAAACAAACATATCAAAATTAGATGTTAAAATTGATTTATTTTCATGGAAGAGAAATCAATTCCAGTTATCACATATAATTAAATTAAAATTAACACTGAATCTTAAAAAGATAATGATTCAGAAAAGAATCTCAAGATAAAAATCAAGTTTTAATTTTCAAATAAAGGCAAAACTCTCCATACAGTAGTGCTACCCTGTGCCAAACAGAGTAATCAATGGATGTGCTAGTATAGAGATGGTGATCATGTGATGCTTAATTTTCAAATAGTTTAATAGAGTTTTATAATCTGTGATTAATTATTGAAAAGGCATGTTAAACTCATAAGGGAGATTGTTTCCAAGTCAAAGACATTGAAAACAGTATTATAAAAGACTGCTGGGGACTGTTTAGACAAAGTCATTAGGGATAATAGAAAATCATGGATTATGGAAAAATTCTAATGAAAGTGGATGAACATAGAGTGGTCAATGATGTAAATACTGAAGTGGGTAAGGTGAAATGTAATCACTCAACAATAAGATAAACAGGGATTGTAAGACAATTAATACACAATGAGAAATGGATGTCTAAAAATAGAAATATTAAATCAAAATATAGAATTATATTGGGTTATTAGAAGGTTAATTAACTAAGAATAAGGAAGAGAATATATTAATATTTTTAAAAAAGAGAATGGTGAATCAATCCATGCACTGAGTTTAAAATGGAAGAGTTACATGTAAAAAAAAAAAACTATATGAAAAGTCAGTCCCTTATAATTAAAAATATTATAATTACTTGCGTGGTAATATAGGATCTCTGGTGTTGATGGTATACCCTTTGGAATTATAATAACTTAGTGGTGTTTTATTCCAAGATATATCATATAATCATTTATTGCTTATAAATATAAACATAAATGGCCAGAAGAACACTGATTGTCCTTTATAATTACAAAAGCTAAAAACCTAATGTGACATATTCTAAGAACTATAAAATGATCTGTCTAATTTTTTTATATTTCTAATATTTTGCTTCAGATAATTAAAAAGATATATCATTAAATGGAACAGATTTTGGATAGAACTCAATTAAATTCAGAAAGGAAATGCTTACTAAAGTTACCATTGGAACAAGAAAAGTAACAAACTTGAATCAACTCTTATTTGTTTGATATGTAAACTGTAAAATATTTTTGATTACGAGCTTTTCAATTCTGAAACAAATGGTATCATCTGATGCATGGCGTTTGGATCATTTTTAAATTTTATATGAGGCAAAATAGTAAATAAATGATAATAAAAAGATGACTAGTCACAAGAAATACATATGAAAAAAGGTGGACAGAGTTGTATAATTTTTTTGTTTAATGTTTTTGCTTGGACTTCAATGAACAAGGCCATCAAAAACAAAACTGAGTTTGAATATTAATAGTCACATTATCCAATCAATTAAGTATACAGATGATCATGTAATAATTGCTAATTATTTTAAAACCTTGACAACAGTGACAAAAATAGTTAATGCTTATTTTGGTATTATTATATAAATGTGAAGGAGTCTAAACAATCATGAGATCATAAAATCATAATAATATCCACATTAAGTTAGAAAATTAGATTGGTAGAGATGAATTTCTTTGAATATCTTGATCATTTTTTCATTGAGAATATGTATTGTGAATATAAGACATATGGAAGTATAAGATTGGCAAAAAGAGCCTTTTGGGTAAATCAATATTAAAATTTCTCAATGTGGTATTACAGAGGAGAACAATATTATATGTTTGGTCAGTGTCTTTATATAGTCCTGATGGACCGTTTGATTTATTGTTACCAGAATATTGGATATATCTATGATTAAATCACTAAACATCTCATGATCACCACTACTGTATGGAGAGATGTAGGATTAAAGAAAAATGGAAAGGAATGCCTGAATGGTTTAGGTCATGAATAATTAGAAATAATCAAAATCACTAATCCAAACACTTTGGCACAAAAAATTTAAATTGATTAGATGATCTGTTATACAATGACATTTATGAAAAATATATTGAAATGATAAGTCAATAATTGAAGGAATAAGCCATATTTCATTTTTGATGATCATTGGCATATGCATGCAAATTATTAGGCTTATACTGTGTTGAAAAGAGTAACTGAAAATCAATTAACATTGAGTCTTCACATCAAATAAATGCTCCAGTTCCAGTCCTGAATGCTAATTGATAGAATTATATCAAGGTTTGTAAATTAATTAAAAAAATGGATTGGAATCTGCCAATGGTCTTGATCATCACCATATGTATTTTGAACTTGTGTCATAGGAAACACTGAAACATTTGTCTTTTAAAACAACTTACTCACTGACTTATGGTGTTTTCTAGCAGTGCAGAAATCATCATATTCATTGAACTTTCTTATTCTTATGCTATAAATTGTGAATGTCTTCTGTTTCTTTGAAATAACATACCTATGCACTAGCAGGTCTACATTAATGTGATAGTCTTATAGATGTTAAACTCTTTACCAATTGTCAAGCATCATTAATTTTGTATAGGGAAACAATATTTTTCGTAATTTTTAAGCCATAACACATTTTTCTGGAACAAAACTATAATAAATAAAAACGTTTATGGATAATGACATTTGGACCATCCAATATATAAAATGAAAATTTCAGTGTAAGTTTTTACAAACTTAGAAACTTCACTTTTCTAATGTTTATATAAGTAATGTCCTTTCTCGGACTCCATCTTTTTCTCTCATAAAAGAAATAAATTAGAAGTGAAACTTAAAAACTGTAAATGAATTCATAAAAATTAAATAGTTTATTTTCTTATCTTGCTGGTTTTATGCCATTTTCACAAGTATCTTCTTATTTGCTGCATATTTTCTTTCATATGTCAAAGCGTTAATTGGGAAGCAAATCCGGACCAACTGCTTGGAAGGCAGCTATGCTAACTGCTAGGCCACCAACGCTTGACAGCATATTTTATATTGTTTTTTCCACTATTACACGAATTTTTGCTTAATTAATAAATCTTATTTTCAATTAACCTAGTTTTTATATATATATTATGGTAAATATAAAGTAAATATATAAACGCGTTTTATAAATAATATATTTTAAATCCCCCATAACTATATTCATTCAGATACTCTCCCTTTAAATAAAATTCCTTTTGAATGTGCTGCAAAATTCAAGCTTTTCGAAGAGGGGATATGGCTGAAAGAATAGCTATGGGGCATTTAAAATGTGTTATATAGACTTCAGCTAGCATTATGCATTGCTTCTATTTAATATATAGATAACCAATCAAACCAGATATTTATCAAATGCATTAATCAGTTTATTCCACACACAGGATATATATATATATGTGATAAAAAATGGAAGTTTTTTTTTTGCTATTTTCAATAATGCTAAAAACCAGTAATAATAATAATAAACTTCAATTTTTTATTATACATCTTCTCATATACATTTTAACTTACTGAAAGTATATTTTCGTATAAAATATACTTATATTTGTAATGCCCGAATCCATTTGTTGAAAGAAGTTTGTTTCCTATATGAACTGAAGAATGCCAAGCATCTTTCATTGAAATTCCTAGCAGTAAGGCGACAGGATAAAAAACTGCACCCAAGACATTCTACTTAAATATAAAGAAATATATAGGTAGCTGCTCTATTTTTGACATTTGTAAAAGAAAAAGTAAAAATTTGAATACATCTATTGGTCTAAACTTACGCATTCATACTAAATTTTTTATCTGAAGGCAGATAGAGTAAATTAAGAGTCCTATGATCAAACAATTGCATTTAATTACTGTTAGTACTAGTTTGTCATTTCTTACCATCCTTAATTTTGCAGTTATACCAAATATTTTATTGGGTTCTTATATTATTAAGCCTCAAATGTTTTAGGATGTACAAAATTTTAGATAAAAAAATTAAATTTGAAGATTATTTTTATATTTATGCAATGAAAGACAGTGCTCTTTAATAGTTAGCCAACAGGTTAAAAATTGAATTTCTGACTGTTGTTGATCTTCCAGTATCCATCCATATTTAATTACCATAGTTAGAAGTAAAGAAAAATATCAGTAGTAAGATCTTAATCCAGTAAAATGTTACTGACATTTATTATATATTCCATGATAAATTAATATTTTCTTTATAAAACTATGCCTTTTAATTTTTTACCGAAATACTAATTGTAGTTTCATAAAAGTAGGCAAATATTTTTTTTACTTTATAACTATTACATATTATTATTATATGGTTAATTGCTCTAGAGATCATATGATATTCAAGAATTTAGCATGTAATGCTCTCTGAAATAAATATCAAATTACCTCAAATGTTAAGAAATTTTCAGCTACGCCCTCTATGAATAAATGTACAAAGGTTAAGATCATTGCTTATTTAAATTTCACCTTCATTTGAATAAGTCTGTATTTTAATATTTAATATCATTGCAGCTTATAACTCAAAGAGGCACTATAGATGCTTTTTTGAACTAGCTGTTTGAGATATGGACATTTATATATTTAAACACAGAGGGTGTAGCTGAAAATTTCTTAACATTTGAGGTAATTTGATATTACATATAGATTGTTTTCATTAGTATCATTGTTTTATCACAGGCAGTTTCAATTTCTCCTTACTTATATTATTTTCAAAGCTTGTGTTTATCATTTATATGGTAATACATGTTAAAATCAAAATTAAAACTAGGGAGCCATAAAGTTTCAGAATAGTTGATTTAACTATAATATCTTTTGACTTGCATTGGTGGTCGAGAGGTCAGTGCGACTGCCTTACAAGCAGTTGCCCAGGTTGCGGGTTCACGTCCCGGCCGATGCTATGACACTTAAAAAAACCTATAATATCTTCATTTATTTATTTATTAATATTTAAAATTGTTCATCACAAGAAGCAGGATAAATGTTAAGAATATTAATCTTCATAATTTATTAAACATCACATCATAAAATCCAAAGAGAAATAAATTTTGTAAGACTTTTTTTTTAAAAAAAAACAAAGAATGGGGGAAAGGATGATTATTAGAAAATCTGCACATGTATCAAAAATAAATTACAAAGTTAAATAGATTTTTTTTAAAAAGAGAATTAATAAAATAAAAATAGTACAGCCTATCTCTTGTTTTGCTAATATTTATTTAAATGAATTTTTTAATAAGACTATTTTGATAAAGGTAGATTTATTGTTTAAGTGAAATAAAAGTTTACTTATTGAGAAAAATACAAAACAATAAGAAATATATTTAGAGTCAAAAAATTATAAAGGATGCATTGAAATAGTCTCTGAAAAGTAAAATCAAATGAAGCAGAAGGAAAAAAAACTTGATTAATGATGTCAAGAGTAGAAATATTTAAGGTTTGGAAAATGTAATTGAGTAGATATATATCAAAGGTAAAACTCTCCATACAGTAGTGCCACCCTGTGCCAACCAGAGTAATCAATGGATGCCAGAAGGCTTGTGCATATGAGTAGGCACTAGATAGGGATTTTATGCACAAGCCTTCTGGCATCCATTGATTACTCTGGTTGGCACAGGGTGGTACTACTGTATGGAGAGTTTTGCCTTTGTTTACAACAATTATGTGCTAGTATGAGATGGTGATCATGTGATGTTTAGATATATACATCCTGTATTTTTGAAAGTTAATTAATGTTTATTATGATATTGTTTTCAAACTTTAACTTAAAGTTCATATAAATTCTATTTATTCTAGTCCATTCTTGATATTGTAAGTTTGAGTAATCAATAAATGCTAGATAATAGTGCTTAGTAAGTCAATATCCACTGGTACACTATCCACATCTTCAGATTAATTTCTTTATAATCTTTGCTAGTAAGAATCATGGAGCTGAATCTAATGCATTTGTATAGTTTGGACTAAAAATGATTCAAATGAACTGGATCCAGATATATATTTTTCATTGATGAAGGTCTCAAGCCAGATACTAGTCTATGTATAAAAATAGGTATATGGTACTTAGAATAATGCTTTGGAAAGATAAAGACTATAAACATACATGATCACCATTCAAGCCTGGCATCCATTGATTACTCGGTCTTGCACTGAATATAATACTGTATGGATAGGTTTGCCTGTTTTAAAGATAAAGACAAATGGAGGAAAAATAAAATATTGATTTATGGTGTACCAAATAAAAAATTTTAAAATAGAGCAATGGATAGAAAGATATGGGAAATATGATCAAGTTGATATATAAATTCTATATTTTTGAAAGATAACTAATGTTATGATTATACAAAAAAGGCTTTCCATTCTAAATGGTAAATGATAGTACTTATTAAATCCTTATTCAGTGCTAACCTATGAATATTCCCAGTTAAATTTCTGATTTATGATCGTCATCAGTGAAAAGTTTGAATCTGCATTTAATGCATTTGGACTTAATAGATTCTGATAAACTAGATACATGTCCAAATTCCTCATTGACAAAGATTATAAGTCAGAAACTAGTCTGAGAATATGAATAGAGTAGCATTGGTTATGGATTTAATAAGTAATACTATCTAATATCTACAGAATAATCCACTGTCAATATATAGCACCAAGGGATCTGCACTTTTAAATTATTGTGGGACCAGGGATCATCGTGATGTTTTTTGTTTTAAAAGTTTATATAGAAAAATAGAAAAAAAAAATTACTTTGATAAGAGGATAGGTAGAATTTAGAAATGGATTATATTTTATAGATCATCTAATAATCTATGAAATAATTCATAGATGTAATAAATAAGCTGAAAAATTTAGAATTCATAGATGTTGAAAAGACATTTAACTTATGTATTGAGATTTTACAGTCACATTGGTAATAATTTTATTTCCAATGATTGAATGCAATTAGATATTTAACATCCTGAATAGTAGATATAATATGTTGGACTATCTCCATCATCTATTTTTAAATGTTGAATGTCTAGAAAATTTTAAACCTTATTTGAACTTTTCAAATACAAATAACTGTTAGTAATAACATACAAATACACAACACAGGCTAGTAGACTACACAATGTTTCAAGTGGTATTATTCTCCGCTCTTGTTCAGATGTTTCTGACCTGACCAGTGCCAATATTAGTATAGGAATCAACCCTACACCTATGCTAATATTGCACTGGTCAGGCCAGAAACATATGAAGAAGAGTGGAGAATAATACACTCAAAACATGTATTCTAACGTTTGTTTATATTTGAAAAGTTTAAACAAAGTTTAAAATTTTCTAGGCATTCAACATTTAATTGATTAGATGATGGAAATAATTCAATCTATTATAGCATGTAAAATATCATCATCATAAACCTTCAGGCAATTATCCTAAATAGTAGTTTGATATATATATATATGGTGATAATATACAGAATTTGCTGTATAAAAATCTTTCTGTTAACTTTTTAATTAAGCAATTTTATATATAAATTTGTACAATCTATTTTTTCTCCATTCCTATTTATTTATATTAAAATAATGAAATTCTTAAGGTTAATTGAAAAAACTGCAAATACCAAATTAAATGACTTGTCTAAAAACGTTTTGTTATTAAATTACCATGTTCACAGAAATCGTGAGTTAATTTTGTAAAAATAATGATGATAAAAACTTTTCAATAAACAATGAGAAAATAATTATGAATAATTAGAAAATAAATATTTAATTAAGAACCAATTAAAAAAAAATCTGAATTATCTTGTTTGTAAAATTACACTTGAAATTTGTGCCATTATAATTTATTAATTAGCATGTTTTATTTCTTATAAAAATATGTTAAAATCAAAATACTTGTATTTCATTACTTATTTTATTGTTTGGTACATTTTAATAATTAAGGCATTTTGATACATCTTTAATGTAATATAATTTTATTATTAGATTAATATTGTGTGTGACAATATCTTGTAAATAGTCATTTTATATATATGTTATTGGCAATACTATTTACTGTTAATTTATTATTTATTTATTACTTAAATTCATCCAATTTATCCAAATCACTTCAACACTTTTTAGCAAAAAACTTTTATTGTACATATATACACATACACCTACGTTTCGACTGTCCTGCAGTCTTCTTCAGAGTTATGATATAATGAACAAAATAAAATACATAACTAAATAAATAATACCATAAAAAATTTAAACAATAAAAAACTAAAAACAACATAAAATATATAACAAAACCTAATAAAACTGAA
Organism: Epiperipatus broadwayi; assembly: GCA_028023455.1. NCBI lineage: Eukaryota > Metazoa > Onychophora > Udeonychophora > Euonychophora > Peripatidae > Epiperipatus > Epiperipatus broadwayi. The sequence goes on from JAQFVV010012427.1 coordinate 1,667,994, forward strand.
ATAAGTATAATTTAAACCAAATAAAATAATCCAATTAATATAAAATAAAATGTACAATATAAACAGAATGTAAATATAAGTTGTACATGTGTATTCCTAACTATATACATATTCAAGAACAGCTATTAATTTAAATATATTCATTTTTATTATTTTTCATAATCTCTTAATTACTTCTATTCCTTATAAACTTAAACCTTATTTTTATTATCACCACCTCAATAAAACATTTAATTTTATATTCATATAATTGTCATTTCAACAGTAATTCCTTTAATAATATTCTTTTTAATTTTTTGCTAAAAAGTGTTTGAAGTGATTTGGATAAATTCGTTTTAGATATCATAGCAAAAATAAAGAAAAAAATGATTTTGATAATATTATTTAAATTCGTCTTGGTGTTTTATTTTCTTAATCCAATATTGTCTATATTATTAATAATAAGTTAATTTTTATAACAACAATAACATCAGTAATAACAACCTAATTTTTTATAATTTAATTTAATTCCTCGCTTGTATGGAGAATATTTTATAATACTAAGTATACATGAAATTTAAGACAATAAATATTTAAATTTGAAACATTTGAAAAATAGTTATAACATTTTTGAACAATTCTATATTTCCTTTTTCCATGATCCACAAATACTTAATATTTTTCTCAATTTATGAAATGTTACTTTGTCTAAAGATATTTTGCTTTTTCGTATAAAAATATTAAAAAATATAATTTCTAATATATATATATTACTATGCTTTAATAGGAAATATTTATTTTGCTCCAAGGTTTATCAATCATATGAGTGGTTACTGAGAAAATCATTCAAATGAATTTGTTTGCAATGCTAATCACAGAATATTAATTATATATAACTGGTTTTATATAAGTAATTCAAACACACTATACATCTTAGGTACTGGATAGTCTCTAGATTTATTGTGAATAATTCTTAATGCATAATTTTGAGTTGCAAACAAACACCTCATATAACTAATACATGCCCCCCTCTCATTTTTTATACAATAGGAAATTTTACTGACAAAAATTGATTTTCAAATATCTAAAATAACACTGTGTAGCAATATTCCACAAAAGAGAAAATCCAGTTGTCTCAATTTCATTTCCCAAAATTGAGGATATGAATCTAATATAACTTCTAAATATGACATTTCATAAGTTCTTTCAATTTTACAATAATTATTGCCTCTTATGAATACATACATTTAAATAAGTCTGTTGTCTATATAGTCAATGTGGTCACCTGTGAGAAGAAAACATGGCAATATGAATATTACTCTATGCTAATGTCATTAAACTTATAGTAGAGACAAATAATAATATTACAGATGATAACCAAGAGTACAATTTGAACAGAAATATTATTCCTAGACTTCACAAGATCACATTGAAATAAATTGAAAATTTTGACTTTTTCATGAAAACAGCATCAGAAAAATAATGTAAGCTTCTATAATTTCAAATAAATTTAAGTCAATGATATCTAAAAAAATATGTAACTCCTTGAAACATTTTTTTTATCAATAAATCTTTCATTTTAGCTGTCATTATTACACATGTTTATTGTACACATTCCTAAAAGAATTATTATACAAACTCTCAGAATAAATATTATATGGGCCAGCAATCTATGACTTTGAGGACAAAATCTATTAAAAAGACAAATTATTACATTTTGAAACTAGGCACTTATCACAGTAAATCAATATAAATAAAATATAATTTTAGAGTTTTTAAAAATATTAATTAAACTACACGATAAATAATTTTAAAAAGCTAATAGAACCTTTCAATAATGTTATTAATCTACAACCAATTTATTTTTAAAATATACTGATCTTATACTTAGAAAAAAAAAAGGGTTTAGAGTTAGGCTATATAATAACATCAATCCACAAAATATATCAGTATAAATTATAGATAAAGAAGCAATGTTGTATTATTATAGGTAATAAACTTTCAGTGTGGCATTTGACAGTGAACTGTTTCAATGCAATTGCTGTAACATGAACAACAGACTCCCACATCAATGCCCTAAAGTTAAACATCACACGGATATAGATGTGATTGCCATAATGTCTAGAAAAAGAAAACAATCTGGAAATCACTAAAATTCATTCATACATAGAATAAAATTATAATCACAAAGAAAAACAATGCGATTTGCATATCAAGTAATTCAATAATGATAATTATAATAAATAAAACAACAGAGATCAATACCACTTTAATTCTATATATACTATATGTTTCAGCAAAATAATCTCAGCAAAAGATAACCTGGTTTACTACCAAGAAAGAAATATGTGAAAAAGAAGAAACCGAAATAAATGAGGATATTTTTTTGAAAACCCAAACATTTAAAAAAAGTAAAAAAAAAAATATCTTGAACAAAGATGATACCTTGGAAGATGACACATAGAACAGAGAAATATCTCATGGTTTTTTCTGTGACTTTTTTCTGCTCTTTTTTTGGAATCTGCTAAAGCTCAGCTCAATTCTGCTTCTATACTTACAGCAAGTCTGATATTATCTTCTTTAACAGTTTCCATTCTTGTCAGATTCTGGAATTTTTACCAGCTTCCACATGTTACAGCGATTTCTACTGATTCCTGGCTTTTTCTTCCAGCTATTTATTAATGTTTCTGAATCTATCATTTTTATATGCTAATGTTCTAACCTATAGTGAGACATACACACTATGTTAGTAATTAAATTAATATATACTTTATTAAGTTGTATGAATTGATTTTTATTTTTAATTTGTGATAAACTGTGACTTGTCAATATAGTTTCTTTTGAAACATTATCATAATTTAATTGAATTTATTTATCATTCAAAACTGCAGCACAAAACCAATTACAAAATTGCATGATAATTAATATACAATGATATAAACCAATAAGTATATATGATAAATTATATACACATCTATGAACCATATTTTCTTATATTATTACTAATTTATAGATACAAAACCATGTGAATGGATACTAATTTAGAGTGCACTCACAGCCATTTTGAATTCTAAGGATTACCCAACACCACCGCTGACACTTCCAAGTGATAAATGACACCAAATAATCTACATGTGGTCATGATATGACCAGTTATTACAAAATAGCAATTTACAGCAATAATTAAAAAATTAAAATGCAAATTTTATACAACTATTTTTGATCAAATCATGTGACTAAAATATAATAAATATAAAAAATGGAAGGAATGAATAAAATTTGAAATGCTACAAGCTTATAATTTTTAAAATACGAATTCATTACAAAATCAAAATTTACATCAATAATTAAAAAATTGAAATGCAAATTTCATACAACTATGCTTGATCAAATCATGTGACTAAAATATACTAAATATAAAAAATGGGAGGAATGAATAAATTTCGAAATACTATAAGTTATAATTTCTAAAATATGAATTTAAAATACTCCAACAGAAAAAGTAATGGCAAAAAAATAATGGACAAATATAATAATTAAAAAAATCACATGTACAGTAAGTATAAAATTGATCAAACCAAGTTTATAACTTCAAAATACTAAAAGTTTATAACTTCTAAAATATAAATTCTATTCAAATATAGGCCTATAATCACATGTTGAATAAACTTAGAAACAGTTGCCGAAGCATATTAATTTTACAATCAATAATAAATCACATTTTATCTTAATATTAGTCAAAATAAAGAATATTAATTTTACAATTAATAAAAAAATAATATATCAGATTTTTATTTTACCAAAGCAAATACTGCTGTGTGTTTTATTTCTCACATATCATAAGGACCTCATGTAATCAGTGTAGATCCAATATCCACATCAGAAGATCAAATATTAACACTGTTTTTTTTTTATTTCAATTTTTTTATAACTACATGGAAGCATACTACATCAGTTTCTTTTTGGTAAGAAAAAATCCAATTAATTGTAAAAATAATATTGTAATAAAATTTTATTTTAGAATGTGTAAGATTTTAGTTTTTTGAAATTATAAGCTTAATATGATCAATTTTATGTTATTTCAACATATGCTTATGGACATATATTGTAATAAAATTCATATTTTAGAACTGATATGCTTTTAGTTTTTCAAAATTATAAGCTTGCTATGATCAATTTTACATTATTTCAACATGTGCTTATAGGCATATATTGTAATAAAATTTGTATTTTAGAAGTTATAATCTTCTAGTATTATGAAATTATAAACTTGGTTTGATCAGACTTCTGAATTTTTTTTGGACAATACTTTGTATCATCGAAAACATCCTTTCCCCTACCTGCATATTTCAATGCTTCACATCATCATTATTGTACTAAAATTTATATTTTAGAAATTATAAGTTTTTAATATTTAGTTTGCATTCAATGAATTGTAAGGACCACTCAAAACCACCACTGACATATCTAAGCAACCTTGTGTGGATTATTCAATGTCATTTATTACTTGGATGTGTCAATGATTTTGGGTGATCCTTAGAATTCAAAATGGCAGTGAGTGCATTCGAAATCAGCACCTGTGAAGTATTATTATATATAGTTGTCCATAATGTTGTCAAATTCACATATCAAATATAACCGGTATATTTAAAAATTCAAATTTAGCTTTATTAATATCTTGCCAGGTACATTTCTAAAATGTATCAAACAAGCCAGGTTGTTTCAGACATTTTTTTTAAATTTTTCAGTTGTGAATTTCTCACATTTATTTATATAATATTAAAATCTTTTGTTTAATTTACATTAAATCTTTAAAAATTTATTGAAGCAACCAATTTAAAAAAACTATCACAAAAACAATGGCTTTTCAGATGGATCCATTTCTCACATTTATTTATATAATATTAAATCTTAAAAAAATTGTTAAAGCAAATTAATTAAAAAAAATAATGGTCTTTTCATAGGCCAGGTACATCTGCTAAATTTTATAAAATTTAATACAAAAATATCATCATTAGTAAAAGTTTGATTATAAGTATTAGACAGATGAAACAATCAAGAAGATATTAATATGTCAGAATGAAAACCTTAATATAAAATAGATTAAAGATGTTTGTTTTATGAAAACAATTATTAATTGTATTAGTCAAAATTTTATTTGTTAAAATAATTTTCTGAATGGCACATTCATATAAGAATTTAAGACCTCTTATATTTCTTCTAACAGATAGAGATAATTAGCTTTTTATAACTTAATGTATTTAGAAAATTTATCATAGACCAATTGAATTCAGAAAATATCTTATTTTGAACTTCGATTTCCAAATAACAGAACCATATTCCAAAATAGGTGGAAACAAAGAAAGGAATAATAAGTTTTGTAAAGTTATTAAATTGTCTACTATGCCTTAGTATAACACTTATAATTTTAAATGACCAATTGAATTCTGAAAATATCTTATTTTGAGCTTGGGTTCCAAATAACAGAACTATATTCCAAAATAGGCAGAACCAAAAAAAGGAATAATAAGTTTTGTAAAGTTATTAAATTATCTACTTTGCCTTAGTATAACACTTATAATTTTAAATACATTTTTGACCATTACTTCAATGTGGTGGCAAAAGGACCTACCAGTAGCAAAAATAAGTGCTAAGGTCTTTATGGAGGTCCACTGAATTTGTTTTACATCCCTCCATTTAGTAAGGGAAATTTAAAAATTCAAATTTTTTGACTGGTAGAATATTTCTTCATATTAATATTTATCTTATTATTTTTACAGCACAAAACTTTACATTTTTTGAAAAAGATTCTGATTTTTGATTGTATTATTCCATTTAAAGATTTTACAATCATCTGCATAATACAAGAGTTGTGAAAATTCAAAATTTTTATCCAAATCTATGTAAATGTTAAATAATAATGGTGCTTGAGGTACTCCTAGATTACAATGATATGAATGAGGAGCCTTGTTACTAAATTTCACATAAGTCATTTTTTTCTAATAAAGGATTCAACCATTTAATCAAATTTATAGTGAAACCTAATTTATACATTTTAAAAAGCAACATAATATGAATCATATTATCAAATGCTTTGGCTAGATTGAAATAAACAATATCTAAATGGCATTGATTCTCAAAGGCATTAGCAATATGATCAAATATTATGAGAAGATTAGTAGTTTAAACTGATACATCTTGGGAAAGTTTAAGAAAGTGGGAAAATTACATTTTTTAATGAAACAATTAAGAATGTAACAAAGAGGAGTAACAATATATTCTATAAATTCTTCATAAATAAAAAAAAAAGTACATAGTAATATTGCTGGGCATATTGCTAGCAGAAATGATAATAGACAAACAATTGAAATCTTAATCTGGATTCCAAGAGATTTTAAAAGACCTAGAAAGAGACCAAATGTGAGTTGGAGGGATGAAATAATGTCTGCTGGTATGATGTGGAAAAGAGAGGCTAGAGATTGGAGATGGATTGAACTTGGAGAGACTTATCTTGTAGTGGACTAATAATAGTTTAAAATGATGATGCCATTGTCATAACCTAAAGTTGAATATAATTTAAGTTCTTTAATAGTCATTATTAAAATAATTATTAGAAATATTGCCTTTAAGACAATCATTAGTTAATCTAAACTCAAAGGACAATTAAAATTTTCTGAATAATTCTAAAAAGTGAACTGAAAAAAACATTAGTTTATAAAGAGGAGTTATTATCCAATTAAGACCTTCTTTTAGTACCACATTCTTTAGCAAAAAATTAAAATTCTATAGGATTAGTTTATAAACAGTTGTTTATTATTATTATTGTTGTTGTTGTTGTTATTATTATTATTATTATTATTATTATTATTATTATTATTATTATTATTATTATTATTATTAAGTTTCAACAATAGTAAACTTTATTGATCCTTTTAGTTACATAGTATTACAATGCCATAGCAAGATACATATTGAATTTTATTATTGTCAGTTCAATTTAAAGTGCTACCATATTCATTTTTTAAAAAGTACATATCTATATGGGTAATTTTACACGAGTGTATCTACTTTAGGAATGTTAATTAATCACATTATTGTCCAATAGGAGTAATTTCTGTATAAGTTCTTCATAAGATGAGTTGCAGTCCCCAACCAGAACAGTGGGGCTTGCATTCATGGCAAGAATTGAATTTATATTATAAATTATAGATTTTATCTTTTGCTTTTCTACTGGCATATATATACAAGCACTATATTCATTGTAATTATTTTTGAGTCAGTGTTATTATTAGAAGGTTTGAATCAATGTAAAGTATTTTGAAATTTTCAAAAGGGCAATCTTGAGCAATTACTATTCCAGTTCCTGTAGAAGGGGAGGATGAATCTCTGGAACATGCAGAGAAGCCCTGGCCCCTCAGGCAGGTAGCTGGATTTATTGCTGAGCCTGCATATATCTTTGTTTCTAATAATCCTGTTATATGGGCTCGGATTTGATTTATCCAATTTGTGACTTTGAAATTTTTATTGATTGCATTAAGTCCTCTGACATTTAAAACAGCAATTTTAAGTTTTATTAATTTTTTTTTTCCTTTGAGTTTAGGAATTCATGTCTTCCTACTTTTCTTCCCCGATTTCCACTGCATCTTGAAACACCAGGCCACTCTCTTCATCCACTGCTACAGCCCAATTATATATTTCCTGCTCACTGTGAGGATTCTCTTGTTCAATTCTCACCTTTTTATATCTTCTATCTTGTTTTGGTGGATGCCTTGGTTTGCGCCTATCTTCAGTGTGGATTTTTATTTCGGTAGGCAGATCTGGAGTAATAGCCTCCATCATTTCAGCAGATGTTTTCTTAATAATTGTTGGCCATGGTATGACTTTGGTTGAAATTTTGCATCTTCTATCTACATGAGTTACATCTTCAGTTTCAGTCTCGAGTGCCATAATTTGCATGTAGTCCTTATTCGCACTCTTTGACTGATTTTGTTGGTCACATTTCATATGGCTTACCTTTGCTGTGATTCTCTTATCCTCTTTTTCATTGTTTAATCTCTCTTGCTCATAGAGCTGAGCTGGCCTTTCCTGGAGTGCCATTTTAAGCTTACTTTGATTATTATTATCTTGTATGTTGTCCAGTGGCTTATTTTCCACTTTTAAACCAACTAGTTCATGGTCAGCCTCAATGTGTTTGATGTGTTTTATGTTCTTGTTTTCCATCGCTTCCATTGTATCTTCTTTATCTGTTTTTTGCTTACTTTGTTTATTATGTTGTATGCCATCCAGTTCCTTATTTTTCCCTTTTACATCATCTAGTTCTGGGTTGCCCTCAATGCATTTGGTGTGTTTTAGTTTCTTGTCTGTGCTTGTTTTATTTTCTGTGGCTTCGATTATATCTTCTTCATCCGGTTGGTTTATTTCTCCACATTTTTTATTATTTTTTTGCATACTGTCTCTATCTATTTTTGATCTTTGGTGTTCATCAGGTGTATTTTCTATTCCAGTCTCAGATTCCGGTCTTTGATTGTTATCTTGATTTCCTTTTTTTGATTGTTTTTTTTGATGAGGCTTTATCTGTTTTGGAGTGACTTCAATTCTTTTGCCTTCTTTTTCAGTGGTTAGTTTGTCTGCCTCAAACAGCTGTGATAGTACTGACTGATCAGCAACTTTCAGCAAACTTTGCTTCAGATTTCTTTGTATGTCATCTATTTGTTTATAATTTTTTTGTATGTCACCCATCTCTTGGTCACACTCTTCATGTTTGGCATATTTTCTCTTTTTATCTGGCCTTGTCTGATTTTCTGTTCCTTCCTTTGTATATTCTTTACCTGTCATTTCTGCCCATTTTTTTTATTTTTTTGCATGTCATCTATTTCTCGGCCAGTCTCTGGGTGTTTGGGATTTTCTATCTTCTTGTCTGGGTTTGCTTGATCTTCCAGTTGCTCTGTTGTGTATTTTTTAATTAATATTTGCTCTGTTTTAGCTGTTGACTGGTCATTGCTGTTGTGCTTTCTTCCACAGTCTATTGCCAGGTGATCTCTACTTCCACACACAAAACATTGTGGCCTAAGCCCTTTAATTTGTATAGTCAGTATTGCTTCCTGATCCATTATTATGCTTGGGATGTCTTCAGGTCTTATGCCTTCATTCATTTTGATCTTGAAATAGAAGCTGTTTGAATAAACTAGTGTAGGCGTGTCTGAGCGATATATTGGCTTCATGTATATCGGTTGCCCAAAGGGTTTCATTAATTTTGTGAAATCGTGTATATTATACCCAAAATAGGTATTTTTAATAATGCCATTGTGATAGTTTTGCATCTCTCTATCTACAATCACAAGAACATAATTTTCTAAAGTATTAATTTTTTCTTGAAAATCTGTACATTGCGTTTCATTAATGAATTCTACCGCCAGATATCTTGAGTTGGTATGCGCTCCTATGGTTGAAACTGAGCTCCACATTTTGTTGTTAGATAACTCTTTATATAGTATTTCCTTTGGAAACTTGTAGAGAGAGATATTTCTATCTGTTGCTGCTAAGACGATTGATTTATTTGAAAAAAATATCTTAAATGACATGAATAATTTTTTCGGTATGGTTTCATTAAATCTGCTATTTATCTCTTGCACTTCTTCTTTTAACCAAACGTTTTGTAAAGGCACATCGGCATCATATTGATTCATATTTATATCATTTACTTCATTCAGGTCATCCTGATTGGCCCTTCTAAATCTTGGGATTTGTTTTGGGTATTGCAAATTAAATTCAGCTATGTTCGCATATGTTGTCTGTGCTCTAATGTTGTTATATATTCGTGAAGTCTGATTCGCGCCAAACTTTATCTTGGATTCTGATGTGGACGCCATATTGACAATAACTAGCGTCTGAATAGCGCTTAGAAAAATTAAAAGTTATAAGCAATAAATCACTTACTTTGTGAGTAAAAAGTCCATTTTCCCTGATAGGTGTGAATATTAATTATCTTCAGATGTTTTAAGCAACTGTTTTTTGGCAATTCAGTATTTTTTTATACTTTTGTTGGAAACGTTTATATTTGACAATCAATTTTCTGATTAGCTTTATCCAATCTATAGTTGACAAATATATTGTGTATGATGATATGATTTCTTTTAATATTTTTTCTAAGCGAAGCAGAGGACAAAGAAAAAAAAATTATATGTTTTTTGATATATAAAAATGAATCAGTCACTAAACAATTGATTAAATAATTCCATACCATAAACAATATCTGTTGAAGAATATACAGATCTGCAATTGAGATTAGAAATTGCTTTACACATTCAAAGTAATCCCTCATTTTATAGTATCTTTTAATATTTATACAATAATACTATAGGTGGGAGATATAAAACAATAGAAAAAGTTAAAAATTAAACAGAGAAATATTTAATTTCAGATAAGTTACTTAAAGTACAATCAAGCATCCAGTCACAGGTGTTTAAAAAGGAATTATGTATTTTAAATTCAATAAATTGGAAAACGTTACGATTTTATAAGCCTTGAGTAACAATAATGAAGCATTAAAAACATATCTCCATGAAATAACTTTGGAATATTTAAAATCTCTAGTAACAATAACATTTATATCAAAAATTCTTCAAAGGAACAAAATAAAGAATCCAATTCACAAAAAGATAAAACTGGCCTGATATAAATATTTTCAAAGAGAAATTTAATATGATAATCAAGGGAAATCTTACACCATGTAGATTTATAGTAGGTAAAATCTAAAAGTATAGATTTATAAATGTCTTTTTAACGAGGTATTGGTGTACTCTCTCATCTTACAATGATTTTGTGAGATCTAAAGATTTGTCTGACCAAAAAACTTTATATCTATCATACAGAAGAATATAATCATAAATCTGGCTACTAATCCAAATTTTAATAATAAAAATAAAATCACAATTTTCTGATTTAAAAACATATTTGATTTATCTTGTTTTCATTTCTCTGATGTTGGTATGAAAGCAAGGGAAAATATCCATAGCTAATGCAACAATCACTTATTACATTATTATCTAATTATCAAGTGCTCTCAGATCCAAGGCTCCTCACTGATGAAAGCCACAAGCTAAAAACTAGTCTGGAGATATTCTTGCATCCATTGATTCTGGCTTGCACTGAGTGGTGCAACTGTATGGAGAGTTTAGCCTCTGTGTAAACAGCTTGTGTAAGCATAAAGAATGATGATCATGTGATGTTTAGTGGTTTAAGATGTAATCTCCAGATATTTATTTTTGGGAATAGATATATAAAAAATATTATAACAAATAGCCTTATCTGAAGCTTCTTTTCTAAAAATGTTCTAATTTCTGATAATTTCATATTTGCAGATATATTAAAAAGAAAATATTTGTTATATTTGTTTAATTTATACCAGATGTGGTATCATTTCAAAAATTAATGGTATTAGTCAGTTATAAATCTTTAATTATTTTATAAAGTACTCAATTAATAATATAGATATATTAAATTTTTCAAAATTAGTAAAGTATTAATAATATCTTCCAAATATATACTTTTAGGTAAGTCTGTTGCCAATAACAACATGATTATCTTCATGAAGGTATGAGGCAATATGAATTTCACTTACATTAGTGTTGCTAAACTTAAAGCTGGGACAAATAATATTACAATTTTCAACCAAGATCACAATAAGAAGCAAAACACTATGCCTAGATTTCACAAGACCATATTGAAAGAAATTTCAAATCATGACCTTTTCATGGACATAGCTTCAGATAAAAATATAAGCTCTTCTACCTTATGGACTTAAGAAATCTATAGAGTATTTCAGATAAAGTTAATTTGATGACACCTAGGGAAATTATTTTAAATGTTTTTTCACTGATAAGTATTTCATTTTAGTTGTCACTGATACCATATGTTCATTATATAAATTCCTGAGAGAGGATTACCACTCAAGCCAACAAGACAATATACAGGATAGCAGTCTATGAATAGCTGACTATCCAAATTACTAATATATTATCTTGAAATTCTATGATACTTAGTAAAAAAAAGCATATTCAAAAGATTAATTACTACAACTATGAAGTCAAAATAAATCAACATAGACAAAACATAATTAGAGAAGTTCTTTAAAATGCCTATCTAAACCACATGATAAACGGTGTTAAAAAATTTAATAGAACTCTTCAATCATATTATTAATTCACAATCAGTTTTTAAAAATACACTGAACCTTATATTTGAAAATAGATATGAGTTTAGAGTAAGATTATATAACATTGATCAATAAAATATACCAATGCGAATTAAGACCAAGAACCAATCACATGATCACCATCTCATGCTAGCACTTAACTGTTAACTATATGGAGAGTTTTTGCTTGTTTACCAAGAACCAATGTTATTAATATCTGTTAAAGGTAATAACTTCAATGCGGCATCTGTGACCATTTAGCAGTGAACAGTCCTAATGCAAATATTGTAATATGTTTAACATGCCCACACATTAATGTCCCAAAAATAAACGTCCACTGGATAGGACTGCCATCACCTTTCTAGAAAAAAAAATCTACAAAGAGGCAAAACTCTCCACACAGTAGGTCCACTCAGTGCAAGCCAGAGTAATTAATGGTCATTACTGTACGAAAAGTTTTGTCTCTGTGTAAACAGCTTGTGTAAGGATAAAGAATGGTGATCTTGTGATATTTAGTGGTTTAAAAGAGAAGCTATAAATAATTAAAATTCATTCTTGTGTAGAATATAATAATGATTACAAAGAGAAACAATATTATGGTTACACATTAATTTAATGGTGTAAACTATAATAAAACATCAACAGAAGCCACTCTGAGCATACAACAAATTCCAATAAATATAAATAGTCATCTCAGAAAAAAGAAAAACCTGATTGATTGATCACTAAGAAAAAAATGTGGAATGAAGAAGCAAAGTAAGTCACAAAACTGAAGATACTTTTTCAAACAATAATATTAAAAAAGTGAAAGCCTCTTGAACATGGATAATGATAAATTTGCAGATATCTCATAGAAGATGATGTGATGGATAAAAAAAATAGTACATCTCACAGACAGCATGATAATGACTATGTAGTACAAAAACAATCATTTGATAGTATTGATGTAATAGACCAACACAAATAAGTATTTCATACAATCTTTTATATTAATATTAAACCAAAGTTGAAAAATAAATATATATTAACATTACAGTATTGAACTCAATTTCTAAAAATTTTCAATCCTGGACATTGTACAACCATGTGTATCTGGTATGGTAAAAACAAAAATTTACAATAGATCTCCAATCAATGCCTTTGTTTACCTAAATAGAATGGGTTGCTCAGATCTTTCTAGAATGTTATCAGCATCATCAGCAGGTACAGAATAGATTATAATGAGGTCATGCTCATTTAATTAATTATACACTGATGATCATTTTCTAATACTTACAATACAACATAAGACCATAAGCTTAAATTTAGTTTTTATATTCTCCAAACCATGAAACAATGAACAGAATAATACAAATTATAAATTCATTATTCTACTGACTGAATATGCTAACGTGACTTACATGACATTTGAATCTAAGTGATTACATCTCATTAATATTTCATTAGTGAGCTGTGAGAGGTTACTGCCAAATAATGCAGTGTCATTTACTAATATATAAATACTCGTCACTTATAGATTTAGTTTTCTATTCATCATCACTACACCACTCACTTAAAATCCAACTAGTCTCCTTTCTTCTCAGACTACTCAGTAATAATGGCAATTCTTAATTTAAATTGTATCTCCATTATGGAATTTCTTTCTCACAAATTTATATTCTGCCTGCTAAATTGAAAGACAAAGAATTGTTTATATTTATAATTTTACACACCATAAACTATGATATTAGGTCCACAATGCCTTCTAAAATATTTCTAATTTTCATTAATGAACTACACAAAAGGAGCATAGTGTACAGTAATCAACCTTTCACAAAATTTAAGGAAAACATACAACTCCACAAGCGATATATTGGAATAATAGATTAATACTAAAAGAAAGTTCTTTATTATGCAATTCCGCACTTTATTAACAATAAATTGGATGGGCTTTAGGTCAACCACCTATATCAAGTTTCCATAGCACTAGAAATTGAACATGTTTTTACTAATGATAATATACTTACTCCTTTTAAGCCCTCTTGTAATTACTTCAGAGGTACAGATGATCAAATAATATTCAAACTAAGATTTTTTGGAAAGTGTGGATAATGTGCACTTGCACATCTAAGCTAATTTATCTCTTCATATTTCATAGATGTGGCTAATTTACTATCAAAGAAAATATATGAAATTCAAGATTTGTATCCAGTAGCAATTGTCCCATTTTTGTTTAAACAAATATCTTCTAATTTATATCCAAGTACTCATTAAGAATCAAACTGCTTGAGAAGCATTAAAAACACAATAGAATTACATCTCTTGCCATTGTTACCTCAGTCACAATTTGCTAAGAGGGCTCATCAACGAATAAACAGTATTTTTATTCAAAACAATAATTGATCCTGTGCAAAATGCAATTGAATATAACCCAATGATAATGCAGCTTAACATAAAATCAGCTTTTGACTGAGTATCAATTGATATCTCATATGAAAAAACTACAACACCTAAATCTATTCTATATGTACTTATAAATTTACTAATAAGCAAGGAATCATAACATCTTTCCCATTTAATTCTTCCCAATCAATATTGCAAGGATCACTTCTTAGTACTTTAATATTTACAACATATTAAGTCTATTTCTCAACAACAGAAATACATCTTCCTACCATTTATATTTTCACACTGGGTTATAGTATAATCTGAATAGCATAGGTGAACAATATTACAGTTTTCATAACAACAACAAAATAAATCTTACTTTAATTAAAATCATAAAGAAATGTATAAACTCCCATAAGCTTGAATTCAACTTAGATCAATTATATACATGCTACATGTAAATAGGTAAAACTTATACAAGTACATTCCAGGGTAAATCACTGACATATTTAAGATTTCCAATTCATTTGAGTAATTTGGCTATGTGAAAGCAAATACAAGATAAGTTGTTATATGGGGTTGTTGTATGTGTTAGAATACCACACTATACATATCAAAATCATACCTCATTATATTCCAAAGTAGCTGTTATAGACATGCTTATTGTCACAAAGATTACAGATTACTGACCATTCATAATCTTCACAAAATCATTCATATTAAGTAATTATTCGCTCTGTAGAAAGCTCTTTAAAGGGAGAAAAATATTTGCCACTTCACTCAGAAGAATACAATTTTGTAGGATAGGATACAAAAAGCAATTAACCTCATAATATTCATGGCAAGATTATTTCCATATTTTGAGACAATATTTAGTACAATATCATCAGACAGTTCCACACATAAAATATGCGTCCACAATTTCTAACACCAAAATAATTTTTACAAGACAAAGGGTACTGTTAGAAACCTTATGCATTTCTATATACAAATGTAAATGTAGATAGACTTGTCAATGCATGTTATTAATATTAAGCAACTAAAAAAATTTAACTATTGGATTCTTGAACCAAAATGTTTTGATTTTATATTCAAAATAAATACATGGTCTTTGCTGACTGTATACCTTTTTTAGATATAAGAGAAACCTTATTAACACACAAATTATATGTCAAATGTGTCACAGTGAAAAAAAGATCAAAAAGATATTCTGCTTGAACGTAGTAGCCTACAGGATACTCATTTACAAAAATATATGGGAAAAATAATATCACAGTCCATTCTATCATTAAGTCTTTTCCAAAAGCCTACTTTGCAGAAATAAGAAGCACCTCATTCATATTCTATACTCAGATGTTCCTATATAATAATTTTAGAAGATACCCTAACCCCTCTAAAAACAAATTGCATGCCATAAAACAGACAAAAAGATTGGGCCACTATATTTTCAGCTACATAGTCTCTACTCTATGAGATATGTTAATTTTTTTTCACTATTTAAATGTTAATATAAATTGACTATGATATAATATTTGATCAATGTACAATGTTTTTTTTCTCATTTCTAATAAACTTAAATTTTTATTTACAACAGTCAAACTCACTCCATTCACAACTTTGACACCATCCACCTCAGATAAATACAATAATGATTATTACTAATCATTTACTAAACTAGAGATTATCTCTAGCACAGATATAAACTTTAAACCTCAGTTAAAGATTAATATATCTGATTTTTTTAAATAAACTGTCATAATTAAAGTAATGCAAAATTCACCAATTTATATAATTGGATTTTTATTTCTAAGTTATAAATATGATATAAATTATCAATAAAGTTCTTTTTGGAATATTATAATTTATTTTTTAACACACATTGAAATATATAATAAATTACACCATGCTCCCTACTACCAAGTGTTGGTGATTGTAACAAGTAGAATAAATTAGCATAGATTATCTTAAATTACATTTGGGTAAAACATTAATTTAAAAAAAGCTATATATATATATTAAATGTATACAAATACAGTTTGAAATATGGAAATTTTCAAATAGCATATAAAAAGTATAAATTAAAAAGATACAAATAGAGAGAGAAAAAAATGTTTTATATTTTTATAATTATTATTTTAGAATTACAATAACATTTAATCAAATTTTTTACAGATCCAATAATATAGGGTTTTTTTTATTAGAAGACTTTTCAATTTTATCAAGAGATGTTTTAATATTAGAAACAAATTTATTGAATAGATCTAAACCACTATATTCCCTTTGTCTTCTGCATCCAACTTTTTATCAATTTTGTGGTTCCTGTATACATATGGAGTAAATTCTAGTATTATAAATAGCTTTAACCTGTATAAAGTTTGCCTCAAATACTTTATACATAAAATTACTGTCATACAGTAAATAAACAATACTTATTAAAAATATCCTTAATAGATTCATCATTTTTATATCCAAAAATGATGTCCAGAGTATAATTTTACAATATTTGCAGATTTGAAATTATATAATCAATTGTATTTTCCAAATAGAAGAGCAACTAATAAAATATGATTCATTTATATCTAAAGAAATATTTTTTATTAAAAAATAAATACATGTGAAAAAATATGCAAATGAGTCTATAAAGAATCCCATGATCAGCCTCTGATAAATTTTGATCTAATCATTTATCTAAATATTGAACACTGTTTACACTTTTTATTTTATCCAAATAGGAAAAATCAACACTATCTGTATATTTTCTACAATGTAAATTTAATGAAAAAGAATAATCATTTGGCATTCTCAATGCAGATACCATAGTTTAAATTTTATACTTATTTAGGCAAAAATGATTATCATTAAACCATATATTTAAAAGATCCACATCTCTATTTTAATCAATTATTACAAACAGTGGAACTTACAATAGCTAAATCATCAACATAGCCCAAAACACCAGGATTCAAAGGAGATGATTACCATATTGATATTTCTTTCATTTGTTTGTAATTCAAATACACAAAACATTTGAATGTCTGTATAATGAAAAGATTTTACCATTTCTTTATGATATAGAATTAACTGAGTGCACTTTTGGTGAATTTCACCAGAAACTGTGAATTATGATTTTGGTGAAATTCACCAAACGTGCACTCATCTGATTGCATATCTTAAAGAAAAAGTAAATCTTTTTCTTGTGCAAACATTCAAATATTTTGTGGATTTATATATACAATAAATAGTAAAGGATCCAAAACAGAACCTAAGGAATTGCAGTATTAATTATAGCTGAATTATTAATTGGTAAGCTAATATGAATCATTGAAATTCTATTACATGAAAACTTTTCAGCTAAAAATAAATCATTCCTGTAAATCCATTAAAATATGCTCTTTTTAACAATATCTTATGATTTACTATATCAAAAACTTTAGAATTACTAATGTATACTGATAAAGTTTTAAAATTCTTTTCAAATGATTGAGTAATTTTACTACCATGATCACGAACAGTTCTTACAGTGTCACCATTTGGTACAAACTCATACTAAAATTTTAATAAAATATTTTTTAAAATCAAAAATGACATTATCCTTAATTTCATTATTGATTCAAACACTGAAGACAATAAACATATAAGTCTGTAATTTTCAATAGTACTAGATTCTCCTTTTTTTTGAAAACAGGAATAACAATATTTCTTTTTAAATATTAAAGAAAAATACCTGAGTATAATAAATAATTAAATGAAAATAGTAATACAGAAAGTAATAAGTCTCTATTATCTTTTAACATCCTATTGTCCACCTTATAAATATCAGTTGAATTAACAATTTTCAAATTATATATAGCCAAATCCACTTATGAATCTATAATATCTAAATATAAAAATGATGAATTAATTAATATTTTGTGCATTAACATCAGATGAAAATTCAGAATGTGTATCAAACGATATAAAATATTTATCAAATGCATTAGCAACTTTAAATTCACTTTCATTTTGTCCACTAGTTCATTATCTATTAATGTTTTATTTGTTATTGATGACTTTGGATCTTTAATCAAGCCATTTATGACTCCATTTTGTAGTACTACATTTATTTGATAAAATTCTATTATAATAATTGTCCTTCACATTTCTTATTAGAATTTTTATTTATTTGCTAAGCAATTTAACAGAAACATTCTTAAATCTTATCTAATGAGCTTGCCAATAGCTCTTAATAACCTTTTCAGAATATCCCTAAACCCAAACTGGTTTCTGTTTCTGACTTCCTCAGTGAGGTGATAAGATATTCAAGCATTAGATTTAAAATACCAGGTCAAGCCCAGCACTTTATCTAATGGTTAACTATTAAGTGATTTAATGGTTAATCATTAGATAAAGTGCTGGGCTTGGCCTGCTATTTTAAATCTAATGCTTGAATATCCTAGCACCTCATTGAGGAAGCCAGAAGCAGAGACCTATCTAGGGTTAGGGATATTCTGAAAAGATTGTTAAGAGCTATTGGCAAGCTCATTAGATAACATTTGTAATACAAGCTTGTTAAATTAAGTCATGTGATATATGACTTGATTTTTTTCATTTCTTAAATCTCTACTTTTTTGCTAAATCATCTCTTTCATATATCTTTCTAAAAATATTATCTGTCTTCCAATGAGATCAATGTCAGTGTGTTCTCATTGATCTCATAGTATAAGAAGCATCACATAAATGATTTCAAAATATTTTCATATATACTGAAACCATTTACTGTAGATTGCAAATATATTTGCTTCCAAAATTAAGAAAAAAATTATGTGATTTTTACATAAGAAACTCTGCTACTTCTAAGATTCTTCAGTGTAGCTTTAATATTCTATAAATAAATACTATGACCAATTATAAAAGTATTTATATATTCTTTTATCTTAATATTATTGTCTAAATAGTAAAGAATTACATAGAGATGTTATACATATAGATTCAGGAAATAACTGAAATGAGTCAGAAGTATGTAAACTATTTAAATAATCTTGTAAAGGATGAATATACATAGGTTTAATAATATTAACATCTTCCATTAACATAATATATTTATAATACTCTTTAAAACATTTTATGGAAGAATTACATGTATGATATAATGCTAATAATAAAAGTTCATCAGTCCTAATTCCAGTTATGGATAAATGTGGCATAGCATTCTCAAAAAACAGTGCAAATTTAATGAAAATTATTAGCCTTCCAGATCTTTCTCCTATCATAAGGAAATAATTGTCCTACATAACCATTAATCTTAAATACTAGTTTTGTCCAATGATATTAAAGTTTCCACCAGAATAATGATATCATTCTTATAACACATTACTTAAAAACACTATTAATTTATCAAAATATTTTCATAAACTTCTAGTATTAATCATAAAATTTGGTATTAAAATATTTTTGTCATACTAAATTTATTCTTATTAATTGTGGTAATTATTTTTCCTTCATATAGTAAACCATTTTTAACTTAAATTATGATGTCTGGCATAATAGCAATAATAGATACTTTGTTGATGAAGTAAGATATTCATTAATACTGTACCGGTCAGAATTGTATGTTCATTTAAAAAGGTTTAGAATCTAAGCAAAAGTACCCTAAATCCACTCATGCCCGAGATACCCAGGTCAGGAGCAATCATAGATTCTGCCCTATTTGCTCTTCTCTAAAACTATAACATTATAAACAACACTTCTGATGATAACAGATGAAATTTTATTCATTCCGGTCCTGGAGACACAGCGAAGAAACATGAGATCTACAGGGTAATTAATGTAAATAAAGACTATCAAATCTTGGCTCAATCAAATACCTTATGTGAAGGGATAATTTATAAATTTTAAATGAATTGCACACAGCTAGCATTGCAAAAGAAACATGAATTATAAAATAGTATCCATCCAGAATGAGCAAGAACAGAACAATCCAGAGATAAATGTCCATTTAAAATAATCAGTTATAACTTCTAAACATTACTAACATTATTATAAAGATTAAATGGGATTCAATGAGTGAGATTCAGTAAGACACAAACGCATAAGTAATTTTAATGAACATAAACAATTTTAAATTACATCAGAAGCATAGCACAGATTTAATGCGGTTATTACTTTGCATATAGGCAACTGATTTGGTATGCTAATGAACTATAAATATTAACAAATTACTGTTATCAATGCTATGATCATTATTTTAAGTAATGATAAAAGACGTTTATAAATTCATCTCCAAAGAGAGGTTTACTCTTGCTATAACAGTTACATAATTTATCGTTCATGAACATACCTGGGTCAGTACAAATGAGGAATGGGTTAGCCTAAATAAGCTTTACTGCGACAATCCTAAAATATTCGACTAATTATTAAATGAGTGGTTTACAAACATCACTACATCACGTCTTATAGATAATATGAGAACTACACATAAAAGAACTCGCAATGCTAACTGTAATGACAGCGTTTAAAATGGAGAAGATGTCCATTTTTGAACTGAAAGGCTTTATCATATATATGATTCCACTTGTATTTTATCACAAGGCGGTATTCGAAAATATGAGTGGTAAGGATTCCATGGTGCGCTTGCTGACGTTTCACATGCAGAGCCTTAATACTCTAACGTTTGTCCTGAAATCGGTTCTACCAAACCTCATTCTTAGACGAGTTACATGAAGAAAATCCGGAGTTCGGATGAATAAATATGATAAAGCAAAATATAAATTCTTTAAAATGCTATCATAAGTAAGCAATGCAAATATGGCTTAAGTCTTAAATGACTAATGAAATAATCTAAGCTTAAATAAAGCAATAATATCATGCGTAACGCCATGATAAAATAATAACCCACTCAGCATCGTACATATAACTTTAATAAATTTAGGATGTCGAATATAGAAGAGGGAAAAATATTATTTTTCCTATTTAACAAGCCCAAGTATTCTTAAACGACAATATATCATAAGCAAGTTAATACTCGATGGCGTGAAAGCAATAAATAATTATTTAAAATAGGTTAATAATTAAAATTATTTTAGAAAACATAGAATGCATCTAAATAAATATTGTCAACAACAAAAAGTTTATCTTATCCCATAATATGACATTTTAAACAATCCGCCATTAAGCATTTATTTCAAAATATTTAATCGAGCGAACTAGCGTACAATAAGAAATTTTACATTTAACTTTTCCAAAAAATATCGGAATAGTGGCTAAGATAATATAAGTTCGCTAGATTAAGCATTAGCATCATCATCAACCATTATCAATTCACTGCAGGATGAAGGTCTCTCCAAGTTTAATCCATCTTCTCCGATCTTTAGCTTCTCTTCTCCACAACACCCCTGCACATTTTCTTATTTCATCCATCCATCTCCCATGTGGTCACTTTCTGGGTCTTTTACAATCTCTTGGAATCCAGTTTAAAATTTCAATTGTCCATCTATTATCATTTCTTCTAGCAATATGTCCAGCCCAACTCCATTTCAATCTTTTATCTTTTTCAATAAGGTCAGTAACACCTGTTTGTTGTCTTACCCATACATTGCATTTTCGATCCCTTCTTGTTACTCCCAACATGTATCTCTCCATACTTCTTTGAGTGGTCTGAAGTCTCTGTATTGCTCTTCTATTAAGTGTCCAAGTCTCAGATCCATAAGTAAGAACTGGCAAAACACATTTATTAAAAACCTTCCTTTTCAAACACATAGGCATATTTCCTTTTAGTATCAAGTTATTTCTACCAAAAGCACTCCAACCAAGTTTAATTCTATGATTAATTTCCTCCATTATGTTTCCATCTGTATTAATAATCTTACCAAGGTATTTGTAACTATTAACTTCTTCTAATTCTTCATAATCAATCTTTATTTTCATATTTTGAGCAAATCAATTAAACATTACTTTAGTCTTTTTAACATTTATCTTTAGTCCTACTTTTCTACTTTCATATGCTAACTCCTGCAACATTTCCTGCAGCTCTGAAGCATTATTTGCAAAAACAACTACATCATCTGCAAAATCTAAATGACTTAAATACTCTTCATTTACTTTCACTCCTTTAGTTTCCCATTTTAATCCACAAAATACTTCTTGCAGCACTGCTGTAAAAAGTTTTGGAGATATGGAGTCACCTTGTCTTACACCTTTCTCAATGTTGATTTTTCCAGTATCATTATGTAATCTAATTGTTGCTGTTGCATTTTTATAAATATTCTTTAAAATATGACAATATCCTGGATCTATACCTTGATGAACGTATGGAGTGGACATTAGGAATTTGCCCTGCTCGGTTCCTTTAAGGCCTCCAAGAGGAATCAAAGGGTCTCCTTTCAGTTAATAGCAAACTCCTTTCTGCAGCCAGCATTAGCATACCAAAATTAATTTAATAAAATACATATTTAAAATAAGTTTTGCCGCATGAAAATAAAATAATTAGAGCTTGAAACTTAAAAGGCTAATGATAGATTTAAAGTACATAATTCTGTGCTAGCGTTTCAAAGAACGAGTTTAAAACTTAAGAGAGAAAATCACAAATTTAATGATAATTAAGTTTATAGTCAGTTACCAAATAAATAAAGATTACATTCTGATTACAATTAAGATTTAGGAAAGAAGTGAGGAATATAAGAGTTCATTCTTTGGCAAAACGAATTACCTTTAAAAGTTATGGCGGCCATTTAGGATAATGCATACGAAGTTTAGATGTGAAGGCAAAAATAATGGTGGACATCTTCCAATAGTTCTTTCACAGATAAACATAACAGTTCTCAAGTAGCGATGGCATGGCAGGAAGGCAGGACAAAGGCGATTTAAGATCAGAGAAAGCAAATTCCTTTTACTCACAGTTCATTTTGTTTCCACTTTCTAAATGAATATGAGAGAGAAGAGTGATTTGAACTCCTTTTGCGCGTTCCTAGAACTTCTGCTCCTCCTATACTTGAAATTTGGCAATATTGGAAGATGTAAACAATACGTTCCCGAAAGCATTATTTAAACGTATTTTTAAAATTGCAAATAACTTTAATTTATGATTTTTGGTTTGACTTGAAATAGTTAAATGAGAATGACATTTTTAAATTGTAATAATACTTTCTAGAATTTTCTGGCATTGCTTTAGCTTTACATTAATTGTATTTATTTTTATATCCGTAATACATATACGCACATACACAATTATCTAAGTGAAGGGAATTTACAAGCTTGGAAATAAAATATACTTTAACTAAAATAATAATTCAACTGGTTACACATAACCATTTTGAATAAACAGGGTGGAAGTGATATGTGTATATGTGTGTTCTTAGCATTCCTAGATGACCAAATAAATATAAACTGGTTCAAACCCTACTTTAAAAGCATGTACTGTCATCAGGCAATGAAGCTAAATATGTACTACAGATTTACCACTTCAATACAAATTCTAGATTGATCACCGTCAGTAACAATTGAAATGTCAACGAACTTTGTCATTTGCATAAAAATTGTTTAGTTGATCTACAAGATTTAAATCTTGCAACAACTAAACTCTATCATATTTTAACTGAATATAATACATTGCATTTAAATCTTTTATAACACCCTCTTCCACCTGAAGAACTTGTGATACTTTATGTATTACTTTTTATAAATTTTGAATAGGATTGTCAAGAACACCTTGTATCTTAATTTCATAATTTAATTTTGCATCTTCAAAGATTCCAATCTCTTGATGAGATGATTAATGACATTTTCTTGGCCTTAAATCTACAATTGTATTCCATTATCTTTTTCACTGTTTTTCCATGGAACTTAATTTTTATTCCAATGTATTAATGATTCCAGACATATCATTAAGAGTAGGACGAGTGCTAGAAATAAGATCTGATTTTAAAAAAATGATACAGATATAGATATACATCAATTCTTGCATTGTCATTCTTGGTATTTTTTAATTGATATTCTTTTGTATATAATCTCTAATAGAAGAACATATAAAATGAACTGTTACATTCAAAGCAAATCAAATAATTATGATTATCAGTTAAATCTTTTTCACAAGATGAGAAAATCATATTGTAAATAATAAACTTTATAAATATGTATATATTGTAGTAAGTTAATAAAAACCAACACTTTGGTAGTTATTTAGCAGAGATAATTTTATTAATATATACAATTAAAATAATTGCGAAGCACTTTCAACACTAACATGTCCTTATCAAGGAGAACTCTATAAAGCATGACTTTCTTTCAGACTTAAAAAATCACTTTAACAACCAGACATCACTAATCAAAAAACTAGTTTATTTAGAATTAATTACATCTTGGGATTTCTTAATTAAATATGTTTCCTTAATCTTTCATTTCTTGTTTCATGTGGCTCATATATCAATATATTAAACTTCTTTGGAATAAAACTGACCCATTGCATATTAATGAATATAAAATGCTGAATACAGCATACTATCTTCTATCATGTTTTTATGTGTTTGCAAACGATGTTGTTTGCAACAATATAAAAAAGTGATAGAAGATATTATGGTGTATTCAGTACTCAATGCGCAACAGGTCGCAGTTTTATTCCGCAAAAGTTTAATATATTGATGTATGAGCCACATGACAAAACTGAAAGAAAAGGAGTCATGTTTAATTAAGAAATCCCAAGATGCAATTAATGCTAAACAAACTAGTTTTCTGATTAGTGATGTCTGGCTGTTTAAATGGTTTTTTAAAGTCTGGAAGGAGTCCATCTTTTACAGAGTTTGCCTTGATAAGGAACATGCTAGTGTTGAAAGCATTTGGCAATTATTTTAATTGTATATATTAATAATATTATCTCTGCTAAATAACAGCAGAAGTGTTTGTTTTTATTAATTCATAATTTGTAACAGAAGAAATTTTTACTCTTATTTTACATATTGTAAATAAGCAAAAAATTTTATAAAATCCAATCTCATAATTTTATCATTTAATAAAAAATTTAAATTCTTATTTTTCAAAAAAAGTTTATATAAAATCCAGTAGATAGCGGTCATTAACAAAATAGATGAGATAAGTTTAAAAAAAAGTGTTTCACTGCTCACATTCAAAATTAATTTTTATATTTCAAATTGCCTTCATTATAATTTTAGGTAACTGATAAATCCAATAAAATAAATTTGGGTGCCAATTTAGTTTGCACTCTCAACGACTTTGAATCTAAAGATCAGTCAAAACCACCACTGACCCATCCAACCAATAAATGACATTAATATTGAATAAAAGTATTTTAAATTCATATTTTAGAAATTGTAAGCTAGTAAAAATAATATGCTTTATTTCACATGGGCATATAGTATAATCCTTTAGTATTTTGAAATTATAAGCTTGATTTAATCAGACTTCTGCAACTTTTGGCCGATACATAGTATAGGCCAAACCATCCTTTCCCCTTCCTGTAAATTTCGGCGTTTTGCACCATCATATTTAAAATATTTTATGAAGGTAAATTTAAAAAAAAAACCTAATAAAATAAAGCATATTATTGTTACTAGCTTATAATTTGTAAAACATGAATTTAAAGTACTTTTATTCAATATTTATGTCATTTTATCAATTGGATGTGTCAGTGGTGGTGCTTACATTTCAAAATGGCCATGAGTGCCAATTAAATCAGGATCTAAATTTGTGAAGCGGATATCAATTTATATATCATAAAAACAATATATATTAGAAGATTTTAATAATTAGTCTTACAAGATATAATAAACAATTTACAAATGCTCTTGGTGGTAAAATAATAATAAATGTCAATTTAAAATACATGTTAAAAAAATAAAAATTATATAACTGTAGGAAGAAGAAAAATATAATTATCTCAGAAAATAAAAAAAAAAGGATAAGAAAAAAATGCTTTGAATCTGCTTTCGGATAAAGTTATATATATCAAATTAAAATTTTTTAAGAGATATTATATATCAGTCCTCCATATTGGGAAACTCCTGTGAGAGCAACAAAAAATCTTGTTGAAATCTTTAAAAAGATTTCTATCCACAAACCTTTTCTTCACATAAGTAAGCTTCCAATATTTCAATGAGATATTATTCAACCTTATAAAATCTTTGGAATATTGTTTCAAGTAATATCGAGACTGTATGTAGATTAGTCTTTTCATTAATTATTTTATCAACGCATAATTCAATCACAATTAGAGAAAAGATTAATATAAATTTCTAGATTTTCCCTTTTTCTTTCAAGATCAATTGGCTTTTTAAAATTATTGTTAGAAGACGAGAAAAGAGATAAAATAATGGATTTTAATAAAACCGAAGTGTATTAAATTTTCTAACTCTTATTTAATAAACCAATTGAATCTTTTTAGAGTTTCGGTGGAGTTTGTCATAGACCACAAATCATATTTTAGATAATATTTTAGAATTATTAAAATCAAAGTGTGGTAGTGTCTAAAAAATGTAATGTAAAAATGGATATATTTACATTTTTGGTGGAAAGCGTTTTTACTCTTCCTAACTCTTACATTAATACATCTATTTTATTGTCCTACAGATTTTCATGGACATAAGAAACACTCATTTTCATAGATACCTCAATACTGTAAAAATACTTTTTAAGTTTATAAAAATATCACCAAGATTTTTGCCAATGGAAAAGAAAGTATTAATAATGAAACTAAAAAAATATCCGCTAATTTTAAAATGGTGCATTAGAAGATTTTCATTTCTTCTAATAGTTATGTATTAAATTATCCCACTTAAATTATTATATTCTATATATATTTAAATACAGGTATATTCTCTATACTGAACTTAATATTTCAAGCTCCCTACAGCTATCCATTCCATCTTGTTCAACTGATACAAATGACCACATATATGTGAAAAAGATAAATTATCTCCAATATACATATTTCATCTCCTGCACACACACACACACACACACATATATAATTAGCATGGAAGTGATTAAACCTCCCATTGAGCTATGTAAATGTCAATCATCTATGAAAAGATAGTATGACATCAATCTATCCTTTAGCTTTGTTGGTATTTAAGCTTAATTGATTGATGTTGTAGCGAGTGAACACTTCTATTATTTTAATTTTATATACAGAATAAATAATCTCAGATCACTATGAAGATAGAGATCCAGTTTTAACAATCTCTAAATATCAAATGAAAAATTAATTTTAATAAATATAATGATAAATATTCAAATGAAATTTTAAAGTGAAACAGTTTAAATAAATGTAGCAATAAATATGAATCTTTATTGTTAGATAAACCCTTCCCTCCAAATCCCTGACCATGGTTTCATGCTTTGGCACTCCTCAGAGAAGTATCAGGATAGGTTCAGACACTAGATCTTGCTGGCTCTGGCTAAGCATTTAACATAAAGCTTGTAGAGGAATTGGCAATCCTCATTGTTTATAACTTACAAGCTTAAGAGATAGCGTCACGTGATCTATGATTCTTATTTTGACTATTTATTGTTAGATGTATTAAAACTGACATATCATTTGTTATTTAGAGATTGTTAAAACTGGGGATCTGTCTTGACCCTCTGAATACTTAAATAGTGATTGCAGATTATTTATTCTAGTCATAAAATTAAAATAGTAAAAAATTTCACCCTCTCGTTTAGAACAATGTCAGTCAACTAACCTTAAATACCAAAAAAAGCTAAGCTAATTATCATTTACATAACTTGGAGATCCAGTCACTTCCGTTCTAATTGTATACAGTTAAGCCCTATATAAACCTTATAAATTATATATATATATATAATATATTAATTGCATAAAACATAAAATTATCTTAAAACATACTTTATAAAAGTTTTTATAGTTACATCTAATTTATGCATTAATTCATTTAATAAGATATAACTAAAAATGCAGAACAATAGAAATGTCAGATATAAACTAATAAACAAATATTGAAAATACTAGAACAATACAAAAGAAAAATAAAGAAATAAATATAAAATCTTGATTGTAAAGTGACTGTTTTATAAGTAAAAATAATTGTTAACAACTATTATTTTATAATTTAATTACCTCAAGTGTGAGAAAGTTTAAAGAGAAGCTATGTTCAAAAATGTATAATATTTTATAAGCATATCTGATAAAAGCAGAATAAACTACAACTGTAGAAATAAAGACAGCTATCAAAGGTATGGCAGCATAAGCACCCCAAGCACCCGCAACAAAAATATTTTGATGTTTGCTATAAAATTTATAAAAAATTGATAACATTAAATATAACAACAACTTTATTAAAATAAATGTAAATAAATTTTGTTAAACTATTGAAAAATCAAATATATAATAAATTAAAAAAAGAAAACATAATAATCTGATAAGCTAAAATAAGGCAATCCTTTGATAAATGCCATAACATATTGTTGAAGCATCATGAAAGAAGTAATGGATATTAGTAAATGATTTAGTAAGAAATAAGATTTTTGTAGAAAAAAAATTAGGTATATATATATAATAACATAAAAAAAACCTTCGAAAGATGCGCTTTAAACATGCTTATGCGACAGCCAATCAGATGTAATAATGACTGCATGTGAGACTCTTAATTCTAAAACACAAGTCAAAATTATAAGAGAAAGATGGAACCCACCTTCTTCTATGCCTAAATTTATATATAAATAAGCCAGATTCAAGCATTTCGAATTAAGAGTGTGAAGCTTAAAATACCTTCACATTTAATTCACTAAATATTATATAGAAATAAATAACGTGAAATCTTTCAATTTACTATGAAGCAATTTTCAAATCTAATGAAATGATAGTAACAAATGTAAATATATCAAATTTATTAAGTGCAAGCAGTTAACATTGTAATAACATGAAAGCTAAAACCTTCGAAAGATGCGCTTTATGGCTGTTACATAAGCATGTTTAAAGCACATCTTTCAAAGGTTTTGGCTTTCACGTTATTACAATGTTAACTGCTTGTGTTTAGTAAATTTGATATATTTATATATATATCATCACTATCATTTTAAGTCATTGATCCATTGAAGAATAAAGATCTCTCCAAATTTAATACAGTTTCTCTGATCAATAATCTCTTTTCTTTAATCATGCCAACAAACTTCCTTATTTCACTCACCGATTTCACATGTGGTTTCTTTCTAGATCTTTTATAATCTCTTGAAATTCAGTTCCATTTCAACTGTTCATCTATTATAATCTTTTCTAGAAATATGTCCAGTCCAGTTTCATTTCAATTTCTTAATTCTTTCAATGATATCAATGATATATGTTTGTTTATCACCAAAGTATTTTACTTTTGATTCCTTCTTGTTATTCTCAACATACATATCTCTCTACTTACTATAGTAGTTTGACATCACTGTACTGCTTTTCTGTTAAGTGTTCAAATGTCAGATCCTCACGTAAGATCCAATAAACCCATCTATTAACAAATCTTTTCAAATCCATAGCCATATTTTCTTTTATTATTAAGTTATTTCTACCAAAGGCACCTTATGAAAATTTACTTCTATCCATTATTTTCCATCTGATTAATAATGTGATCAAGATATTTGTAATGCTAACTTTTAACTTATGATTATGAATCTATCTTTTTATTTTTGTAAATTTAAAATTCATTGAATATTCTTTGAATACTACTTTAGATTTTTTAATATTTATATGTAGTTCTACATTTTTACTTTTATTTGATAATTCATGCAATATTTCTTGAAACTCTGAAGCATTATTTACAATTACTATAACATTGTCTGCAAAATTGAGATAACTTAAATAATTTTAATGTTTTTCTTATACCCTCAGATTTTCTTTTTAATTCACAAAATAAAACTGCTACAAAATGTTTTGAAGATAGAGTATCCTCCTGTCCACATATTTTTTATTAATTTTTATCTTGTTATAATCACATCTGTTGCATTCTGCTAAATATTCCTCAGAGTATTATAATATTCTGGGTCTATGCCTTAATAGCTTAAAAAATGTAGCAGTATTAAAAATTTTAAATGAGAAAGGCAAACAATTTTTTAGATAAATGGTATCATTAATAAAAAGTTATATTTCATCTTTCCATCTTATGCTGCAAAGAAGATATCAGATTTTTAAACATATGGAAAAAATAAGAACAGAATAAGAGTCAGTATTACAAAAGAAGGAAATCCAAATGAAAAATCCAGAACTAAAGACGTATGATGGGTACGAGATAATGAAGATACTCCAACAAATGCAACAAAATAAGAAAAAAAGATATCAATATTAAAAAAAATAAAAATAAAAAAGAAACATTAAAATTAAAAAAATTAAATAAAAAAAGGAGATAATTAGTAGATGCAGGGAGAAAGGACAAAATTAAATGCATTGAAAAGATGACAACAAAGACTAGAAAAAAAGTAGAAAAGAGACAGTATGAATTAAAAATTATAATACAAGTAAGACAAAATCACTACAAAATAATAGCAAACTTGTGCCACCTGGTGCAAGCCATAGTAATCAATGTATGCTAGAAAGTTTATACATAAAATCTCTATCTAATACATGCTCACCCAATATCTCCAGACTAATTTTTAGTTTGTGTAAACATAGGAAATGGTGATTGTATGATGTCTTAATGGTAAAATAGAAAATAGTAAAGAGCTTGATAATGCTGAGTTACAAGGAAATGGAAATATCAAATGTGGTGGTGAATGAATTGCCAATTATTTCACAGCAATTGAGAATTGATTTAAATATTATAAAAATCTATAAAGTAATTTAGATGTTATAGAACAGTTTGTAGAAGATATTGACTTTGTATTAAAAATGTACAATTGAAACTGAATTTGATTAGTAAATGAAAGGAAGGCAGAATGGAAGTAAAATAAATAAAATATAAAATAGAATCAATGACAAAATTACTAGATACTGAAACTATAGAAAAGTTTGAAATGAAACCTGATAATGGAAATTTATTAAAGGTTGAATAATTGAATATAAAATTAAAAAAGTGATGGCAGATATATTACATAGTTTATAGTGACCCATGGAACAATTCAAAAATGACATGGATATTGTACAACAGTCTCTTATAATATTAAATTCTTTGCAATAATGTTGTATCAAGAGGGAGAGATGTAGTTAAAAAATTAGATTGTATAGAAACACTTGAGGTTAGTAATCAACATTTTTTATAAGAAGATTTTGAAAGTAGAAAGTATAGATAATTCTAAAATAAAGATCAAAATATTATTAGCCAATCTGCAATTAAAATAGAACCAGGAAAAACATGCAAGATAGAAGAATTGTTAACAGATTTTTCACTATACAATTTAAAATAGAATCTGCTGACAATGATCAAAAGTATCAATTATTGGATTATTCTTGTAAAAGAATTAACATAATGGCACCATATCAGTTCTAATGATAATTAGCTAAGACAGATTTCTTTATTTTCATGTAGTAATACTGTAACAATATATAAAGCAAGTCACATGCAACTTCTTTATAAATCTTAATTTATTATATGAATTGAGAGTTCCCTGTGCAGTCATTATTATATCTGATTGGCTATCATATAAGCATTTTTTAGACACATCTGTCAAAGGTTTCAGCCTTTCACGTTACTATTATACGAATTATTATAAATTACAATAATATTCCAACATTTCAACTATATTCTTTTATAGTCTTTTTCAAGTAACAACTAAAAAAATACATAAAACAAATATAAATGCAAACATTCCATAATAACCCAATACATATAACAAATTACTTTTACCTTAAATCTCTTCTCACAAACAATCTTAAATTTCTATTACATTCGTTTCTTAAATACCTTTTTTAAAATAATTCCCTATAATTATTGAAATTAATTTATTTTAATAATATGACACACACAAAACAATTCGAATTTATACTTTGTACCTGTCAAAAAATATATGATAGTTCACCAACATTATTTGAAGGAACTCGTATAATTACTAATAAATATTTAAAGATTTCCAATCTATATATTAAAATATAAACCTATAATAGAAATTAAAAATGATTCTTCAATTTATTACATTGCACTGGTATCATCTTTTATCATTATCAGAATGGCACTTGGAAAATTTCAGATTTTTTTTTTTATAATATAAAATCATATACAGAATACAATTTATTTTATATAAAGTGTTACAAATGAATTTCTTTAGACAACAAAAAAACTAGTATAAATTGATTTACATTTTTAATAGTAACTTCCTGAGTGTTTTGATGAATTTCTTGTACTAAGAACCATAATGTTGTGATCCAGTCCATGTGGATAGGTAGATTTCTTTGGGTGCAAGAAGCTTATCTTTTTTCAAATAGAATTAAATGTATTTTTAATAAAAGTGGAGAATTGATTATAACTATATGACATCTAAGTAACCATATTACGTAGTTAATAAATATGCATCTTCTGATACTGCAGAAATTACCCATTTTAATATGAATCATATCAAAGAGTTCTGGATTGTGATTATTGAAATAATTTTGAATTATATATTTTGCTTCTCTTAGTCCCCAGCAAGAACCAAGAATATGATCAAATGTTTCACTATCTTTTTTACATAAAATACATAGAGAATCAATCCTTTTAAATCCTCTATTTGAAACAAGGAAATCATTGGTAGGAAGTGAAGATAGATTTACAATATCCCCAGATTAGTTTCTGGCTTGTTGCCTTCATCAGTGATGAGCCTTGGATCTGAGAGCACTGCACCTAGATGTTAGGATCTAATGTAATCCAGCAGTCACCTTTTATCTCTACTTAACTACAAAACTATGAGTCTTAAATTGAAAACACCATAATATTTTCAATCCACGCTCATTAGCTTATATAGTCATATAGGTCTGAACTCAATTCAGTACCTATATATTTTGGTGACTTTGGTTCTTTAATAACCATAGCCACCACTATCTTATTAGGCAGGATTGGTTTTAAGCCAATAAACATCACACGATCACCATTTCCTATGCTTGCTTATAACTAATATTAAAACAGGCAAAACTTTCTATACATACTACTCTGGCTTGCATTGAGTGGCAATACGTAGAGAGAGTTTGCCTGTTTTAATAACAGTTATAAGCAAGCATAGGAAATGGTGAGCATGTGATGTTTATTGACTTAAAACCAATCCTGCCTAATAGGATAGTGGTGGCTATGGTTATTAAAGAAAAGTCGCCAAAATGTAAAGGTACTTAACTGAGTTCAGATCTATATGACTATATAAGCTAATGAGCTTGGATTGAAAATATTATGGTGTTTTCAATTTAAGACTCATAGTTTTGTAGTTAAGTAGAGATAAAAGGTGGTTCCTGGAAGGTTGCATTAGATCCTAAGATCTAGGTACAGTGCTCTCAGATCCAAGGCTTCTCAGTGATGAATGCCACAAGCCAGAAACTAGTCTGGGGATATTAATTGAGTAGGCACTAGATGGGAATTTTATGCACAAGCCTTCTGGCATCCATTGATTACTCTGGCTTGCATTGAGTGACAATACACATAGAGAGCTTTGCCTGTTTTATAACCGTTATAAGCAAACCTAGGAATTGGTGATCATGTGATGTTTATTGACTTAATCTCATGTTTTAATAGCTAGTCATGGGTCAAGCACTTGAAGCATGTTAATGTCATCTCATAGGCTCCAGCCTAAGCCTGGATGGCACATGTAGGGATTAAACCCATTATATATATCTCCATGAGATGTATCCCACTTCTTGCAATCATGGAGGGGTACCTTGATCTGGAAAAGTGACCATTGTTTTAATGTTTTTGTTAAATCTTGATCTGACCATGCATATGGTTAAGGTGTAAGTATTGATCATATTTACTCCTCTGCTTGAATAACAGGGTCTTAAAGTCAAATAATTAAAGACTAATATGAGATTAATAACTTAAAATATAATTATATTAAAAAAATTGAAAATAATAAACTGATAAAGTCAGTCACAAACATTACTTCAAATTCTATAAATCAGAAAATTTCTAAAAAAAAAATTTAATGTTTTATCCTTCAATTGCAATTGTACTATGATTACTTGGTAATATTAAATTATATAGATTGATTTTGAAGTTTGCTATTATCATAAATCTTTCAATTGGTAGCCAAATGATTATAAGAGATAACAGTTTTGATAAACTTGTTAATTCTATTTTTGATTTTGTAAAAATATTAAATTCCATAGAAACAGATGATAATTCTATTGATTACTTTGGATATATGAATTATATGCATTTGTAGATTGTTTTAAATAGATACATATTATTAAAAGGTTTTTGTATTAGTGATGTGTTCAATGGATATTATGACAAGTTTTTCAAATAAAATCTTTCAAATGAAAAAGAGCTGGTCAAAAGGTTTAGTGATAAATACATCATTTGCAGTTTACTAATGTCAGAGATTGAGTATTGAATTATACAGTTGATGTTAGACAGAAATTGTGATTTTATATATAGAAGATATTTTGAGATAGATATGTTTAAAATGTATATGTGTGGTCCAAGAACATTTTTAGAAAATATGTTTAAATGTTTGAATTCAGGTTTATAGTAGACAATTGAGTTAGTAAGTGAGTAATGTTTAAAATATTTAGATATATAAAATCTTTATATATATTTTGTTATGGATTCCTTTAAAGTTCAAACTTAAATTTGTAATTTTTATTTATGTAAAATTGAGATGGATAGAAAGAAGAATGTTGAATTATTTTAAATATTTAATATATAACATGTAAAGTTATTTTTAATAAGTTATCAAAATGTTTTAACATCTGGCAACTGAAAATATTTTTATTTATTTTTAGATAGAGCTGAGCATGCTCACAATGTCACACATCAGAATCATAGCTATCGCTGATTGGCTACGTATGCTGCCCAATTATTGATGAATAAATGTTATAAATATTTAAATTAGATTTTAAACATTTCATTTATTCAAAAGTTGAATACTATTTTCTTTCTTATTAAAGATGTGATTCTGGTTGGTAATATAATTCTCGTGTACCATCTTAAAGGCATGCTCGGTGGCAAAAAGTAAATAATAAAAACCTTTTCAATTGTCAGACATTATAAACATTTTGCTAATTTATTATGAATACAAATGAAAAGGAAAATCAAATATTAAAGTTATTTTAAAAAAAGATTAAAATTAATAAGGAATGATTGCATTCTATTCCTTAATTATATACAAAATTGAAAAAAATCGTTTCCAAAAATTTTAATATTGGAATTAAGTCTTTCTGTTTGTAAATAGATTAATAAATAATACCAAGGCTGGTGAGGATTGGATATTTTGTGTAAATTCTGATTGTTCAGCTATTTACTATGGTGAAACTAGGATTCATTTATTTACACATCTTAAATAACATTTTCAACAATATAAAAAAATCTAAATATAATTTTTAACTTAATTCTGATTTCTTTTATAATGAGAGAAATTCTGGTTATGATTGTTTTTTTTTAAGTGTCATAACATCGGCCGGGATGCAAACCCACAACCCGGGCAACTGCCTGCAAGTGCAAGGCAGTCATGCTGACCTCTCGACCACCAATGCATTGTTGTTCTTAAAAAATTGCTATTTTATGTAATAAACCAAATAACAGTAAAAAGAAAACCCAAAGAAGCTTAATATATTGCTAATTCTAATAATCAGAGACTTAGTAATGTAACCTGAGAATCCTCTAATGGTGGTCAAGAGGTCAGTGTGACTGCCTTGCACTTGCAGGCAGTTGCCCGGGTTGCGGGTTCACGTCCCGGCCGATGCTATGACAAAAAAAAAATAAAGTTTTTTTATTTTGATAATTTATTATCATGAATCTATTATAGAGTACTGAAAATAAACTAATTTTTATTAATATTTTATAGTGTAATTACTATGTTTGACATATTGGTGTATGTGTGTTGTAATATACAGATTATATAAAATTTATGAAGAAAATAATGAAAATATTTATAATCTTAATGCATTTAAGTACTGAGATTCCTTGTCAAAGGCAATAATTATATTCAAATAAAATAAAAACATGAAATACAAGTTTATACATTTAAGTATATACTAATGCATACTTACTTTTCTGGAAACCTAATTTTGGAAACTGTAGTTTTAGAAGTTTCTGTTTCTGGATACAATATTTTGGAGACAGAAACACTTAAGGGTGATAATATTGTTACTAAAGTAAGTATTTCCTCATCTTTACTCTATATAAAAAACAGTTCTTTTCAGATTACAATTGTAAAGTTTTATGTATGTATATTGAAAAAATATTGTTGGCTATAATAGGCCAGACATTTTTGAAATTATTTAATATATATATGTAATATAAATAAAATGTCTGTTAATTAAAACAAAATTGTAATTATAATTGAAATAGTAACTTTAACGGTTTACAAACTATTATAAACAATTTTTAAATCTGCAGAAGTACTTTCGGTTAATTTCTTAAACCTGCCTCAACTGCCTTTAAGGCAGGTTTAAGAAATTAATCGAAAGTACTTCTGCAGATTTAAGAATTGTTTATAATAGTTTGTAAACCGTTAAAGTTATTATTTCAATTCTATCTATCTATCTATCTATCTATCTATCTATCTATCTATCTATCTATCTATCTATCTATCTATCTATCTATCTATCTATCTATCTATCTATCTATCTATCTATCTGTCTGTCTGTCTGTCTGTCTGTCTGTCTGTCACTATCTATCTATCTATCTATCTATCTATCTATCTATCTGTCTGTCTGTCTGTCTGTCTGTCTGTCTATCTATCTATCTATCTAGTTTTTGTTTTTCATATATATATATATTAAATGCATGTAAATATCTATCTATACTTAACTACCTATCTGTCTGTCAGTCTATCTATCTATTTATCTGTCTATCTACTTACCTATCTATCTACTTAGCTATTTACCTATCTATGTAATTATAATTATAAATATGCGACTTTTTTCGCATACGTTAGAGAAGCTATAATTATACTATAATGTGTAATTGAGATATTTATTTTATATAGCGCGATGTTTATGAATTGTAATAAACTAAAGATCAGCATTTCAAGCTAATGTACATGCACTTTATGAATCTTAATAATAAATGAACACTTTCATTTCCAACACAAGATAAAGTCTTTGCAAAAGAATAGAATGAATCCACCTATTCTTTCAACCCAAATGCTTAAGTATGGGCAAATCTTAAGCACTGGAAATGAAAGCATGAAGATAAACCAATCACTTTAAGAATGATGTGTTGTAAATTCTAGAAAATTTCATAGGTGTCATTCATTCAGACATGGTAAAAAGTAATTTAAAGTGATTGGTTTATCTTCATGCTTTCATTTCCAGTGATTAAGATTTGCCCATACTTAAGTGTTTGGGTTGAAAGAATAGGTGGATCCATTCTATTCTTTCACAAAGATTTTATCTTGTGTTGGAAATGAAAGTATTAATTTATTATTAACATTCATAAAAAAGCGCATGTACATTAGCTTGAAATGCTGATCTTTAGTTTATTATAATGTGTAATACATCTGCTTAGCACTTTCGAGATTTAATGTTCAAATCTCATATTTATAGCTTTACAAATGAAGTCTGTTGTGATTTATTGTACACTTATGCAGAAGAGTTTGAATTTTTAATTAGTTAGTCCATTGTTTGGAGAGAGCAACGCATGCATATCTTCTATTAATGGCATTGAGATCATTTGCTATGTAAAAAGCTTCTTTGACTTTTCTTTTGGCATCACTTTTCTCTGTGCAAATTACTTGGGCAGAACTGGGTTCGAATACATGACCTGTAGCTTGCTTAGTAGTCCCAGAAGACTGATGTTCCTTCATTTTTATTTTTAACTCTCTCCAAACAATGGAATAACTAATTAAAAATTCAAACTCATTTGTATATGTGTACAATAAATCACAACAGTCTTCATTTGTAAAGCTATGAGTATGAGATTTGAACATTAAATCTCAAAAGCGCTAAGCAGACATATTACACATTATAGTATAATTATAGCTTCACTAACATATGCGATAAAAGTCACACATTTATAATTACAATTTTTACTAGTGAAGAGAAAAACAATTTACTATCTATGTATTATCTATTCATTCATCCACTTATCTATCCATCTATTTAATCATCTTGTTTTATCTATTTATATACCTACTCATCTCCCTACCTATATTTCACTTTCCTACCTTTTTACTTAATTATCTATCTACCTACCTAGTCTATCTTTCTGCATTTTTGTCTGTCCATTTTTGTTTGTTTGGTAGTCTTTTCTTAGCATGTTTAAACCACGAGAGGGCATAACTCTATCCAAAATGCACAGAAATATGCCATTTACATGGCCTGATATTTCTGTGCTTTTGTATAGAAAGTTACGGCCTATAAAACAGTTGTGTTCATATCAGCCATTGTGGCTTAGATGGTGTTGCACACCAATATTATGACCCCCTGAAGTGCTTCATGACACTATGCAAATGTGCATAGTTAACAGATTGCTACTGTTTATCTTGAGGGTGTTTAAAATTCAACTGGCCATAACTGCTGTAATATGCCTTCGCAATAGTGATCTTACACCCTAACTAATATAGTATTACATACTAATAATTGCAAGCCCATCTCCACACTTCCCTACACATCATAGAATGTGAAAACAATTGCAAAAGGGTCAAGCCAAGCACCATTTCACACAAGTCACATAAAAAGACATGTTTGTGTGAGAACAGCTATGAGTCAAATGAAATGGCTGAGGTTGCACGTTGTTTTGGAAATTGTAAGCTTGGTTTGATCAGAGTACTGCATCTTTTGGTCAGATTAAGAACAGATATGAGACAAATAAAATGTCTGAGGTTGCACATTGAATCTTGGTTTGATTCAGAGTACTGCATCTTTTGGCCAATCTTTTGGACCAGCAAAACCATCACCCCCTGCACATTCCAGCACTATGCGCTGACATGTCTAATGTAATTTAAAAATGTAATTATTGTATTTTAGAAAATAATGTTGGTTCGTAAATTGAGTACTGTATCTTTTGGCCGATCTTTTGGACTGGCAAAACCATCGATACCCCCCACACACATTTCAGCACTACTTGCTGACTTGTGAAATGTAATTTAAAAATGTAATTGTTGTATTTTCGAAAATGTTTTTTTACAAAATAATGACATTTTGTAAATTGTTAAAAATAGTTTGCAAAATATCGAAGGCACTCTATCTTTGTAACTTTCTAACTATGCATCTATATATTATATATACACTTGCTTACCTATCTATCAATCTACTTGTTTATTTGTCTGCTTTTCTGTTTCATCTTTATTATGTCTATCTATCTATCTGTCTGACTGTCTGTCTGTCTGTCTGTCTATCTATCTATCTATCTATCTATCTATCTATCTATCTATCTATCTATCTATCTATCTATCTATCTATCTATCTATCTATCTATCTATCTATCTATCTATCTATCTATCTATCTATCTATCTATCTATCTATCTATCTATCTATCTATCTATCTATCTATCTATCCATCTATCCATCTATCTATTTGTCTATCTGTCTATTCATCTATCCAAAATCCATTTTAAAATCTACTTATTTCTATATATTAGTATTAAAATAAGTACTAAATGTATATAAAACACAATGTATTTTTATATTTATTCGTTTTATATATCAATCAATCAATCAATAGTAGTCTGTCCAATAGACAGGTCCAGAGAGTAGTCACTAAATCAGTTCATCCATTCTTCCATTCCATTCTCTTCCTTGCCCACTTCCTCAATTCCATACAACCCCTTCCATCTCGTATATCATCCAATAATGTCAATCTCTTCCGTCCTTTCTTTTTATTTCCACTCACCATTCCTTCCAAAATATCTTTCATTAAACTATAATCTTTTCTTAGTATATGTCCAATCCAGTTTCTCTTTCTCTCTTTGATACTTTCAATCAATCTTCTTTCCTCATTAACTCTTTTCAAAACTTCTTCATTTGTTATTTTATTCACCCAACTGATTTTTTCCATTTTTCTCCATGTCCACATCTCAAAAGCTTCCAGTCGTTTCTTAATTCTATTACTCAATGTCCATGTCTCACAACCGTACATTAATACACTCCACACATAACATTTAATTAATCTTTTCCTTAATTCTCTTTCCATAGGTCCACAAAATATATATTAAATGTAAAATACAGTACCCGTTATAAAAAAAATTTACCATTACAATTTATATATATATATAGTGTAAGTATCAGAATATTACAGTTTTTTAATGTCCCAACTGCAATCTCATAATATATCCTTTATTTTTTCATTTGAAGAACAAGGTTTATTAGTCAATTCAAATACAATGAAAAGCAATTCTAGTTTTTCATTTGAAGAACAAGGTTTATTAGTCAATTCAAATACAATGAAAAGCAATTCTAGAGTGTTAAAAAATAACAAAATAATTTTAAAATTTAGCATATTGCATTGTAGTAAAAAACTATTTCATTATTATATAATTATTGTATATGTTTGAGTTAAAAGCAACATAATTATATTAAACATTATAAAGTAGAAATTCATATAACATTACAATACTAGTCATAAAGAAAATTTCTCTAAAATTCTTCTATAACTATGATTTCATCTGTTAACATTTCAACAAAACACACATCATATATATATATATATATATATATATATATATATATACTGTAATGGTATAAAAAGTAGACCTGCATATATATATACTGTAATGGTATGAAAAGTAGACCTGCTTTATCCTAACCTAAAAATGCAGTTAGAGGGGTTCAAACCTCATCTACTCCTCCAGATTGCTACTAAGTGACTTACTTCCTAAACCTTATTAAAATTTATTCTTAATGTATGCCTGGTGGTCAGGGAGAGATAAGACCATAAAATGAATTTTAACAAGTATATATATATTGTAACAAACGGGTTCGAATACACGCATATGTAAATATGACATAATTAATAGTGTTAATGTAAGGACCATGTATAAAAAAATAAATAAAAGAATATATGTAAACGGTCATTCGAACCCGGTTACAAGTAATGTAAATATAGTGTATGTGCAAGTATAAAAATACGTAGTTAGTATCTGGGAGGTTTGCGATCACTTATATATGTAGAGCTGTATAAAGCGCAATTAATTATTCTTAGATAGATTTTATTCACATATTTTTTTTTTGAGTTTATTAATAATTTGGTAACACGTGTTTTCTTTTGTTGAGTCACCTGGTGAACATGTGAGGACTGAAATAGGATGAGTGAATTGCTGTAGGCAGTTTGGTAATAACTGGCGCCGGGAAGGCGGAAAACTGGTCGGTGGATATAGTTTTTTTTTTGTGTTGAAGAACAATGGAAGGACTGGTCAGCGGCGTAGGAATATGCAGAAAGATTTTGAAAAGTTAAAGGTGAATATAAAAGAACTTTTTTTTTGTCTTGCGCTCGAGTGGAAAAGAAAAGAAAAAAAAGAAGAGACGCGGCTTGAATCCTAGCGGGGAGGACGCAAAAATCTATTTCTTAAGAAGTTTAATATTTTTTTCTTCCAAAAAAAATGTCGGGGTAATTGGATTGTGTGCTAGTCGTTACTCAACTCCGTGGACTCGTCATGAACTCACCTGACCGGACTTGCGAACTGTCATAATAAATCAAGAGATTTTGTTCCATCGAAGAAATGTTGATTCAAAATCGTTCGAGAT
Organism: Epiperipatus broadwayi; assembly: GCA_028023455.1. Lineage (NCBI taxonomy): Eukaryota > Metazoa > Onychophora > Udeonychophora > Euonychophora > Peripatidae > Epiperipatus > Epiperipatus broadwayi. Next base: position 1,710,255 of record JAQFVV010012427.1, read on the forward strand.
TTAGACCTTTGCGAAAGAGTACGCCAACTGCTCCACCTCTGAAACCTATCGCCGGACCTAACGACCATTGGAACTGTTTGCCATCCGTGAGATCCACCAGATTAAGTTCGTGGCAAGACGTCAATACGGACTTGTTTAATTGCGTGAGTACAGGTAAAGTGACATGTCACCAACTATTTTCAATATATGTATCTCAATAAAGAACTCGTGTTACCTCAGTTAATTGCTATATTAAAATTTTATATTTAAAGTTAGATATATGACTATATTAATCATACAGCTCACATATATATATGTATTTGCATTATTTGGTGTGTGGATGAATGAGCGTGATATATGTGTGTGTATGATAATGAATGGCCTGAGTGTTTGCATAGCAATCTTATATGTAGGTACGAATGAGATTTATTGGGAAGGGATATGATCGAGTAGAATAAATCCCATCAGCCCGGGTTAGAGTAAGGATTTCGAGCTTTAGGCTATCGCAAAATAAATATACGCGTGAGATAGTGTTGGTTAGTTTATAGCTTTGTTCTCTAGATAGACAGATGTCCCCAACCTTGAGATTGAGCTAGTTCGGTGCATCACCATATCCGATATATATCAGAACCTGTATATATGTTTTCGAGGAGGTAATTCCTACTTACTGGTAAGATTGGCGCGTGAGATGGGTTCAAACCATGCTCATAAATACCTCTCGTCGAAGCTTCGGGTGAAAGTCCACAATGGAGGATTATAGATATGTCGGTGGGTGTTATAATATATATAATGATCAGATTTAGATATGTGTCACACAAAGAAAAACAAGAAATACTACAGAGTTTTAATGATAGTGAATAACAGACAAAAAAAAACTTTTATTAGTTATGCTAGCAAGATTCTACAAAGATTCACTGATTGAGCTGCAGGCTATTACCCTACAACCATATACAGATACATATGAAAAATCCCTTCTTTTGTAATGATAATGATAGACAAGAATTTATATTATAATTTTTTTTAAAAAAATATTTCCAGCCAATGAACGGATTACATAAAATTCAAGAGAGAGATATAATTCATTAATTCTATGGATAGAGCACATGGTAATAAGTAAATGGTTAAACCCAACTAAACACTTTTGGGACATATTTAAATCACAGCCCTCTACTAATGACTAAAGAAAATGAAATAGTGACCCCAGCAGAAATTTCCAGCTATGATTGAAACACTTCAATAATATTTTGAGAAAGATTTCAAAATAAATATGAATATACAATATTGTTTCCTAAGGTGATAGAATATTGTGGGCTGTAAGTCTTGAGACATAGCAGAAACCAAGAGGTTATTATAAGACTGGATAGCACTCCATCTCTAAACTAAGTTAGAGAAAATGGAATCCGTTTGCTAACCACATGAACCGGATTCAGATATGGAGTTTTATTGCTTATGTCCAGTTACATACATTGAAATGTCTGAAATAGATATGAGATCCAGAATTTTTATTTATTTTCATGGAGATCCATATGCAGGTATATTAGCCTAAGCAGACTTAGTAAAAAAGAAACGCTGAATACATGCTGAGATGCCTACAGATTACCCAGTGCATGATATCATATAAATACAGTCAAACGACCTTTAAATTAAAAAAAAACCCTCTGCAAAATAGATATATAAAAACATTATGAAAGCTCAACCACCACTGAAAAATTCGCAGAAAAATAATAGTAACTTTCTCTTTTATAAAATTTAGATCACTAACACAAGTGGGTGGATATTTTACTGATTTAGTTGAAGTTTAACCTATCTACCCACAGGGCCAAACGGTATTTATAAAACTTTAATATATGACATATTGTCAAATATACACTCTCTTACTACAAAAAAATAAATGCGAATGTTTATTTTATTTCATGCTCTTTAAAATAGAATTTTATATTTGTAACCCTTCATTGACTAAAAAAAACATCGATCGGGATTTCCCTTTTTTTTGTTCTTGTCTGGACGAGAGTCAATGTCTTCTCTAACCATGCTGTTCAGATGTACATTTCTGACAGTATGGTATTTGTGCTGTTGTATTCATCGGTTTGACTGCGAACTTTTGGCCTAAGGTTAAATAAAGGATAGAATTTTTTTTTTCAAATGCAATCTATGTAGTTTATTCATACTTGACACTCTTAAAAATATTATTAAATTCATCTGTGCGGATGGTTGAAAATTTAAAATAATAATTTAAATTTAAAAGTTAATATTGTAGTGTTTTGTAAAATGGCAGACGTGATTGTGCACTCCAGAAAAAACTAGAATTTATTCATAAGGCTGTTTTTAGATCGCGCTGTGATAGCTGAGGAATTTAATTAGTGCATTGATGTAATGGCGATCAACAATTCCTAGAAATATTTGCTAATTACAAATGTTTCTAGATAAGAGACGTTACCTTATTGGTCAGTGCATTGATTGATCATTGAAGTTGTCAGAGAGTGATAAGAAGACTGGGTAACATCTAGCAGTGTAACAGAGAGAGCAGTAGAGAGCAGTCAAGCAGTATTGAGTAAGCAGTATTTTAAGTAGAGATATCTCGCGTCAGTGCTGGCGGTTAATGATCAGCGCCCAGTGGAAATGTAGTTTACGGGTGTAGCTGAAAGAGACCACAGTGGAGATATTGAGAGCATTCATTGGAGAGCTTCATTGCTGACCAATTCGTTGGAGAGCTTCATTGCAGACCAATTCGTTTGGAGAGCTTCGTGGCAGACCAATTCGTTGGAGAGCATTTGTTGCAGACCAATTCGTTGGAGAGCTTCGTGCAGACCAATTCATTGGAGAGCATTCATTGCAGACCAATTCGTTGGAAAGCTTCACTGCAGACCGATTTGTTGGAGAGCACTCGTTGGAAAAGAACAGCATGGGAATTATATAACATTATTGGCTGGCTGACCGCACAGTGTGACTTGCAGATATAACATTGGCACAGTTGTAAGCACGGATTTAACAAATATTAAAATCTAAAAATAACAAATGTTATTCCACAAATTTTAAATAATTATATATGTGCATTAAGAAATGTTTGTGTGTTAATTACTGGCAATGGTTTCCTTTATTTTTTTTTATATATTGAAAATATTTTTAGATAAGAATATATTTTATAAATCTCTGCATCTCACTGAGCTAGTCGCATGGGCTAATGGTCTTAATAAATACAAGTTGGATCTTTAATAGCACCTATCTACCTACTCTATAAATTTTCCAGGTTCAAATGGACTGGTGGCACACTGTAGTGCAGATACAGTAAGACTTTTTGATTACCCACACCCCAATCATTATAATATATATGCACAGCTTCAATAAAACAAAATAACCTTTCCATCATTCACTTCAAACGTCAACCATCAGCAAATTTTTTTTTACTCTTTTCAATTCACTTTTTCATAAAAGATAACCTCTGCATTGTCAAATAATATTTTACGACTTGTATTCAGTTCACGACTATACAAAACTGTGTCATAATATCTATTTTTAACTATACTCTTATAAACTTTAACTTTTTCATTAAGACTTAATTTAGTCTGATAGATATGAATTTTATGACAACTGCAAGGAATCTTATAAATTATCCCAGGAATAGAGTTGTAATCAATTGACTATTTTGAACTATTTAGTAATGAATTTAAACTCATGTCTTTCTTCGAGACCACTGCATACTACTCAATGACAAACTATTCTTATAAATTAATTTACTAATTGATGACTTATATGACAAAAGAATAAACTCTTTATTTTCATTAACAATTAAATCTTTATTATTAACAGATTTATAGATATTTTTATTAAATATAATATTCCTAATAAATTCATGATTGTATTCTAATGCAATATAGACAGAAGCAAATTGACTCCTCTGAATATAACTATTATTTTCAAAAATTCAATAAAAAAAAAGTTTTATGTGAAGGCTATTTTGTTATATATATATTATAATGGTCCGGAATAATGAATAGTCTTAATGTATCTACACTACAGGGCGCCACTAGGCATTTGAACCTAGAAAATTTATATAGTAGGCAGATACATAAATTTGATAAAAAAAATTTATTTATTTATTTATATATTTTGATTCCGACCATTAGCCCAATGTCACCAGCTCAGTGGACCAGCAGAGATAATAAAATAATTCTTATCCAAAAACATTTTCAAAATAAAGTAAACCACTGCCAGAAATAACACACAAACATTTATTTAAACATATATAAGATTTAAAATTATTTTAGTATCAGTTTTACATTTTAAAATTTAACTTACATTTTTAACTTTGATTTTAGATTTTAATTTACATTTTAATTTTTATAAGTTTGCACAGATGGATTTATAAAAGATTGTTTTATAATGTTGAGTATAGATCGGTTACATAGATTACACGGTTAAAAACATTTCAAAATAAACATAAACGATCAAAATATAAAGTCATTGATGGAATTGCAGAGGGAAATTTATAAGAAACCCAATGGCATTCATCATAAGATGCCACATTGACACCAATAACTTAAAAGACATCCGAATAAATACATTTTAGATACTCACCGTAAGGTATCATTATTTACCGAATGTCTATATATTTTGATCAAATATGAAAACCAAAAACATAATTAACCGATAACCAATCCATGCAAGCATCTATACTCAACTTAAATTTAATGCATTTAGAGTGTCGAGTAAGAATAGACTACATTGATTGCATTTGAAAAGAAAATATTTTATCCCTTATTTAACCTTAGGCCAAAAGTTCACAGTTAAACCAACATCAATCCATCTGATATATTGATGTATTCAATGTAATACGAATACGACAGCACAAATATAGGTTAAGAGAAGAAATTGACTCTCGTCCAGATAGGAATACTACATCTATCTGACAAGAAGAGCAATAAAAAAAAACTCCATAGGAAGGGACAGCGTTCTCCATCTTATTATCCCTTCCATAGGCAAAATGGGAGTGTGCAGTGTATACTGCAATTCTGCATGTAGCGAATCTCATATTACATCTACTAATTACACCAATATATCCAATCCATTGACCCAATTTAAGTAAGAAACAAATAACCCAAGATTACTATACCCTAATAAAACTAATATAACTTTACAAATCTATATAGCCATTCACACCCAACTTAAGTTTAACATTTATATAATTTAGTTTAACGAAAAACAAAAATCATAAATAAAACTTAAGAGAACAACAAAAAAAAAAATGGAAATGATTTTAAAAAAGAAATACATCAAATAAAAAGAATTAATAAATAATTTAGTTTGGTCAGATAAAAAATACTATTGCGATAATTTCTGAAAGGTTTAGAATTTAGAGTTTGTTTTGAAAATGTTCATAAAATTTTTACGATTTTTAAAATGTTCATCTTTATCCATTGCTTGCAATTTTGAACGCGAATTCCCATGCCGTCCTGAAGAGATTTGTATCCAGTTAGCCATTTTATTTATTCATCTGGAGGTCTTACTTTAGCTGGTCCTCAATGTAGAAAATGATGTCCCATTTTTTTTTTATAACAACTGAAGGAATTGAAAGTGCGTCTTTCAATCCCTTCACCCCCAACTCTCTGACTTAACACATCTCCGTCTTCTCTTAAATTTTCTTCACTCACTAAAAATTTATTTCTAAACTTTTTCTTTTATATGTAACTTTCGGATCCAATGGGCATTACATCATCGATAGTGATGATCTTTTCACTGAGGTCCGATTCCCCGATGGATTTCTTTCATTGGCCATTCTGTTCCTATTGTTTTTCTCTCCTATATGACCTTTGCTTATACATTTTAAATGCCCAAGGGCTAGTTTACATTTAACTAATTAAAACAATCATTTCCATTTTATGATTAATTAATGTGTTTTCCAAACTTAAAGATATATTTTTATCTCTAAATCTTTTTAAGTTTTTGTTGAAAATTTAGTTTTAAAACTTTTTCTTTTTTTTTTAAATAAAGTTTCGTTTAATAATTTTTTTTCATCTGTGCGATTTTATATATATACGAGTTTAAGATAGAATTAATTTTCAATTTTTATGTCTTAAAAAAAAAAGTTTTTAAATGCGGACTTTTCAATGTATCAATTTTTAAAAAAATAATGTAATGGTGTATATGCCTGTTACAATATATATATATATATATAATAATGGTCAGGGAGGAATTGAGGTCTCCTCTCATATCTGTCATACAGGGTGCCACCAGGCTATTGGAATCTGGAAATTTATATAGTAGGCAGATACATGCTGTTAAAGACCCAACTTTTACATATATATTTTATTCCAACGATCAGCCCATGCCACTAGCTCAGGGAGCAGCAGAGATAATTTTTAATATTAAAAAATAAAAGAAGCCACTGCCAGTAATAACACACACAAACATTTATTAAACATGTATAAAATTTAGAATTATTATTTTAGTCTAACTTTTACTTTTTTTATAAAACATTACAACTTTACTTTAGATTTTAATTTACAATTTAACTTTTATTTTTGACATTCACACAGATGAATTTAATATTTTATTAGCGTGTCAAGTATGGATAGACTATATAGATTGCATTTGAAAAGAAAATATTCTATCCCTTATTTAACCTTAGGCCAAAAGTTTGCAGTCAAACCAATGCCAATCTATCTGATGCAGCATGAATACGACAGCACAATACCATACTGTCAGGAATGCACATCTGAACAGCATGGTTATAGAGAAGTAATTGTCTCTCATCCAGTACAGGAATGTTACATCTGTCTGGTGAGAAGAACAATAAAAAAACTCCATAGGAAGGGATTGTGGTTCTTTTTGCCATCTTACTATCCCATTCCATAGGCTAAAAGAGTGATCCAAGGAACAGGGAATATGTCTGCTTCTGATGGTCAGTACGGAATGGGACTCATTTTGCCTGAGTGTGGTGTATAATGTGATCCTGCATGTAGCAGATCTTCATAATACATTTACTAATTACACCAATATATCCAATCCATTAACTCAATTTAACTACAAAACAAATAACCTAAGATTTACCCTCCCTTAAACTAACTTAACTTTATGAATCTATGCAACCATTCATGCCTGACTTAAATTTAACATTTATTAAAAGTTTTGTTTAACAGAAAAAAAATTTATAATAAATAAATTAATGGAAATGATTTTTTAAAAAATAATACATTCAATAAAATAATTAATAAATAATTTAGTTGGTCAGATAGGAAATTCTATTTCTATTTAAATACTGAAAAGTTTAGAATTTAGAGTTCTTATTGTTTTCAAATACTGGAAAGTTTTAGAATTAATGTTCATAAAGTTCTTATGGTTTTAAAAAGTCCATCCTTAACGGGATCCAGCATTAATTCCCCCGATGTCCTGTGGTCCGCAATATAGGAAAATGATTGGTCATTTCTCTTTCTCTCTTTTTTTTTTTTAGAAAAACTTAAGGGATTAAAGAGTGCATCTTTTCAATCCCTTCTCCTTCAACTCTCTTCACACTAACAGATATAGCACACCCTCTATCACATCTCTTTCTTTTTTAATAGTTTTCTTTTAATAATTTTTTATCTGTGTGATTTTATATATATAAATCTTAGATGACTTTTAATTTTCAATTTTTAATTTTTAAAAAACAAATTTATTTGCAAACTTTATTTTTAATTTGTAATTTTACTTATTATAATAATTAATATTTACTAAGACTTTAGCCTCAATAATATGCATGTAAAAATGCGATATTAGGGACCTCTACAGGTCTTAACTACAAGCTTACGCTTTGAAAGAATGTAATGGCATGTAAGCCCATTACAATATATATATATATGTTGCATGTTTTTGTTGAATTTCATTTAAAAAAGTTTATTTGTTAATAGATGAAATGATGATGGTTGTGGAAGAATTTTAGTGAAATTTTGTTTGTAGCTAGTATGATAATGTTATATGAATTTTTATTTTATTTATAATTACCAGTACAGTGTTAGGCAGTATTTAATTAAACATTATGTAAATCTTTATTAAGAGTTCAACCAAGGCTTCAAAATAATGTTTACATTTGAATAGTTCAGCAGAATATGAATATTGAGAGTACTGTATATTTATTTTACCTGAAATTTTTTTTGGCAGCATGAAAACAATGTAGGTGATTGGACAATACTTACTCATTTAAAAATACTGATACCGGTTAATTAATGAATCTTCAAATACATATTGCAACATCTAAAAAGCAATACTTGCTACATAATCAAAACTACGTCATCAAAACTCATTAGAAAAAGCACTACCATAATAATATCAATATATTGCTTTGAGATAAAAGATCAAATAATTGACTTCAAAATTTATTGATTATTCATGATCTATTAAGATAAAAATATTATTTTGTTAAAAGATAATTTTTGATAGCTTATATCAGTTATTCAAAGTGCTTCAAAAAAGTATGGTATAGAAAAGATCATTAAAAAAAATAAAAACAATAAAAACATTAGAATGACGTTCAATGAAATTTTTTTTTTGCTAGTTAACTGTTTAAGCTAAAGGATGGACAACAAGACATTTATTTTTATGATGCCAAATTGTGATACAAAGGGTGAAAACACTGACTCAGAAGTCAAGCATTGTTAGCCGAGAGCTCATCGCAGCTGCCTTGCAAGCAAGTAGTTGGTTGCAGAGGATTGAGGGTTCGCCTCCCGGCCGATGCTATGACATATGGAAACACCGACTCAGAACATATTTTGCAAAAATTATTTTTTGTTATATGTTACACATGAATGAAAAAATGTAATTTCTGTCACTCTTGATTCTAAAAATGAGAAGTTATGATGATGCAATGGAGTTTGAATTCAAAGCCTTTTTTTGGCAGATAAAGTAAACTTTATTCACCTGATAGATAGATTTAAACTCAGAATAAAATTTTACTTATCAGGCTGTCATACTTTATTAATTATAAAACAAAAATCACTAAAAATCAGACTATTGATGAAATTTGTATATATATATATTTCTAATATGCTTTTAATGTGGGTCAGAGAACTTTTAATTATAGTCAAGTCTGTAATAAAAAAAAATAAAAAGATCAAAATATGTTTTTATAGTAAATACTACCATTTTATGAATTAAGTTTAATTTATCTTAAACACTATGTAACTAATTGAACAACATTTAAAAAAAATCAACAAAACAAAAAATGAAATTAATTGTAATATGATCGCTAATGCTTTAGATGTTTATAATAGTCTATAAGAAAATTTGCTCATTTTTTAAAATTAAAATATAAAAATTTAGTAATTATACAATTATTCGAGGCAGCACTACATGTTACAATAATTTTTGTTCTGATTAAATTAAAAAAATATGCTTTTATTTTAATACTCTAATTATGCAAAATTTATTTCTATTATCAATACAGTTCTATCTTCCATTTACTACACTTCCCCATCTCTATATATAAATAATTAGAAAGTATGGAAATAATCTATTAAAACATGGAAAATAAAAATAGAAAATTTTAAAGAGGTGACTTCTAAAGATAAAATATCTTACACAGAGGCTAAACTCTCCATACAGTTGCGCAAACAGTGCAATCCAGAGTAATCAATGGATGCAAGGTTTGTGCATAGGTGGGCTACTGTATAGAGAGTTTAGCCTCTGTGTAAACAGGTTATATAAGCATGAAAATAGTGATCATGTGATGTTTAGTGGGATAAAATATCTTTTTAAAACTTTGAAAATAATTAAAATATTTGTATTATTTATAAATGTATTCATTTAAAAAAATTTGTACGTGAATGTATTAAAAACAAGCTTTGGATAATATAATGCAAACATTCATGAAGACTATTTTCTCACAACATGGACAAGATAGAGACTTTAAAATTGGAATCTAATTACATTCTAACCTCTAAGAGATGTTTAAATTTATTGTGGATAGGATATTTTTAAAAACTTACTATAATCTGAACTATATTGTACAGATTATGAAAAATTCTTATCTAGAGATTCCATAGGATGGTCCCCAAAATCTGTTTTCAATTCATCTATTAACCTGAAAACTTTTTCTCTCTCTCACACACACACACATATATATATATATAACTATTTGAGTTGGAGAGCTGGATTTGAAGACATGTAGATGACTGAAAATTTGAGATTTTCTACTTAATACTTAGGTATTAGATAAATGCTGGACTTGAGTTTGTATTTTGGATCTGGTATCTGGATGACATAGCTCCTCACTGATGAGAGCCAGTAACTTGAAACTGGTTTGGGGGTGGGGCTAAATCTAGATAAAGATTTTGAATGCATTGTCTTGCTGCATTTATTGGTAAAATAATAATAAAATATACTTGTTTAGAGCTAGTAGCATGTTCTCTCTCTCTCTCTATATATATATTATAACGTTTTCCATTTTGCTAGGCCTCTACACGCTAATATAAACTGCGCGCGAGTTGATCAAGCTATGTCAAAAAAGAAGAAAGTTGTATTTCTATCCTAAAAACACAGCTATATTTCCTGATCAACTCGGCCTAGTAATTGTTGAGAATTATGCTATCGATGAGATCAGCTTTTAATTTATTTGATAGGTGCCAGAGTTCTACAAGAACTCACTGAAACCGTCACATAACATCTCGCAAATTAAAAAGAAAAAAATGTTTTTAAACTAATCGGTATTGCATCATACCGTAACGAGAATTATTTTCTCCTTTTTGATTATTATTCCTGGGCTTGTTTAAACATATTGGCAAGGTAAATTCCGTTTTAAATCTTATTAAACTAATAATAAATTTAATACTAAAAAAATAATAACTATTATTAATAACGCACAATGAAAAGGTTGATAAAAGTAAAATCTCTTTTATTCTAACAAACTAAAAATATTTATAAGTTAAATTACGAATTAACTAAACAGGAAAGTACACACACACTAATCCAGATAATGAATCGATTAACAAAAACAGTTAGATTAAGCAATTAAAGCAATTTAATAATGTCCCAAGATCTTGTATAAAATTCTTTATTAGAAAGTCCCTTGAATACGAAAAGAAAAGTCTATATCAGGATGGTAGTCTAAGCTTAGATAAATAATTGTTTGCAAACTTTTAAGTCACTATCAGGAAAATTTATTCTTAACTTACCAGTAAGTTCATGTAGGTTTATGGGATCCCAGATCATGAGAATTTCCATTGGTCTCTCCTGCCGGCGTCTTCCATTATTGTTCCGTTCTATAGCTGGAGAAAAGGCACGGTTGTAGTGACCCTTTTATTGCAAAAAGCGGTCTTCACAAGTCCCGTTTCCATGCTTGCATGACAGCTTGGTACAGCAAGGGGCATACCTGTGTAGAAGTATATTTCTTGCCACAGGTTATGCTCGCGGAAACCTCCAACTTTCAGAGACGTAACTAGAAGTTAAAGAGAAGACCCAGATTGAAGTTGTCCTCTCCTTTTTATATCGCGATCCAGTTTATGAAACTTCTGCACACTCTTTTGTCTTTTTATCAGCATATAAGATAATAATCTTGTACACTCTCTCTTAAATTACAAAGTCTTAATTTTTTTTAGCATTATTCTTCCATCTTTAATTAGCTAAAATATTTTTTTTTTAGCTTATACTTTTGGAATTCTTTTAATTTATCTGGATTAGTAATCTGCATGTCATTTATTCTTTCCAATTTTTATTTCCAATTAGATAAAAAAAAATAAGAATGACAATTTTAACTTTCATTGCACGTTTTAACAAAAATTATACTAATCAAAAAAAAATCTAAATTTACTTTTTTAGCTTTTACCAAATGCCAATATATTTGCAACGTATATAAATAAACGTTACAATATATATATATATATATATATATATATTATATATATATATATATATATATATATATATATATAATGCTGGATACTCAATCTATTCTGATACAGAGGGTGCCACCAGATCACTATGTATCTGGAAAATTTGTTTACTGTGATCAGAATAGATGATGATGGTTTGTGCCGACTAGACTCAGGGAGAAACAAGAGATCTTAAATTGTTTAGACAATTGAGACAAAAGTACAAAGACAAACATCAGCCAAGTTAAGTTTAAACAAATTCTAAAATTTTATCAAGAGACAATAAATTATGAAGTATAATTTATTTATGACACAATAAATAGGGTTAACTCAGGCGTGTATCAAAAATACTAAAGGCAAAGCTATGACAGACCGGCTGATTCTCTAATAAACGAATTAAAAAGGGGGGAAGCAAATTTTATTCAGCAGAGGATTCATCCAAACATTAGTTTTCACTTTCAGATACTTAAACAATACATCCTTGAAATAGATCAAAGAAACCAATACCAATGAGCTTTTCGAGGTCCGAAAAATGTAACAGGCCCCGAATGTCATATGTCAGTATAAGATGCACCTATTATTACATTTAAAATAAAGGTGATTGATCCACCTCAAGAACAACCGAAAAATATGATTGAAAATGAAAGAAAAACAATTAAAACTGGTGAATCCAGCCAAACGATTGGCAAAAACTACTCTAAAAATACAAATTAAAGTTCTCAATAGGAGACGAACAAATAATTAGAAAAACAGTTATGTCTGCCCCAGCAAATAAAGAAAATAAACTTACAAACAAATTCTGAGTACACACTCTGATAAATTTAAAGCACACATAATAAATACAAAAAAAATAAATCTATCAGAGAGTGCACATGAGTACGAAAATATTAAAAGTGGTAAACACTTTAGCAGAACGAAAGTATCGCTCACCCGTAATTTAAAAAGGGATAAATTTCATTTTCCTGCTGATGACTTATAAAATTACAAAGAAAAACACAATTCTAATTTCCACTTTCAGAGATAGAAGAAACAAAATTCCCACCTGCGGAAAATTAGACAATAAAGTTGTCAGCCAAAAGATTTTTGGAGGTTTGCGAAAGCGCAAACATAAAGTTTAAAATTAATTATTGAATAATAACATAATTACAGGTAAGCCTTTTTTAAAGGCACGACTGCCAAAGCATTTATAAAAGTCTTACATAAAAATAGAAAACTCACTCCTCACTCTCCAATAAACAAAAATTGAAAGTAACTTGGAATCTTAAAATTAAGATTCTAAGACCCTTACAAAAATACAATAAAACACAATAAAGATTAAATATGAGTATAAATAGATTACTTAAGCTTTTGAATACATATTTTTAATTAGACTGAGCAGAGATTTAATGAGCATTAATTTACCCTGGGAAGAATAAAAAGAAAATAGTTACCTTTCGGTAAAAACAATGTTCATGTAGAGTGCGCAGTATTATTCTAATTAATTTCAAGTCCTCAGACAGTGGCAAGGTAGAGGTAAAGAGTTCCGGCTTCTTCTAGATGTTTAAGGTATTATTGGAGCACATTTGGAAGTTAGGGATCCATCTTTTGTTAGGTTAGCAAGCCATTATGTTGGTGATAACACGTATAATATTTGTCATCTTGTTGCAAGCGAAATGATTTAATAACAGCTAATTTCCTTTAAGAATTTAAATGTCCGAACTGACATAAACTTTCGCTTGAGAAACAGCTTGTCTATTAAGAATAATGAATTAATTAACTGTCCAAATTTTTGGGGCTATTTATACCTTGCTCCATTTCCCACAAAACACTTTCCTTGTTGTTGAATGCTACGCCTAAGGCAGGGCAAATATTAATCTCCAGCTCAATCTAATCTAAGAATTCTACTCCGGGTTTATTAAAACAAAAACAACACAAATCATATCTCCACTTTTTATAATGATCTTTAAAATAATTAATATAAAAGCTACAGGAATGTAATTAGCAAGATTGCTTGTTTTTAAATCAAATTGATTTAAAGTAAAAACAAGCGGTATAAGAAAACTATTTTAAAATAAATCGATAAACATTGAAATGATCTGTTTTACATATAAACGTGTGTCGTGTGTATTTTGATACATGTACTCTTTTTAAATAATAATGAAAATTTAAACATTAAAAAAGATTTAACAAAAATTAAGTTTAGTGAAAATTAAAAACCTAATTTTTTTTTTTTTAAATAACACCATTGAATCAGATTTTAATCCTGTTCAACATATATATATATAGTGTCCTTTAGGTCAGAATTAATTCATCATAGCAATTTACTAAAAAATTTTAAATTTAGGATATATTCTCGTACAATAATTATATTGATAATCTTTTAAAAATTCAATTAAAGCAAGATAAAAATATTTAATGCCTAAAATTGTGCTAAATAACATTAAAACAGTTAAATAAAGTTAAATGTATTAATTGCATATGTTTGGGAAAGCTGGCCATAATAAATAATGTAGCAATAAATGTTTAAAATATGTTTTAAAAGTTGAATTTTAATAGCTAAAACTTGTAATTAAATAAATACTATATTTTAAAGTATAAATTATATCTAATAATTATATTTAATATTATATGTTTTAAAAGTAATCTTTGTGGTAGGAAAATTTATAATTAATTCTATGTTTTCAAAATTATTATTCCAAATTTTATTATTATATTATTTATTTAATATAATAATTGTTGCAATTAACATTTAATATTTTCCAGACAGAAGTTCGATACAGTCTGTCTCAGTTGTAAGTCATGTGACATGTATACAATTATGCACATGTGCTTACTAGTATTTGTGTTAACAAAGTTTCAAAATTATTTAAAAAAATTACACTATAGAATTGAATACATTTATTTATCTATCACAAGAGAAAATATTAAAATTAGCTATTATAAAATGTTTAAATAGTTTTATAAAACAAATTTAGTTAGTAAAAGTTAAATATTTTATTTTAAAGATAATAGATACATTAAAAATAAAAGGTAGAATAAATTGATAAAATATTGTTTTTAAAAGTCATTTTAAAATGTTTAATTAATTTTAATAAGGTACAAAAATTGATTTAAAATTAATATTGGAAGTAATATTTTAAATAAAAAATGAGTCATATTTTATTTTTTAAATTTAATTGTGTGATACTGAAGTTGTATGCAAATTAAGTTATCAGGTAAAATGCAAAATCCACCAATAAGATGATGTATTTTGTTGGGTATAAATACTGATGCACGGTTAGTTCAAAGGTGTGGTGATGATTTTTTCTAAAATTTTATGCTTTGAAAATTTTTTGTTTTTAGTCAATTTAGTGCTATTATAGCTCTCTTATAATTTATTTGCAACTGATAAGGATACCAATTTTAAGTATTTTGCAAAGAGAGTATTATAAATAAATTATAATAAGTTTTATCTGAAGGATGCAGTGCTAAAAGTTAAATTCCCTTGCCAGAATTTTCGTCGAAACTTAATTCAACTTCACATTAAGATATGGAAATACCAATGAGTAATACTTACCTATTTAAAAAGATTTTAAAATGAAAATTTATAATTATTAATATAGTATTAATGGTTTTAACAAGGAACTCTTTTATTAAGTAAGGATGTATATTGGACATTATATGGAGAGCTTAACAGGAAAGCTATCTCGTAAGTTAAAATTAATAATGCATTTTCTAGTATTGAGATAGTCGTATCAGAAACTGATAAATAATATGACAAACTCTTAATAAATTTTATGTGGAAAGTAAAGCTATGGAGGTAAAATGTTTTATCTTTTTGAAGAAAACATGGATAATTTAAAAAAACTCATGAATAATAGCGTATGTAATAAATCTATAATTTTTATAAGATTATACACGTTGCAATAATTTATTGAAAAGAACCGATAATTGAAATTATGATGAAAATAACTATACTTGGATAAAGAAGTGATAAATATCCTGACAAATAAATCCCTATAAATAATGGGACTATTAATAATAAGTAATTATTAAATTCTAAAAAGATATATTTTAAAAAATGTACAGAAAAAAATATCCGGATATCCGAAGTCAAGTTGCCGTGTCTACCGCACTACTAAGCCGATATAAAATTCCAAGGAAGGAAACTTTGAATTGTTATTGTTTATATTATAGTTTATTTATTATCTTAATAATCATTATTCTGTATAATAGAGACTATGAATTATTATTTTATAAACTTTTCCAGAACAGATCAATGATTATTTTTGTTAATTTTTTTTCGATTTTTTAGACGTCGCCTATATTATTTTTATCATTTATTTTAAAACTTCATTCATGTTGGAAGGAGTACTGAGCATGCGTCAATTTTGGGGAGTTTGTTTGTTTCTCATCGTCAAGTGTTTGAACAAAAAAAAAACCCAACAACAAAGGTTGGAAATTACAATCGCTCTTCAAGAGAAAATTAAAAAAAAAAACGTCAAGGAAAATAAAAAACATTTTCTTTTATCTGTCTAAAGGACAATTCAACATAGAAGTATACGTAATTATTGTCTTGATTTTTTTATTAACCTTAGTTCTAATTGTCACATTATTTAATTAGTAGAATAGGTACATAAATATTAATTTAGTCACTAATAATATTATAGTTTTATAATAAATATTTTGATAATTTTAAATAAGTTAATATTGTTAAGTGTGACAGTATAAATGTATTATATTATGCAATGTTTATTTTAATTGGTGGGCAAGAAGACATCATAAGTGATTGACAAGTTGATATCACTTAGGTAATAGTTGTGGATATTGATATTTTATGATGTATTTTTCTTTTGCAGATTATCAATGAATTATATAATGTTGAAGTATGAATGTTGGGTTATGTGTGAATGCATTTATACAACACATTAAACTTATAGGATTAGAATTTATTTATTCTAAGGATATGCATACTTTGATTTCATATTACTAGTATAATATAACATGATGATGAATAATTATATGATTCTTTTATAAAGGACTTTAATATTTTTAGATATTTAAAGTATGGATAATAATCATTTTGTATTTTGTTCAAGAATATTGATAGGAAAGTAAAGTAACCTTTTTCTTGTTGATTGGTTGAGATCACTATAATTACAACTGAATTTTATTTGTTGTTTTGACTATGTTAGTTAGTACCATTGTCGGTGTAGATTTGATAAATCTATAGGAAAATTTTATAAGATAGTGACTTGGTAGTAATTTTAAAAACATGAAACCAATGAGATGTTATTAATGTAGGATTTATTATGGGAACAGGAATAAAATTTTATAATCTTATTAAGTATACAGGTACAGTTAACAAAGCCCTGTAGCTGGTATATTTTATCTGTGGGCAGTGTTTATTTTATATTGAATATTGATGTTCTAGAAAGCTGAAGTAATAGCTTTGACATCGTTGTTGGTAGTGGAGGTCATTAGACAAATAGGTCATGCCTCTATTTTATTGATACACTGTGCCATGATGTCTATCTAATATGTACTATTGAGTGAGACTCTAGTTTCTTCCCTATTCCTACACATCTATTCACTATCACAATTTTTCCAAAGCATTACATCGCACAGTATCATATTTTTAAAAGGAAATGATAAATAATTTAGAATTTAAGGACTGTTATTTGATGTATAAGATAGGTTTGTTTACTTATGAGGATGAATAGAGTCAATGCAAAATGGAATTAAAAATCAAACAGAATTACATAATAAAGAATCATAGAATATGTTCTATATTTATTTTGAGAATAACATAAATTTCATGAATGAATGTAAATGAAGTGAAGTTGCTCTAGAATTTTAAATAACTTCAAATATTTTTAATTTTATAAGTATTGCATATTTTTCAAAATAGATAATGTAGTAAAACGAAACAGTACAAGATAAGCATAGGTATATTTTGTAGTTATTTTATAATTAAGAAGTACATCAATAATTGCAACTATTCCATATTAAAATAATATTAAGTAAGAGATATTGGTATAATAATATGATTAGCAATGATGTCCACGTATTTTATTAATAAACCAACATTGGATATTTTGTGTATAATAATAATAACATTGCAAAATGAGAAATTATTTAGTGATAAGATCCATATTCGAAATGTTATTTTTTGTATTTTCCATTTTATGCTTCGATGTATGTTTAAAGGAAGCATACTATAATGATATTTAGTAAGAGATAATATTTAGAATTAATGTAAAGTTATTGTATCTTTATTATAAAATTTGACAAAGATGGAAATAGAAAATTGTATTTTTTTTTAAGTCGGAGTGAAGACTTTAAACTTATGTTTTATTTTATTAGTTTACGATGAATAATAGATTTATAATGGTGCAAGACTTATTGTACAAATTGTAAATATTGTAAATAGATCATTGTTTATTTTATTTTGTTATAATAAAAATTTTGTTAAACTTGTTTTTCAAAATTTGTGTGTTAAGTTGATTTTCTATCCCACTCTACAATATTTTAAAACCACAGAGGATTTGAACCAAAACATAACATTTTTGCATAGAAATAAGTAAAAGTAATATTTAAGAATTCTAATATTTTCTTAAGATTATTTATTTAAGAAATTACATTTTACATTATCTTTATGGTCATAAGTTAATTATTATAATATTATAAAGAATTATAATGCTATTCGTTGCCACAAATGTATTTTTTGGATTGTAAAATACTACCACATATTTATTGCAAGATCATATGAAAGATAAAAGATTATGTTATATTATTTCTTTATTATTATCATGGCAAATAAGAATTATAGTGGAGGAAAAGATATATAAGATTAAATCATACAATAAAGAATATTATTATTATTTATTATTATTGTGATTAGTTAGGTGTGGTTGAGTATGATATTAAATCCCTTATCATGCTTTACTACAGTAATTTTTGATTAACTTAAAGTAGTTTTAAGAACCTGAGATTTATTTAGTTTAAATTATTTTAAATAAAAGATTAAGATTTATTTATTAGTGTAATCTTAATGATTAGTTATTACTGAAGTCATAAGAATGCTATAGATTTATTATTTGAGATAGTAATAGGGGGGATAGTGTTCTTATGCCATTGAGGTAGTATCCTGTGGGATATTGGCTCAATGTATTCTTTATTACCACTTGTATCTCACTTCCAAGTCTCATGATTTAATAAATATTTATTTATTTATTTTATAAACTGAACCAATATTATTGTTTTATTAATTTGAGCTAGTAGAATAATTAATATTAACGTAAAGTAATTTTATTTGTCAATTATATGCATTTAGCCAAGCATAATCATTAACTGAGCTAGATCCATTTTATTTTGATATTATATTTCCTGGAAGTGAGGGTACAATATATATATATATATATATATATTGTAATGCTGAGGGTACAATATATATATATATATATATATATTGTAATGCTAGTGAGAGATATATGTATAAAACACATATATAGCTTGTGTTACATATTTTTTTATTTAAAAATAAATGGATCAGATTTATTAAAAAATAAATATAATCAAATAAAGGAGGATAGTTCAAAAGTAATAATTAATTAAGGAGTGGTCTTAAAATATAGTTTTAAAAATAAAATAAGATAGCGATATATTTTGCTTTTAAAATATAATAAACTATTTGTTAAAAAGTGGATGGGGGAGAAATCTAAAATAGAATTAGAAAAAAAATTTAAAACTTTTTTTCTTTTAAAGAAAAATAAGTACATATTTAAAGTTAGAATAAAATTAGTCTGTAAAGATAAATGTTAGTAAAACTTTCAAAAATGCAATTAGTTTATAAGATTTCTGATTGATAATATTGAAATTGTATTAATTAAAAAACTATGTAAACTATCGATGAGATAGAAGATTAACATAAGCAAAAGATTAGATTAAAGCAAATGTAAAAATAATTAAAAAACAGACTTAAGTAAAGATCAAAATTTAAAAAAAAACTATGATAAGGAATTAAAACAATGAAGAGAAAAAGTATGTAAAGTTGCTATGGCCTATTGTTATTCAGTCTGGTTTGCAATCTATAATCAGTCTGGTCTGCATTTTGTGATTGAATAATTCCAGCCTTTATATTGTGATTGAACTAATCCAGTCTTCATGCTGTTATTGATTCAGTTTGGATTATTATTCATTCAATTTGGAGCCTAGCTATACAGAATGTAGATTCAGCCTTTAGAGAACTTTAAATGCTGTAACAAACCAGTCATTACTGCTGTGGTCTACATAATGCAGAAGCCACATAAGCCATAGGAGTATTCAGCAGGGCTACATGTCCCAAACTATCCAGCTTGAATCAATGCCTGGAGCCAATTCCTAGATTGTGAAATAGATGCTGCCACATACTCTCTCCCTGACTCCTATTGTTGAGCTAATGAAATGAAGACAAGACCTGGAACCATTGATGGAACCAAAAGGCCAACTGGTTGGAAAATATACACAAATGAAACCTAGGTAAAGATATTTTAAATAACTAACTAGACACTTGATTTTAAATGAAATAAACTTTAATGAAGGTCTATTATAACTATAGCCAAAAGTCATCATTTATATTTTTCTTATGTAAAATTTATTGTTATATTGTGCTAAATGCTTACATAATTAAATAATGTTTGCTTAGTTGTTATTTTGTCTATTTTCTCTCCCTCTCTCTCCTGATATTGCATTACCAGTAAATTAGTGTAGAGTTATTTTATGTGTTAACTAAATGTGCTGGATGCTGAAACAGAGTTTGAGCTGGCCATGGGTGGTGCCTGAGTTTGTACTCAAAACAAATAAAATGCTTGAATGTAGGGTATTTGATCTAGCAGTCAATAAGTGCTATAGCCTTCAAATGTGATCATAGCTTATGCTTTGTATGACCTTGATATGGTTATAGGTAGCATTGATGGTTCATCTATCAATGGTATTCTACTTCTCTGCTTGAAGGGCTGATCCATTCCCATAATATTAAAATAAATGTTAAAAGTTATTATAAAAAGTACTCAAATCTGGTTAAGATGATAATTTTTATTCAGATATATATATATATATTGTAACGGTATATAATATGCCATTACATTAATTTAAAATTAAAATAAAAATTTTGTAAATAAAAATAAATTTATTAAAAACTAAAAGCAAAAATTAAAAAGAGTTGTTTAATGTATATATTGTCGCACTATGGAAAACTTTAAAAGTATTTTTTTTTAAATAAAAAAAAAGTATTTGAACGTACTTTTTTATAAAAAAAAGTACAAGATCTAAAGATAAAATATTTTTGTTAAAAGATTCCTATGTAATTTCAGTAAATGAAAATGATTGTTTTATTAATTAAATGAAAAGCAAACTAGCCTTTGGGGCTTTTATATAATTAAAAAGTCGGATAATAGAATAAAAAAAATTAGAATGTCCAATAGAAGCAGTAACCAACACTCGGACCTTAATGAAAATGATTGGAACAGGAAACTATGTTCAGTGAATCTGAAGGATTACTATAAAGAGAAAACAATTCAAATTAAAAGACAGTTCCAACTTCATTTTTTGAGAAGGGTGAAAAGACGCACTTTTCACTCTCTCTCTTATTTCAAAAGAAGTGACTGTTAATTTATGAATGGCACCATTGTAGACCTGAATCATAAGAGTCCTACAATAAAATAATACCAGGATTGAACCAGCTAAGGTCATTTCCGGAACAACAGACCGGTCTTCCATGAAAATATGATGAATAAAGCCTTAATGGGAATTGGCACCAGGAACTGGGAGCTCTTTTACTGTAAGATATGAACTGTAAAATTTTAAAAAAGTAATTAAGATTTGACAAGCTTTTAATAATCAACTAAACCTAATTTTTAAAAAGAACTTTTATCTGACTTTTAAGATTTCAAAATCAATTAATAATGTTTAATTTTATATATTTGAGTTTGTAATTTAATCATTTCCATTTTTTTATTATTAATATTTATTGACTAAATTATTTAAATGTATTAAATTTAAGTTGAGTGTAGGTAGCTGCATAGATTCATTAATGTTTAGTTATTTTTTTATTTTATTTTCAAATGATTAAAATATATAGATATTGGTAAATATGACACCTCATGCTGAGTGTTCAAATGTATTTATTAGTATATCCTTTAAGTTATTGGGGTCAACGTGACACCTTATGATGAGTGCCATTGGGTTTATTGTAAATTTTCCTCTGCAATTCCTTCAATAGCTTTATATTTTACACGTTTGTCTATTTTGAATGGGTTTAATTTCAGGCTATTTGTTTTGTGGTTAAGTCGATGCTGGTGGAGGGATATATGAGTGCTTATATCAATGTAATGTGAAATGTGTTTAGCATACAGGGCAAAGCCCAATTGAATGCATGACCCAAAGATGTAGTCATTGTGTTGAAATAAACACAGACATATTTCCTGCACCATTGACCCCTTTTTTAGCTCTATGGATAGGGACTATAAGTCAGCAGATAGACTGCTCTCCCCCATATGTAGCACTTCTCTTTAATTATTTTATATACATGATTTCTTCACCAGACAGATGCACATTCCTATACTGAATGAGGATCATGTCCTTCAAATAATATCATGCTGTCAGATGCACATTCCTGTCAGTGTGGTTTTACACTAGTATATTCATATTGCATTGGTTATATCCATATACCAGGAAGCAGGTGTTGGTTTGGCTATGAACTTTTAGTCTGAGATTGAATGATTGTTTTGAAAAGTTTTTAATTGAGCAATCTATATAGCCTATCTATATTCAACATTCCAAAGTAAAATTTATTAAAATGTCCATCTGTGTGGACTGTTTAAAATAGTAATTTAAATGTAAAAATTAATATTAAAATCTAAAGATAAATTTTATTCCTCAATTTTTAAATATTTATATGTGCATTAATAAATGTTTTGTGTGTTAATTACTGGCATGGCTTATTTTATTTTTTTAAATATTAATATATTTCGAGAATATAAATCTTTATTAAAACTTACAAGAATTTATATTACATTTAAATATCAGCTTTTCAAGCTAATTGTGCATGCGCTTTTCACAAGTGTTAATAATAAAAAATGAATACTTCCATTCCCAATACAATGTATAGTATTTATGAAAGAATAAAATGAATCCACTTATTTTTCCAACTCAAATACTTATATATGAGCAAATCTTAAGTACTGGCAGTGAAAGTGTGAGGATAGACCACTCACTTTAAATTACTATTTATGATGTCTGAATGAATGATGTCGGTGAAATTGTCTAGAATTTACTAAACGTCACTCTAACTGAAACTTAATCATATGTAAATAAGCATTTATTTTTATTAACACTCGTGAAAAGCACATGCACAATTAGCTTGAAAGGCTGATATTTAAAGAATTTATATTATAAATTATCTCTGTTGCTCCCTGAACTAGTGGCATGGGCTGACAGTCGTAATAAAATAATATAAAATTAAATCTTCAGATGTATTTGCCTACTATATAAATTTTCCAGGTTCCTCATTAAACATGCAAATATAACCTCTTTTGAAAGCAGACTAATGACATTTTAATACTTTCGGTGCTACTAAACTTAATCATTATTTAGATAATAAACTTGATTTTGCATGAATCTAGATGTTCACAGATGCAAATCACATATCAGAGGTTGCCTTGATAACAAGTTGAAGATTCCTTTGGGCTACATTATTAAATGATTTATATTAGTGAACCATCTAGCTTTATGCAAAATCAAGTTTATATATATATATATATATATATATATATATATATATATATATATATATATATATATATATATATATATATATATATAATTCAAATTAAAAAAAACACAAATATGAAATCTTACATCTAATATTACTTGACTACGAGATATAGCTGTGGCTCCAAGTGTACACAAATTCACAATGATTACAGTACAAATTTCTGATTTTGTTAATTGAGCAAAAAAAGGTGAAATCAGTAAAGGTACTTCTTGCTAGATGAAATAAAAATAGAATTTATAGAAATATAAATTTTCAAAGTATTACTAATTAAAAAATATGACAAACATTTTAACAGTGTTTTTCTGTCGTCTTTGAAAATAGTGTCAATTTTCCAAAAACTTTTTGTATAAATTTATTTACAATATACAACAAAAATCGATTTAAGTTGATAACATATTATGTCAAAAGAAATATAAGTCAGAAATTATACAAGTTCAAACATTAGTAAAGTCAATAACTATAACAGAAAAAGTACAAAGTTTATAATGTTATACTATATCAGTTTTAATTTCAAATTTAGAAACAGAATTAACATAATAATGACACATTACAGTTGAATTATTAAATAAATTTAAAAATAAAAAAGGATTGCACAGAAAAGTAATACAATGCAATCAAAAAATGTTCATAATCATCTTTATGCTTTTCGGCCATTTTTGATTCATCACAATATAAAGAATTCTCCAAGTTTAATTCAATTCCTCAGATTTGTAGCTTCTCTATGTTACTCTAACTTTTTAATATTATTCATCCATCTCACATATGGTCTTTTTCTAGGTCTTTACATTTTTCTTTGGAATTCAGTTTAAGAAGTTTCTCCATCAATTTTAAACATGCATTCTAAAATATAGATAGTAATTAATTTTAAGCTGTGGGTGGGGTTTAAAAATTATTATTTGAGTTCAAGAAAATGCTTTTATCTTTTTATTCGTTCAAACAGTTGATTTAATTAAATTAAAAAAACCATTATTACTATTACATGGACAGAAACAGTAGCTACTTTATTGTAATGCTAAATGACATATTACTCTGCATTTACTTTAACATTATACTTTCTAAGATTAAGAAAAGACTCTCAGATGTGTTTTTCTTTATAGTTTCATTTACTAACTTTTAAATTGCAATATAAACTAGTAAGCCATTATCAATCCTGATTTTTGAAAATGTCTTTTAAATATAATCGTTAGAAGCTTCCATCAAAAATATTTTACGATAAAAAATTATCACTGGTGCATTTGCTTTGAATGATCTAACTCTACCATTTAATTTTGTTAGATATCAATTTCGGGTGTGACTTGTATAATGCAATGATGATAAATAAATCCCAAGGTCAAATTTTTTAAAAAATTGGCCTTTATCTAGAAGATCTTTGGTTTTCACAGAGGCAATTATACAAAGTATTTTCCAAATCTACTGATTCATTTTTAAAAAAAAATTAAAGTGAAAAGCAGGAAAATTTAATAAATGAAAAAAACATTAACATACAACATTGTATGCTATAAACTTGTTTTATGAATCCCACATTATTAATTTTTTCATAATTTTAAATTAAATTTAAAACATTTTTTCCTCACATAAATATTAAATGATTACATTTTTAATGCAGAATAAAGAAATTTGCTTTTTCTAAGCCTGCAGCAATTAAAAATATTGCATAGCCCTTAGTTATTACCTATTTTGAAACATGACTAACTTAGTTCCATTTAAATCTTAATTCTTTTAATTAGTCAATGATATTTTTTTTCTTTTACTGATTGATTTCTCCCAGTTACTCCCAATATATAACTCTCCACATTTTGTTGTATAATCTTAAGTTTCTATACTTCTGTTAAATATACAAGTCTCAGATTCATAAATATGGTAAAACACTTTTATTTAAACCTTTCTTTTAAAACATATAAGCATATTTGTTTTAAATATTAAATTATTTCTACTAAAAGCATTCCATCTATGTTTAATTCTATACATAATTTCATTCATTACTTTTCTATTTTTCATAATAATTTAACCAATGTATTGGAACTGTTTACTTCTATTGCTGTTTATTTTGTTATTATACAAACCATTAAACATTATTTTAATCTTTTCAGCATTTATTTTTAATCGTACATTCTTGTTTTCATCTTATAACACTTGCAGAGTTTTCTGAAGCATTATTTGCCAAAATGGTCACATCATCTATGAAATTTGAATGATTTAAATAATCTCCATTTATTTTTAGTCTCCTAATTCTTAATTTTAATTCATAAATACTTGCGATAAATCTTGTGTGGAAAGTTTTTGATATACGAAATCACCATTCTGCACATCCCTATCATTGATAATCGGGTCAATAGTATCATATAGCCTAATCATAGTTTTGCATTTTTGGTACATATTCATCAGTATTCTACAATATTCTGATTCTATATATTGATGTTTCAATATTATAATTCTCACAGAAATGCTTATGGAATCGAATACCATCTTGTAATCTACAACAGTGCTGTGAAACCTTATTACACTTGTGGCAACCTTATTCAGACTGAAATTTTACATGACCCATTATATGTCATTATCATCCTATTATAAGTATATATGGATAGTAGTAATAAAAGTTGTTTTACTGTATACAAATATATATCTTCTTCCTTGCAACTGTCTTTATTATTTTCTGAATGTTTGGTCTTTATTACCCATTTATCTACTAAAATTTTTATTTTCTATCATTTACATAAAAAACAGGATTTAAAAAATATTTAATTGTAAACCTTATGATAAAAAATAAGTATGATAAATGTATAATACTTGTTTCTTAGTAGATCTGTTCATTTGTAGCAGTTATAACTTCTTTAGCCTGTTTTAAAAAATGTGTCCATTCAAGAATGTAATACCATGTATCAATATTATGAGGATACTAACATGAAGAACAAAACTCTGAGAGTGAACAAGAGAAATGAGAGCAACATAAACAATGTGTCATTACAATGTGTTGTTTATACAAAGTAGATTGGAATATAAAAAAGGAAGGGTTATGTAGGGTATGTTTTTATTTATTCTGTATATTGTTGTGTTATATAGTAAATTCTTTCAATCTTTACTGAATCTTTATCATAATTTTATTCATGTTGCTATTTTACTTCCATTATTAACATTAGATAGTGTTTCATCTGCAATAATTGGTCAATGTTAAAATAGATACTTAACATTTGGAAAAGAGCACATGCTCAAAAAGACTTTTTATGTGTGTGTGTGTGTGTATATATATATATATAACTGTTATATATGATTTTTTATTATTTATTATAATTTATATGAAAAAAAAACAGAATAATGGACTTTTTTAATTTCCATTTTTCTCTTTCAAGATAATTTTATTTGACCTATAGACGAATATAAAGAAACAATAAAAATTAGCTAGGTGAGGTTACACGATGATGTATACAAAGAAGGATTGATCCAATAGTCAGAAGAATACAAATTGAGTGTTAGTGAAGAACTTAGTCAGTGGATACAAGGTGAATATAACATTCATCTAGTCTATAAAAAAATCCCATTGTTACTAAGCCCTGTTTTGGTGAGCTATGGTTGGAGGATTTTATTAAATCTTAATAGTTATTTTCAAGTAAATTATTTAGGGGGTGATTGATCAGTTACTGTTTAGACCAGTTGTAAATTCACATGTTAATATGGCCAGGTATGGATCTGCCTCTCTCTTATTTGTTTCTTGAATATTTTTAATTATGTTGAGGAAGCAGTTATTAATTTCATCAGATGGTAATTTTTGAAAAATCACCTTGCATCTGGTCAACCAGATGGCAAAGTTTATGTATGTGGCAAGCCTGATTTCAGCGAAAATGCCTCTATTTGTAACCCCTTGAAGTCATGTTAGATCCGGACCATTATTTTTAATGTGTCTCTGCTGATTTTATAATTTTTTAAAACTAATATGAAGACATAATATTTTTGAATATGTTGAAAAAATTATCAATTTTTGATACAATTTCTTTAGAAAAACAGGATTTTGATTTATATATGGAAAATTGCAAAGTAACTTTTACAATCCTAAGCAATTTGGGACTATCATAAACCAATGTCAAAAGGATTGAAATAACTAATAAAGATGAGATGATTTTGTCCTCTTTCAAATATATTGTTAGCAAAGAGTTTAGATGATTATTGTTTTGCTAACAATCATATATAAAATGGTAATTTAATAAGCATAATTAATAAATGTATTGACAGTTCATAATCCAGCTAAATCATTAAAAAATAACAGAGGTATCACACATTAGAATAGAACTATGTATGTTTATAAAGATTGTACTGAATTTTTACCTTTCTCTAGGACATACATATTTAATTGATATTCTAATAATTTTAATAAGCCTGCTAATAAACTATGGTTGTTTTATATATAGTACAGGTAATATATAAGCTTATTCAAGGAGAAGCAAAATCCGATTGTGCATATCATGGGGCTGACTTGTGAATTATTATTATGATATGAGCATTTGGATTTAACTTCTCCATGAATAAGATTATATGTAATTTAAGATTATAAACTTTTATTTTTTCTGATTGTCGAAAATTGCGAAAATAGTCCAATTTATAAGAGGAAAAAAATAAATAATATAACTATATTTTTATTACCAGAAATAAATCTTTTTTTTTTTAAAATCTATTTATTATAGAATTTTATAAGCAATTAAAAATTAATCTTTCTACTTTACTTATTTTTAAAAGAATAATTGGTTGAGAGGTCAGCGACAGCTGCTTTATAAGGAGTTGTCCCAGGTTAGCGGGTTCGCTTCCCGACTGATGCTGTGACACATGAGAAATTTTTTTTTACTAAAATAAACTTATTATGTACTGCAGATGTTGTAATTCCAAAGTCAACTTGTTTCATTTATTTTGAACTGTCTAAAATGTTTGACTGAAGTGACCATAAAATTATGATAATGAAAACAGATAAAACTGGTTTATCAATTGGTCTTTTAAATTTCTCTTATTTTTGTTCTTTTTTTTTTCTATGTCAAAGTGAACCCAAGCCAGTTGCTTGGAAGGCAGCTATGCTAACCATTAGGCCACCAACGCTTTGTTAGTAAAAATTATATTCATGTTAAAGAGGAATCTTTTTTTATTAGTAACTGCATTATGCAGTTTAAAATTTTTTCCACCTATTCCGCATAAAAATAATATTTTATGTTATTAAATATTTTCAGAGATTTAAATATGTTATTATTTTTTTATAATTGTTGTTGTATATATACACAATTTAACATTAAACAAAATAGCTGTTAATAAGAGTAGTACTATATAAATTGTCAAAAAATTATTACAAATTCTAAAAACAAAGATTTTATTCAATTAATACCTTTACATTTGATATTCATGTTCAGATTATGGTTAATAAATTTCTTTAGATCTGAATTACATAATCCACATTGTTCCGCCTGCAGACCATTTTTGCATGTGAGTTTTTATATATAATTTACTATTAATTATATATTGGACTACTTTCATCATCTAATATTAAATGTTGAAATGTCTTTAGACTGATTCAAACTTTATTTAAACTTTCCAAATACATTCAACTGTTAGTCATATCACACAGGATAGTATATAACAGTGTTTCAAATTATATTATTTTCTTCTCTTCTTTAGGTGTTGCTGGCCTACAAGTGAGAGTACTACCATGATAATTTATCTTTAAATTCATGAATATTGAATTTTAATGTAAGACTCTAACCATGTGACTTCATGAATCTAAAAATCCAGGTTTGATTCTCATGCTAATACTGTCACAGTTAGACCATTAACACCTGAAGAAGAGAGGAAATTAATATCACTCAAAACATTGCCCTATATACTAATCTGTGTGTATTAGTAACATGTGATCTATTTGGAAAGTAAATTCAATATTCATAAATCTAAAGGTTCGGGTTCAATTCCCAAGCTAATACTGACATTGGTCAGGTCAGCAACATCTGAAGTCTTGAGAGGAGAATAATACCATTTGATTATGATTTAAAATAAGTGTGATACATATTTATGTATTTTTCATTAGTAAGTTTTCAAAAACTAAAAAAAAAGCTTAATATATAATTAAAAATTAATTTAATTAAAAAACAATTATTACACAGTTAAATACTATTTTAAAAATAATAAAAGTACTCTATTGATTATATCAAATTTACCTCCCCCACTCCTACCAAGCAAAACTCATTAAAATTTATAACTGAAACATTAAACTTTATCAATAAAAATATTTATGCAGTTTTTAAAAAGGATTTTTATAAAATATGCAATGGCTGGTCAATGGGTTTATCTACTATTGCTCAAATATGTAATTTTATAATTTCTACATATGAAGAAAATATTTTGAAAGAGCAATATTATCAAAAAAATATTACTGTATATTATTGATATGTTGATGATGTTTTTGTATGTGGCAAACCAAATACAATTAATGAGTTATTTAAAGAATTAAATCATTTAAAAAGCCTAAAATGGATAAAAATGGATGAAAATTTAATGTGCATTCAGTTTCTTGATCTTAAAATAACTAGAAATCAATGTATGCTGGATTATTGTATGATCATTAAACCAATAGTAAAAAGAGGTATATATAAAGAAGTATGGAGAGATGCATGTTGGGAGTAACAAGAAGAGATTGAAAATGCAATGTATTGGTAAGAGAACAAACAGGTGTTACTGACCTCATTGAAAAAATTAAAAGACTGAGGTGGAGTTGGGCTGGACATATTGTTAGAAAAGATGATAATAGATGGACAATTGAAATCTTAAACTGGATTCCAAGAAATTATAAAAGACCCAGAAGGAGACCACATATGAGATGGATGGATGAAATGAGAAAGTGTGCAGGGGTGATGTGGAAAAGAGAAGTAAAGATAGGAAAAGATAGATTGAACTTGGAGAGACAATCCTGCAGTGGATTGATAATGGTTGATGATGATGATGATATTCCATATAAATCAAAAGTATCAATGTCACACAAAATGGCAGGTCTGAAGTCCTTATTTAGAAATAATAGTCTTTGCAAATATTCATCGGATAAAGGCAAAAATATTGAAATACATTCAAATGAATTGTTAAATGTTAGTTACAATTTTAATCATATATATAATGCTATTAGAGATTTTAATACAAAATATAAGCATAAAAATTTTAATAATAATATTGATTCTCCTGCTAATAAAAAATATGGATATCAATACCATATGTTTTAAATGATCAAGTAAATTTTATAAGGAAAATTTATAAAGGTGTATATGATATTGCATTTTACACACCTCCTACATTAAACAAATTAATAAATAACTCCAAGGATAAAACCTCATTTATAAATAAAAAATTTCATTTATAAATGGATACGTAGGCGTGGCAGGGGATATTAGGGGAATCGAGATGTAGGTTGGAATAAAGAGCACTTGCTATCATTAAAACGGGTTCAGAAATGGAAACAAAATTGTATAGTAGATAATATTTCAACATCTGTTTTTTACGACCATAGTAAGTACTTTTGTATTTTATAATGGTTATTAGTAATATTTATTATCACAATTAATGTTTTATTGTTTTATTATTATTACAATAATTAACCCATAATGGATATATTATTTGATATATTGTAACAGTATGTATATACATACATTAATTAACCCATAATGGATATATATATATATATTGTAACAGTATGTATATACATGCATTGCAGAGGTGTTGCATAATTCACTTGTAGTTTTTTTATTAAAAAAATATATAAATTTAAAATAATCATAATTCAATAGTTAAAAAAATAAAGTAGAAGAAAAATTTAGAGATAAATTAGAAATTAATAATTGTAACTTGTCTTTCTTTTATATATTATGATCTGTCAAAAATACTCTTTAAAAAAATTGTTTTAATTAAAATAATAAAAAGTTTCTTATAATTAATTAAATAGATTGTACAAAAATAATCAAGCTTGGAAGATTAAAATTCCAGACTGATTAGTTCAACTAATACTAATCTCTGTAATTAAAATTAAAAAACAGAAGATAAAGAAATGTAAATTATAATTAAATTTTTTTAAGAGATAAATTGATAATGCGGTTAAAACTTGAGCAAAGGTGGGGTCAGAGTAATATAAAAGGCACACATTCTCTATTGTCTTCAGTTGGAGTTGAGTTTTTCTAATAGTTTCTAGTTAAGTTTGAAGTTAAGTTCAGAGAGTCAGTTCAAGCCAGATTAAAAGAGCCGAATGCTGGTGTTCAGTTGTTGTCTCCGCTCTTCTCCCATGTGCCATTTAGCAAAATACTGTAATAAATGACTCTGACTTGCCTTCTGCTAAATTTTCAAGCCACCCTACTAAATTAAGTGAAAATTATGTAAACCAGACATACCAAAAACAAGAAACTAAGAAACTGCTTTTAATCTAGAAATACCAATGCCAGAACCAAGAAACTAACTGGATCCAAGGACAAAGGGGTAATTTCCCAACTATAAAAAATCCAATAACTATGATACCTATCATGAAATCTAAAAAACACTTAAATCACCTACAAAGCAGCACTATAAATCCTAGGTAAATATTTATTGACATCAGGATTAAAACTTTTAAATTTTATTCGTTATCTTAAGCATGCAAAATTTGTTAAATGTATAATATTTCTTATGTGTTTACACTTTAATTATATCTTATTATTATTACATTCATAATTATTATCATTTTTTTGAAAATATATTTTTGTTTAAATTATTAATGTCATTTTTTCCGACTCTCTCTCTCTCCATTTATATAAGCAAATGTGTAGCCAGTCTCATATGAAGAACTAGCAATGGGTTAAGCACTTGAAATGTGTTAATGACATCTCATGGTGTCCAATCTAAATATTGAATGGTGCTCTGGGTTTTAAACCAATTATAAAATTCCACATGGGATGTTTCACGTTTTATGCAGCCTGGGAGTTACTTCCGTCTGGAAAAAAGACTGTCAGTTTAATATTTTATTAAATCCCAATCTGACCAGTGGTGTGATTAATATGTAATTATTTGTCATATTTACTCCCCTGCTTGAGTAACAGGTTTTTAGAACGTCTTTTTGCAAAATAATATGATTTTATAAAAATATAATAAATAATTAGAAAATTAATAAAAATTAAAAAGGTTAAAAAGTTTGAGGACAAAAGGAATTCCCATTACAAATGTCGTCCAACATGAGAACATGAATATTTGTTCATAAAAAGAGAGAAAAATGCGTAATAAAAAAATATATTAAAAAAAATTTGGCTCACATAAATAAAAATATATAATTAAATTGAAAGAATTTATGAGAGTTGAAAGAGAAGAAACGACACTGATAATAATTCTATGTTATAAAAGAAAAATAAGTGCATTTAGTTAATAAAATAATATAGTTGTATTAATGAAATAATATAGTTGGTATTAAAAAGAAAAAATATATACATTATAGATATAGGAAAATAGGTGCAGATAGGCATTGATTGGTATTAGGGTAGGAATCCGCATGCAAATTTGGGGAATGTAGTGGGAAAATTGACAGAACACTTATGTTTAATTATAAATCAAATAAAAGTAATAAATAATTAGTAAAATTATTAAAGTGAATAAAATACGATACTAAAAATAATGATATAAAAAGTGTTTAAAATTATAAATATGCCAAGAAATAAAGCCAAAATGGAGGTTCAAGGTAAAAAATAGAAAATGTTTCCAGTGAGGAACAAAATAAAACTGAGACTAATGAAATAGAAAAGGTCCCCAGTGAAGAAAAAATGGAGACTCAAGCGAAAGAAATAGAATGTTTCTAGTGAGGAATAACAAGATAAAAATGAAAAAGAAGTTGAGCACAAAGAAGAGACTAGGGAAATCATAGCTTTAATAACCAGCATGCTTGAAAAACAAAAAGCAGCAGCTGAAGAATATAAAAAAATAGCAGAAGAACTTAGACAGCAAAATAATGAAATGAATAGAAAATTAGACAGGCAAGCTGAAATGCTTGAAAAATTTAAAGAACAGATCAATATGGGCCATAATAAAATAAAAGAAGAAATTAGGGAAGAAATAGAAGAGACTAAAACAAGTAGAGAATAAAATAGAGACTTCTTACCAAGTAATAGAAAAAAATAAGATAGAAAATAGAAAAGTAATTGAAGAGATAAAAGTCGAAATTACAGATTTAGTTTGGAAAGTAAATCAAAAAAATAGTAGTAAAAATACTTCGCAAACAGAAATAAAACAGCATGATCAGTTGAGTGCAAACATGCATATTGTAAACAATTTGGCAATCATGAACCAGTTTTTGAAAATATGGATATTTTCTGGCTATCAAAATGAAGCTCCTACAGAGCATTTGAATAGCTTGGAGTGCTATTTCACTCTGAATCAATTGAGAAGGCTATGATCGCAATAATGTGTAGCCATTTACAAAGGGGGTCTCAATCTTGGTAGGACTCTAAATAAAAAACTCGTCACTTTTGCTGAATACAAAATTGCTCTTTTAGGTAGTTATTGGAGTGAAGATTATCATGAAAATCTTCATCACCAGGTGTCACAAGATAAATGGCAACCTAGTAAACTGTTCGTTTCCTTTTTCAGAAAGCAAGTGGTGAAATTATGCTCTTTAACAGCAGACCCACTATCCGAACAACAAATTGTCAGGATAGTTCATCTTAGTTTTTCTCATAATGTCGAGCAAATGCTCATAGGAACTGAGAGGTAAACAGTAAAACAAATGGTGGAATTGTTGAGCGCTTTCGACAGTGCTAGATCAACTTTTGATACAAGCGATAAAGGTTTCAAACCCCAACTTAAAGAGCCAGCTGTAAATGCCATAAGATATAGATGTAGATCAAATTTGGGAAGTGGAACCTGAAGGAGACATTATTCAAATAGTCCTGAGAGAACAAGAATCTTTCGAAGAACAAGGAGCAATCCTGACATCTCTCATATTAGACCTAAGGAAAGGCCCAGGAGTGATTTCCAATCCCCCAGCACAAGTGGCTATATGCCAAAAAGAAAAAAAGAAAAAACCTCCAGACAAAAATTAAAAATATATAATCTGATGGATTCACTGACTTGATCTAGTTAATAATGATCATGGATTTTGAATAAATGGAAAAATTATTAAAGTTAGTCTTAATACATTGTACAGGCTTAAACCTGCATTTGCATATGTAATATATACAGGGTTTGAACTCAGACTTTCACATGACCCACCACTCTCAGTGCCATCTCATATTGCTGACCCACCTGATCACACACATGTTGAAAAGATAAATAATCACCAATATACATATTTCATGCTAAACCAGCAATCATCAGTTGGTCTAGATTACTATCCTCACACACATATATGATCAGTACTCAGTTTTATATTTAGATAGCCAATCTTTATACTTTAATGGACAGGCTTCAAACTATTCCAACTCACAACTCTTTAGCCTTCCATTTCATTGAAAATCTGATGATGGATCGTTCAAAGCCCTTGTTAGTGCCAGGGTTGTCATCCTACCCATGTTGACATATTAGTCATTCTGACCCCTCATGTACAGGAGAATAATCCATTTATACATACATATGCAATTATTTATCTTTTCAACATGTGTGTGATCAGGTGGGTCAGCAATATGAGATGGCACTGAGAGAGGTGGGTCATGTAAAAGTATGAGTTCAAACCCCACATAAAGTTAGTCTTAGTAAAATAAAATAACAATCTTAGGTTTTTAAAATGTCAAACTATAAAATAACTTATGTTAAAACCCTCGATTATGTCTTTTTAACTATTGAGATATTCCAATTCATAAGTCTAGAACATAGAGGACCGTGATGCAAACAAAATAAATGTGTAAAATCAAAATAAATAAGCAAAATAAAAATGTTTTCTTTAAAATAAAAAAATAAAAAGAGAGTAAAAATAACGCTTTAAAAAAATAAAAGTGGAATAAACAAGAGTATGATAAAAGGACTAATGAAAATAAATCATTATCAAATAAAATAAAATTTAAAAAATGTGTTAAATTAGGATTGAGTTGTGTGTGAGTATTTGGGCAAAGATATAAATTTCAGGCCGATTTTTTTTTGGATTAAGCCTTTTCTTGTGGTAACTTTGTTCTACAGATGTGTAGTGCGAAGAAGAAATAATATTGATGATGATGCAACAGTAGAAAAGTCCTGGCATATGCCCATGCTGTAGTCACGACTTCTGCAAGAAATTAAAAGTAGGTTTAATCAGCACAAAATCGATCTGTGTGTTGAATTGCCTAATACTTTGCTGCCTGCTTCTCTTAACATTACATTTATTATCTAATGATGAAAATAAAAATTAAAATGCACTCTAGAAAAATAAAGTTAGTAAAAATAAGAATTTGAAGTGGTCCATACTTAAGAAAAAAGTGATTAACGCACTTAAAATTCTCCATTGGGAGGGGTGTGATTAACAGCATATATATTCACACATTGCGCAGGTGTGTGTATATACGAGTTGCATAATTCACTTGTAGTTTTTTTATTAAATAAATTTAAAATAATCATAATTCAATAGTTAAAAAAATAAAGTGGAGGAAAAATTTAGAGATGAGTTAGAAATTAATAATTATAACTTGTCTTTTTTTATATATATATTGATCTGTTAAAAGTACACTTTAAGAAAAAAGTGTCTTAATAAAAAATAATAAAAACTTTCTTATGATTAATTAAATAGATTGTACAAAAATAATCAGGCTTTGGAGATTAAAATTCCAGACTGATTAGTTCAACTAATACTAATCTCTGTAAATAAAATTAAAAAACAGAAGATAAAGAAATGTAAATTATAATTAAATTTTTTTATGAGATAAAATGTATTGATAACGCGGTTAAAACTCGAGCAAAGGTGGGGTCAGAGTAATATAAAAGGCACACATTCTCTATTGTCTTCAGTTGGAGTTGAGTTTTTTAATAGTGTGATGTACTTGATTTAATGTTACTTACGAGAAACAACCAAATACACCTAATTCAAGTAACTATTACTCTCTTGCATAAAATTAAGATATCCCACTTAACAGATACAAGATTTTATTAGTATGAAAAATAACAATCATTTATAAACAGAATTATCATTAGTTCTACTAGCGCCTGTAAGGCTTACAAAAATAATAATAAGACAGGTATAGTCTGTATAATTACCCTAGGTCGGTCTTTGGTACCTTCAGACCCGAATATCTGGTTCTCCTCCCATCATTGGTCCTGTTCTGAATTCACGCTACACTTAAGTCTCTTAAAAAATCAGGACTGACGCTAATCTGTTCTTTCTCTGCTAGATTATATCTACTTTTTGTTCTATTGTTTATTCCTTATCAATTTTAATCACCAAATTATTCTGGGCTTATTTCTGAACTAATTAATTAAATTGTTCTTTACATTTTTAATCCTTCGTTTATTCAGATCTTCCATCTTGTTTTACACCTTGCTTTTTATAAAATATCTATATGAAAAACCATTTGTAATTTCTAATTTTTATTTTTATTAAATCTACTCATTTACTTTCACATGTAATTATTTAATACTTTTAACTTCTGGAGTACACACAGTTTCAAACATATTTTTTTCTTAATATTAATCGTACTACAACATAACAATTCCTCCCCCACTCCAGAAGTTATGGTTTATCCATCTTATATATATTCTTTTAGGTACAAAGGTCTTCTTTTACATCGTATTGGTCTAAGTGATTTCCTCTTTTCAATCTGTATTTTATCCTCTTCTACCGCATCTTCTTCGATGTCGGTCAGTATCATCTGTTTATCTGAATTCTTTTCATTTGCATGTTAGAACTGTTGGAACATATCTAGTTGCATGTCATCTTCACTTTTACGAATATGATTTTTGTGACGCTTATATATGTTTCCATTTTCACCTTTAATATCATAAATTTGCTTTGATCGTGCCCATTCAATTTTTCCATTAACTCATTGTTTACGTAGTATATCTCTGAATATTACCATGTCTCCAATGTTAAAGTTTTTCACTGGGTCTTGGTTATATTTATATATATGTGTATCAGGTCGCAAAAAATCTAAATTAGTTCGTATTTTCCAACCAAATAACATTTCAGCTGGTGATTTTCCAGTCATTGTTGATGGAGTTATATGTTGATACATCATGAATTCCTGTAAGACGTTTTTCATATCTGTATTTTTTTTTTTAAATATTTCTTCACTTGCCCTACCACGTTTTCTGCCAAACCATTTGATTCAGGGTGGTAAGGGGGGTGTAAATACATGTTTGATGTCCCATTTTCCAAATTATATTTTTAATTCTTCACTCACAAATCCAGTTCCATTGTCAGAGATGATTACTTGTGGAAATCCATGTATATAAAATATGTCTGTTAAACATTTTATTGTTTCGTTTGCACTAGTATTTTTAACCTCGTGACATTTTATCCATTTAGAGAAAGCATTGATTAAAATTAAAAAATTTCTTCTTTCTATTGGACCCGCATGAAGTCTTTGCCATGGATATATTGGTTTAGGCCAAGAAGAATATTGTTTATTCAGCAGAGCCATTTCAGACTTACATTTATCACATTTCTTAATATACTTTTCAATATCATTACTTATCTGTGGCCACCAAACATAACTCCAAGCTAGAGCTTTAACTTGCATGATGCCTGGGTGCCCCTGATGCAAAAGTTCTAGCACTTTCATTCTCCCTATAGGAGGTATAACTACTCTGTCTCCCATATTAATACACCCTTTACAGACTGACAATTAATCTCTATTGACCCAAAACCCCATTGCTACATTTTCAGTTTTTTATTAGGCCAACCTTTGCTTATCCATTTCCTAAGTAATGCATCCCTGTCATTTTCATTTGTCCATGTCTGAACTACTTCACTATTTATGACTTGTAATTTCATATTGTCAATGTGATTAACTTCCATATCAGTTTCATAGTTGTCATTATTTCTGGGCACTCTAGATAGAGCGTCTGCATGAGAAATTATCTTTCCTTTTTGATATTTTAGATTGAAATCATAAGCAGTAAGTGTATTAGCCCATCTGAGCATGTGTGGACTTAAATGCTCTAGCATCAGACGATCTTTTCCTATAATCCCTAACAAAGGTTTGTGATCTGTTACTAATTTAAATTTCCATCCATATATAAACTGGTGAAATTTTTTCACAGCAAACATGACTTCCAAAGCTTCTTTGTCCAGCTGACTATAATTTTTTTCAGCTTTAGACAAAGTCCAAGAAGCATAAGCTACAGGACGTTCATGACCGTCTATTTGATGCACTAAAACTGCTCCGATTCCGTATTGTGATGCATCCATAGTAATAGTGATGTCTTTGTCACTATCAAAATGCACTAATAAGCTACAA
Organism: Epiperipatus broadwayi; assembly: GCA_028023455.1. Lineage (NCBI taxonomy): Eukaryota > Metazoa > Onychophora > Udeonychophora > Euonychophora > Peripatidae > Epiperipatus > Epiperipatus broadwayi. The sequence goes on from JAQFVV010012427.1 coordinate 1,749,215, forward strand.
GGGGTTAACAATTCCTTAACTGCTTTTTCAGGTTCGGTATTCCAAATCCATTTCTGATCTTTGCGTAGCAGTTCGTATAGAGGAGTTGCGACCATCGCTTTGATCTTTAGAAAAGATTCAAAAAATTAATCAAACCTAGGAAAGCTTGAAGTTGCTTGACATTTATTGGGCTTGGAACATCTTTGACTGCCCTAATTTTTTCAGTTAATGGACTTTTCCCCTTTTCCAAAATAAGATGGCCTAAAAACTTTAATTCCTGTTTCCCAAATGCATTTTTTAACATTTAATTTTACCCCTGCGTTATTTAGCTTCTCGCATACTTCCCAAATTTTACTTCTTAATTTTTCCAGTGACATCACAGCAATCAAAATATCATCATAATATGGCATCACACCTTCCAAGCCTTGTAATATTGATTTTATTTTTGCTTGAAATATGTTTGGAGCTGATGTAATTCCAAAAGGGAGACAATTACATTTGAATAATCCAAAAGGGGTCATAATTGTCAATAACTGAGCTGTATCATCCGTAACTTTTAGTTGGTGATATGCCGAATTTAAATCCAATTTCGCAAAAATTTTTGCTTTGTCTAGATTACTGAGAATCTCACATACATTCGGCACTGGGTAAGCTCCTTTATTAAGATACTTATTTAGTGTTGTTCTATAATCTCCACACAGCCTAATTTTTCCATCTGGTTTTGTTAACACAACAATTGGTGTGGCCCAATCCGCCTCCACTGGCGATAACACATCTTTTTTAACTAATGCTTCTATTGTTTCCTCTACTAACTGCCTTTGTGCAAAAGGTATTTTTCTCAGTTTACAAATAACTGGTTTAGCATTTTCATTTAAGTGCAAGTCAATGGGATTTGATTTTATCAAACCTAAATCTTCCGTAAATAAATTAGGATATAACTCTATCATTTCTTTTTCCACTGAGACCTTTTTAACTATATTAAATTTAATGCCTAAGTCTTTAAACCAATTTTTTCCTATATCTACTATATATATATAGGTAATTTGTAGTTTTTATTTTTAAAACCAACTATTACTTTGGATTTCCTAATTAACTTGATCGGGTTCCCATTGACATCTCTAACATTAATGTTAGCTTTCTGTATTTTAATGTGGGGGCTATCTGTGGATATTTCCTTCCACTTTTTCATAGATATTAAAGAAATTCCTGAGCCACTATCTATTTCCATTTCTACTCTTTTGTTACTTAACTTAATTTCTAGCATGAATTGATCCTGCTCATTTTTTAAGATATTTTTTTTAATTACTGTTTTCCACTATTTCTGATCTTTACCATATTCAGATTTTCATTTAGGTTTTTTGCACACTGCTTCTAAATGGCCTTTGCCCCCACAGTTGTAACATTTTTCATTTCTCCATTTACAGCTTTTAGACAAATGACCTACTTTACCACAACAAAAACATTTTATTTCGAAACTTTTCCCTTTCGTACAATCCTCATCCTTTCTCTCTATTTTAAAAATAGTATTCCTAGAATTTTCCTCCATTCTATTTGAAAAAGCTAAAGCTTGCTCTACCACTGATTCATATACTATTCCCTTTTGAATAGCACCTTCATAAGTCATCTGAGTTTCAATTAATAACGATTGATGCAATTTATCGTCCTTCATTCCCCATAATAACTGGTCAATAAGAATTTGTTCCATAAAGTCACCATACTTGCAATTCTTTGCTAATTGGTGTAGTACAATATATTCTTTAATGGATTCGAGTTTGTCTTGTTTGCAGTTCCTCAATTTTAACCTAGCTAAATACTTCAATGGTCTTGGGCTAAAATAATCTGTTAGTCTTTGAACCAAGTCATCGTAGTTACTACTATCTGTAACTTGTCCATTATACAATTTGTTTACTATTTCAATAACTTTTCTACCTGACAAATATAAGAACGCTGCTACTTTCCTGTCATTTTCAATAATACTATTTAACTTAAAATAATTTTGTAATTGAAGCATATAAAAGGGCCATTTGTGTGGATTATCTATCCCAAATTCCGATATATTAGCTTGTCCTATCAACATTTTAATTCTTTAACAACTCACCAACTTCTGAATTACTGTTCAGTGTACTTCTTTCATAAGCTTGAAAAACAGGTTTTCTCCTGACTGTGCCAAAATTGTGATGTACTTGATTTAATGTTACTTATGAGAAACAACCAAATACACCTAATTCAAGTAACTATTACTTTCTTGCATAAAATTAAGATGACTGTGCCAAAATTGTGATGTACTTGATTTAATGTTACTTATGAGAAACAACCAAATACACCTAATTCAAGTAACTATTACTTTCTTGCATAAAATTAAGATGACTGTGCCAAAATTGTGATGTACTTGATTTAATGTTACTTATGAGAAACAACCAAATACACCTAATTCAAGTAACTATTACTTTCTTGCATAAAATTAAGATATGCCACTTAACAGATACAAGATTTTATTAGTATGAAAAATAACAATCATTTATAAACAGAATTATCATTAGTTCTACTAGCACCTGTAAGGCTTACAAAAATAATAATAAGACAGGTATAGTCTGTATAATTACCCTAGGTCGGTCTTTGGTATCTTCAACCCCGAATATCTGATTCTCCTCCCATCATTGGTCCTGTTCTGAATTCATGCTACACTTAAGTCTCTTAGAAAATCAGGACTGACACTAATCTGTCCTTTCTCTGCTAGATTATATCTACTTTTTGTTCTATTGTTTATTCCTTATCAATTTTAATCACCAAATTATTCTGAGCTTATTTCTGAACTAATTAATTAAATTGTTCTTTACATTTTTAATCCTTCGTTTAATTAATTATTTATTCGGATCGTCCATCTTGTTTTACACCTTGCTTTTTATAAAATATCTATATGAAAAACCATTTGTAATTTCTAATTTTTATTTTTATTAAATCTACTCATTTACTTTCAGATGTAATTATTTAACACTTTTAACTTCTGGAGTACACACAGTTTCAAACATATTTTTTTCTTAATATTAATCGTACTACAACATAACAAATAGTTTCTAGTTAAGTTTGAAGTTAAGTTCAGAGAGTCAGTTCAAGCCAGATTAAAAAGAATGATTGGCTAGAAGTGAACGCTGGTGTTCGGTCGTTTCCTCCGCTCTTCTCCCATGTGACATTTAGAAAAATGCCGTAATAAATTACTCTGACTCACCTTTTGCCAAAGTTTCAACCCACCCTACTAAATTTAAGTGAAAATTATATAAACCAGGCACATCAATAACAAGAAACTAAAAAGTTGCCTTTAGGTTAGAAATACCAATGCCAGGACCAAGAAACTAAGTGGATCCAAGGACAAAGGGGTGATCACCCAACTACAAAAAAAAAATCCAAGAACTATGATACCTACCATGGAAATCAAAAACCATTTAAACCACCTATCAAAGACAATTTTGAAATGACAAATAAATTCCAAAAGCAGCCCTATAAATCCTAGGTAAATGTTTATTGTCATCAGGATTAAAACTTTTAAATTTTATTCGTTATCCTAAGCATGCAAAATTTGATAAATGTATAAATTTTTTATGTGTTTACATTTTAATTATGTCTTATTATTATTTTTATTATCATTTTTTTTTAAATAAATTTTTGTTTAAATTATTAATGTCATTTTTTCCGTTTTTTCCGATTCTCTCTCTTTCCATTCATATAAGCAAATGTTTAGCTGGTCTCATGTAAAGAACTAGCCATGGCTCAAGTGCTTAAAACATGTTAGTGACATATCATAGATTCCAAACTAAGTATTGGATGGTGCCCTGGGTTTTAAACACATTATAAATTTCCTCATGGGATGTTTCATATTTCATGCAGCCGGGGAGTTACTTCGGTCAGGAAAGGTGACTGTCGGTTTAATATTTTATTAAATCGCAGTCTGACCGGGGATATGATTGACATGTAAGTATTAATCATATTTACTCTCCTACTTGAGTAACGGGTTTTTAAAAAGTCTTTTTGCAAAATAATATGATTTTATAAAAATAGAATAAATAATTAGAAAATTAATAAAAATTAAAAAGGTTAAAAAGTTTGAGGACAAAATGAATTACATATATATAAGTAATATGCATAATAAAAGTTGTTAATAGACATTTCCTTACTTAGAATACAACATAACTATGTATTATTAGAAAATCCAAATACTTTAAATGCCAACTTTTAACTCTAGACACAGTAATGTATTTTACTTATCCAATTTTAAATATATTAGTAATGTGAACTACGTTTTACTAGATTACAATCAGAATACAATAATTCTTTTCAGATATAAATATATTTTTGAACTGCTTAAAAAAAAAGTAAATATCAAATTCATGTTAATAATATAAATAATAATAATATAACATATTGTTCCCTAAATTATGCATCAAATTTTTTGTAAATGTATGTGCACTTCATTAAGCTGTTATTTACAAATAAATCAAGTTGAATTATCATTATTGCTGTAGTTTTATGATCTTTTTAAAATGATTACAACAATCTCTATCAACTTAGTTTAAAATAATCAATCTAAAAAAAACTGAAATCATCATCATCATCAACCATTATCAATCCACTGCAGGATGAAGGTCTTTCCAAGTTCAATCCATCTTTTCCTATCTTTAGCTTCTCTTCTCCACATCACTCCTGCACACTTTCTTATTTCATCCAACCATCTCACATGTGGTCTCTTTCTGGGTCTTTTACAATCTCATGCAATCCAGTTTAAAATTTTAATTGTCCATCTATTATCATCTTTTCTAACAATATGTCCAGCCCAACTCCACTTCAGTCTTTTAATTTTTTCAATGAGGTCAGTAACACCTGTTTGTTCTCTTACCCATACATTGCATTTTCGATCCCTTCTTGTTACTCCCAACATGCATCTCTCCATACTTCTTTGAGTGGTCTGAAGTCCCTGTATTGCTCTTCTATTAAGTGTCCAAGTCTCAGATCCATAAGTAAGAACTGGCAAAACACATTTATTAAAAACCTTCCTTTTCAAACACATAGGCATATTTCCTTTTAGTATCAAGTTATTTCTACCAAAAGCACTCCAACCAAGTTTAATTCTATGATTAATTTCATCCATTATGTTTCCATCTGTATTAATAATCTGACCAAGGTATTTGTAACTGTTAACTTCTTCTAACTCATCATAATCAATCTTTATTTTCATATTTTGAGAAAATCTATTAAACATTACTTTAGTCTTTTTAACATTTATCTTTAGTCCTACTTTCATCTGATAACTCCTGCAACATTTCCTGTAGCTCTAAAGCATTATTTGCAAAAACAACTACATCATCTGCAAAATCTAAATGACTTAAATAATCTCCATTTACTTTCACTTCTTTAGCTTCCCATTTTAATCCACAAAATACTTCTTGCAGCACTGCTGTAAAAAGTTTTGGAGATATGGAGTCACCCTGTCTTACACCCTTTTCAATGTTGATTTTCCTACTATCATTATGTAATCTAATTGTTGCTGTTGCATTTTTATAAATATTCTTTAAAATATGACAATATCCTGGATCTATACCTTGATGATCCAATGCTTTAATCACTGAAAAAATGTTTATAGAATCAAATGCCTTTTCATAGTCTACAAATCCTAAGCATAATGGCAACTCATATCCATTTATCCTTTCTATAATTTCTCTCAATACCTGGATATGATCTACTCTATTAAAACCACTTTTAAATCCAGCTTGTTCTCTTGGATGGTGGAGATCCAGTGTTTTCTGTAGATGAGTTGTAATTATCTTAGTATAAAACTGATAAAAGACTGATAGATCTGTAATTTCTAATATATTCTTTATCATTTTTTTAAAATATTAATATTAATATTGCATTCTTCCAATCATCTGGTACATCTTTATCATTTAGACATTTGGTATATAACTTTGCTAAAAAAAATTCTATTTCTTCACTTGCTTCTTTTAATATATCAATTATAATTCCATCATTACCTGGAGCCTTCCCTTTCTTCATAAATTTAATTGCATGTCTCACTTCCTCATTCAAAATTCTGGGCAATTCGGAAGATATAATAGGTATAGGAGGCACTTGTTCTTTATTACTATATAATTCTTGATAGAAGTCTTCTACACATTTCATGATGTCATCTCTTTTTTTAGTAATAATGCCACCTTTTTTTCTTATTGCAGATATAAATTTCCTACCAATACCAAAATGTTGTTTTACACTCTTTAGACTTTTATTCTCTTCTACAGATTTCCTTGCTAGTTCACAATTATACTTTCTTCTATCATTTTCAACTCTTTTCTGCACCATTTTACAAAATTCGAGATATTCAATCTTTTTCAATGCATCATTGTTGTATAGCCTCATATCCATTCTTTTCTTCATAAATTCTCTAGTCTCAGTAGAAATTTTATTGGTCAATTGCTGCTTTTTTCTACCAGCTATCTTTGTTGCAGTTTTTAAAAGTGTATCACTTATTTTCCTATTAATGTCATTCAAATCTGAATCATGTTCAAAATCTACTAATACTTGCAACCGATTTGTAAGTTCTAATTTAAATTCATTAGAATGTTTCTGAAAATTAGGAATATCAACTGTAAATATTGTTTTTCTTAATAATTTTTGTCTCTCTAGTTTTACATTAACATGTATCTTACATCTTACTAATCGATGATCACTTCCTGTGTTAAATTTATTAAGAACATTACAATCTTGAAATATGTATTTTCTGTTAGTCAAAATATAATCCAATTCTGCTGTACCTTCATTTGGATGCTTCCATGTCCATTTCCTTTTAACATTTTTCACAAAAAAAGAATTCATAATATAAAGTTTTTCTTTTTCTAAAAACTCCACAAGTCTATGTTCTCTCTCATTTCTATTACCATAACCAAAATTACCTACAGCATTTTCATCTTTCATTTGTTTACCAATTCTAGCATTAAAGTCTCCCATAACAATTTTAAAATGTTGTTTACTCTGAACAAAAGTCTTTTGTACATCCATATACAAATCTTCTATAACTTCATCATTACGACAACTTGTTGGGGCATAAACCTGTATTATCTGCATTTGGTATCTGCTATCAAGTTGTAAAATTCATCTTGCCACTCTGTCTAATATACCATCAATCTCCACAATGTTATTTTTCCATTTTTTATTTATAATGAATCCTACTACACTTGTATTTCCAATATTTGTGCCTTTATAGTAGAGTATATGTCCACTTTTTAAATCAATTGTTTTTTCACCTTTTTTTCTAACTTCACAAAGTCCAATAATGTCCCATTTAATATAGAACATTTCTTCTAACTCTTGCAATCTTCCTTCACTTGAAAGTGATCTGCAGTTGTAAGTACCTAAATAAAAAGTTGTCATCAAATGGCTGCATGAGTCCACAATCAGGAAATTTTTAGCACCCTTCACCTTTGACCACCAACCACTGCCTTGGTTGGTGACTTTACAGCTTCCTGGGAATAAGGGATATGATTTATTTTTGTCTGTTTGAAGTGGCTGCAGGCATGTATTTAAAATCTAATACACCTCATATGTTGTATTAGACATTGCAGACTGCCTTGTAAGTATTGCTTTGTGTTTCATGAATCACTTTTATGCCAATTCTCACATAATATTTTGCTCCTGTATTATGTGAGGGTATGTGGATTTGAAGTGTTTAAAAGTTTTTACTTTGAATTTTTTTTTTTTTTTTGAAAATGGAAATCATGCAATTTGACTAAGATGAAATTTTCTCAAAGTTAAAACTGTCCTGGAGACAAATTTAAAGGTGACAAACATAGTTCGAAGGTAGGGAGGAACCCAATTGGGAGGAGGTCATGTGTAAAGTAACATCTTTGCAATAACCTATTCGAGACAAAAATGGCACATTTTAGCAACCACATCATCCGCTTGAAAGTGATTTGCCATCATTAGTGGAGCCACAAACAGTTGACAGTAGAAGGCAACTTCTCACAGCTGGACTTATCCAGAAATGTCATATTGTATTAGAACAACAGGCTGTGTGATTTGTGCCATGACAATCTGGAATCCAGACCTTGCCATCAAATGTGGCTTGCCCGGTTTGATTGTTGAGGTCACTTGAAATTTATTTCGTGTTTTCATTAATAAAAAACCAAACAACTTTTCACTGCTGTTTTTGTGTGTTGATATGTGTAATGTGTGTGTGTCTGTATTATAAAAAAATTAAGAAATCCCCAAAAAGATGGCCCGGTAATGTTACATTTTATGTCATTTTGCAAAAAAAAACAACAACAATGCCATCAAGTGGTGCACTTGTCTAAAGGATGAATACTGATTATTTTGTATATATATATAATAAGGATTGTAATAAGTTTATTAATTTTTATATATTGTAATATAATGTAAATAATGTCCATTAAGTGAGTTGTTGTAGAATAGTTGGTCATATGGTTATAAAAGAGAAAACAACTTGATAAGATTCCAATAAGGAGCGAAAGCCTAGCTAGATACATTAGATAAATTTTTTATTTATATTTAATTGCTTATTTCAGTTTTGTTTTAGATTGATTATTTTAAATTTTATAAAAAAAGACATTCATTATAGACGAATTTTTTAAGATTGAAATTTGACTATTTAAAATATCAACTTAGTTGTATTTTTATTTATGTTTAAGGCAGCTTAACTATTACCAAAACATTGCAAAAGAATATGTAAATTCCAATCACAAGGTATTATCCCTAGTGACTTTGTTAAGTCCTTCATTCTTATTACTACAAACATAAATAGGGTAGTCATTATCTATGTAGTTATTGGTTTGTGTTGGTCATTTCAACATAAACAGGTAGCTATTAAATTCTATTTATGAATCACATGAGTGAAACAAGTATGGATTATCCTGAATATGTTAATAAGATTCCAGTTACATTTAGAAAGACCAAATCCAGTTGTCTTAATTGATACTTGCAATCTGTTAGGCATTCCATTTCTATGCATAATTCTTCAACTCTAGATTCTCGATTGACTATCCAAAAAGGGAATCTTTATTTAACACAAATTTTAGATAATGAAACTATGTCCTGCATTAATGATATATCCAAACTACTTTTTAAATACCTTTTCTGAGAAGCATCTTCTCTTCTAATATGTGGAAGAGGAAAAGATGAAAGAATAAGAAGCCACTACAAAGGAATAGGCTTGAATATACCAGTAATATATAACTGACTATTCAAAAGTTTAGTGCAGGTACTTTTTTCCTAAATAAGAACATAATAATCATCAGCTGAGTATGATAGTGCCAATAAAAATGGTCATAAAATACTGCATTACTATCATAAATATACTATCTTTTTAAGGAATTATTTCTAAAAAAATATTTTACATTTAACTTTAGATAAATGAGAAAAATAAGTTATGTTATGTTCCAAAGATACTCCTAATTAGCATGGGATAGGACCATGTGTCTGTCTATTATTGAAAAAGATTATATTCATATAAAATACTTTTCTATTGTTTAGATGAAATGTTATTCATACTGAAAAAAGATTATATTCATATAAAATACTTTTCTATTGTTTAGATGAAATGTTATTCATACTGACATCAATGGATTAGTACTAAGAACTCAAGTGTATTGAGTGACTTTTTTATTTCATGAAAGTATCTTTTTTACGAGTCAAAGATCACTGGTGAATATATTAAATAAAGTAGGCAAGAGAAGTAAACCCTATGTTATAATATGATTATCATTAAATATTATTAGAATGTTTTCTAATTGAACCTTTTATTAAAAAAATTAATATTTTTCTATATATAAACATTCTAGAAACTTTTAGAAGACCATTTTTAAGCACAGAATCTTACGGAAGTATAAGTTTTTATTTTGAAAGCATTTGCTTATAGCAACCTTTTTTTGGGCCTAAACATGGCTGCTCTATAGATAGATGCTTAACTATTGACAAAATTCTTGTTAATATGATTCTGGTGCTGAGTAATAATATTTGGACCACCTTTTGATTTTCTTTGTTTTAAGACTATTATAGTTTTTACTTTTGTGCCAAATTTTTGGAATAAATTTCTTTATGAATAATGATGTTATTAAATAGTTTTTCCTACTATAAAGCTTTAGGCTCTAACTTTTTAGAAAATCTCTAAATATTCTAGCTAATCCTGAGGTCTTTACTAATTTAAGATATCAAGGACAGGTTTAAGTCCATCAACATCTAATATTTTTATCAGATTAATACTAGAGAAACATTATGAAAGAGAACACTGCTTTAACAATGCATTTTTTTCATTTGATCAATAATTTAGACATCTTATATATAAAAGTGCAACTTTATTAGCAAAATTAGTAAATAATTATTTTAGAGGCACTTTTACAATCAAAAGATTGCATCAAAGCCACTAGGTGTTTTGACTATATAAACTTTTCTTTTTTTCATAATTTCTTTCTATTTTTGTCTGGTGGCAGCCAGTGATTTTACTAGTATATGAACAACTTCTGTAACTTTAGTAGATAACAATTAACTACAAAGTGCATTGCTAGTTTTATTCCAATAGTGGAATGAATTAATTCTAGTAACTATGAGGATGGACTTTTGACAGTTCACTGATTATATATGTGTGTGGGAGATGATAATCTGGACAACTGATGAGTGCTGGTTCAGCATGAAATGCATATATTGATGATTATTTATCTTTTCTACATGTGTGATCATGTGTATTAGTAGAATGAGATAATGGGATAGTTGAAGGTTGGTTGAAAGTCTGAGTTCAAATCCCCTATATTTAATATAAGTTTATTAAATTTTTCATAGCAAGACAAAAATGAAGAGATTCTATTAGAATTCTGTTTAAGATAACCTGTATATTGACTCCAGTTAACCTTTTTAAAATTCCATCTCAGAATAAGATAACTTTTAATTATAGTATTATGAATTTCAAGTGATTAGACTTGATTATTCTCTATGAGGGAAATAATTTAATATCAGGAGATCAGCAGGTATTGGTGAAACATTTCTTGTTGAAATAAAGTATAAATAGGAAGTTGTTTCTCTGCCTAAATGGAATGCTTATTTTTATTTGTCATTGTAAAGTAAATGTATATTGTTTAAATTCATCTAAACATCACATGATCATTATCTCTTATACTAGCACATAATTGTTATTAAACAGGCAAAACTCTCCATATAGTAGTGCCACCCTATGCCAACCAGAGTAATCAATGGATGCCAGAAGGCTTGTGCATAAAATCCCTATCTAGTGCCTACTCATCCATATGACTATATAAGCTATTGAGCTTAGATTGAAAATATTATTGTGGTTTCAATTTCATTCTCATAGTTTTGTAGTTAAGTAGAGATAAAAGGTGGCTGGTAGAGGGTTGCATTAGATCTAAGATCTAGGTGTAGTTTCTCTCAGATCCAAGGCTCCTCACTGACAAAGGCCACAAGCCAGAAACTAGTCTGGGGATACTGGATGAGTAGGCACTAGATAGGGATTTTGTGTACAAGGCTTCTGGCATCCATTGATTACTCTGTTTGGCATTGATGGCACTACTGTATGGAGAGTTTGGCCTGTTTAAATTCATCTATTCTAATATATGACAATCCGCTTGATTTTTATTTGCATGACCCCAAAGGCTACTATGAGGATGGAAATTTTCTACAAATGCCAAAGCTTTGTACTGGAAGTTTTGTAAATATTACACACATAAACATTGTCTATTCAAATTGTTTCATCATTCTTGAATCTATCTTTAATGTAAGTTATTTTCTTTAAAAGATGGTCTGAAATACCATATCTAGAATGCATTTCATCCATTGATGTATGTACTGAAGTGCAATTACATTAACATTGTTTTGAGCAATAAATTTGTAAAAGACCTCCATACCCTCAATATTAGTTATGGTGAAGTTATTTTTCTGTGTTTTCTAAATGAAGAGACGATCACTAAGTTTTTCAAATATTTAAAAAGAAATAATATAATAAAGTTGACATTAAGAGGAGTCGTTTTTTTTCTGGATTTATATAGACTATTTTCCAGTAATTTTATTTTAAAAAAGCAATAAAAAACAATAATACAATCAATAAACATAGCACACGCATACATATGCATATATACATACAAATATGTTAAATAATGATGTATGATTTTCTATTATATATATATATATATATATGTTCATATGTAGGCATTAAATTTTTAAAAATCTGTAATTTACTAATTAATAAACAAAATTGTAAATACTTGTTACTTATATAAAATTTGGAAAAGTGAAAAAATAAGAAAGTAATCAAATAAATATTTAAAAACCTATTGTCCATATATATATTGTACCCTTTTGTTTAGGTAAGAATGGATTATTACTATCAATTTACTGGAAAATTTTAAATTTCAAAGTTAAGTAAGATAATGATGTATGGTATGTGTTGATGATCTTGTAATAATCTAATTAGGGCAAGTAAAATAATTGTTGTATAATGTTATGTTAGTATTTGGAAGAAAACAGTTAATTAAAAATCATTATAAGATTGTATGGTTGGGAAAACTGGCCATAGTAAGTACTGATTTAATAAGTCTTATATGTGAATGATTAAAGTAAATTTTAAAAGTAGTAATTTAAAGTTAAACGAATAGATTATTTAACAATGAGAATTGTATTTAATAGTTATATTTTAAAATCATTTAATTAAAAGTAATAATGTAGAAAGAAAAGCTCATGGTTGATTTTATAATATTGATATAGTTATTGAGAATTTGCTATAATATTATTATGTAATATTTTATAAATTAAATTATTTATTTTAGTTTCATTTAAATTATTAGTGCCTCATCTATTTTTGTAAATCACGTGATGTGTAATATTCACACCTGTGCTTGAGAATAAAATAATATCTGTTATAAATATTAGGTTAGGTTTTAAAATAAATATAATAGATAAAATCAGATTTGTGTTTTATTTTAAAAATAAATACGTTTTGTTTAAAATAAGGGTAGAAATAATAATAAATATTATAACGTGATTTTTAAAAGTTATTTTAAAGTATTTATTAAGTGTAAATAAAATATGAAAATTAATTAAGAATTGAATAATATAATAAAAATAAATATTTAATAAATTATTATTAGTTTTAGCTTTAATCTGGCATTCATTTCCCAGGGTTGTTGAAGTAAGCATTGTTGAAATTGACCAATGAAAATGTGTAGTTTGGGCAGGTATAAAACAGCTGTGCAGGAATTCCAGGTCATTATTATACCATTATACTGTTATACCGTCATTATTGTTACTACAACTTTGGTAAATTAATTGGTAGAATAATAGTCAATTTTATTTAATTTAAAATTCTAAAAGTATAGTAATTTATTATTATAAGATCGTGATATGGAAATGGGAAGCTAAAAAATAAGTAATTCCTTACTTGCTAATCTATTTCATCTAATTTATCATTAACTTAAACATGGAGAAGTCGGCACTGAATTTGAATTTATTGATGGAAATATTCAATTATTATTTTCATACTAGGCACATAATTTTGCCTATGTTAATCATTCATGTTGATTTACGATTGAATTTCACAACTGGGATTTCACAGAGATTTAGGAAAGTTCGACAGAAATGGAGAATATGAAAAGCTTTTATTCAGAAAGCTTATTTAAAATCAAGATAGTAAAGTGCTTGGAAAAGGAAAAACCTTTAAATTTGATCAAACAATTATTTTAAGATGCTAAGATACTTCTTTTTGAAGAAATATTGAGAATCAATTTTAAAAAAAACTATGATTTTTTTAAAAAGATTTAAAAATTAAGATTATTTGTAAAATGATTTATGTCATATTTAAAAATCTTTAAAATGAATAATTAGTGTATGCTGGACATACAAAAGGTTTTCCAAAAATTATTTATGAAAAATATTTTAAACCACGTAATAAAGACCAAATGCTGGGAATTTTATTTGTTGTATCAGAGAACATAGAACATCAGGAAATATGGATAAAAGTTATAAGAATTTGGAAATCATTTAGCAAAAAATATAAAAAGTATTTTAAATACTATATTTACATAGCAATGAAATGCATGAATTATTTAAAATTTTGGAGATAAAGAATAATTAATTACATCAATCTGGATATTATGAAGTAAAAAGTAAACTTACCGTATTTAGCTTAGAACAGTCATCTTGAATTTTTTGTGTTGCAACATGAAATATCAGAGCATGTGTAGTTTTTGGCATCAAAAGTGTGATTAATAATGTTGTACCAGGAGAAAAAGACACTTCCTTTAATGAACTTTTTATCGAGGAAAAAAGAACATTTCATCTCAAGAAGTTTTAAAGGAATTGTTGTAAATATAATTTTAAGTTATTTCTTTTACTAAAAAATTAATATTAATGCTTATTCACAGTATAGAGATAGAGTAGGAACATAGAACATTAAATTATTTACTAACCTAGTGATTAAATTGTTATTGTAAAAAAAAAAAAACTCTTTAATAATTTTTTAAAAAAAACTTAATATATTTAAAAAGTGTGATAATGTGGAATAAATGATAATTAAAATGTTTTATTTAGTTCGTGATCCAGAAGACATCAACTAAGTAATTGCCAGCAGAGATTACTTATGGGAATAATGTAAAAATATTGATGATTTTATAATGTATTTTATTATTTTGTGTGGATGTATGGGGACATATATAAAACACGATACCTACACATAGTTTATTATTTGTTTAGTCATTTTAAAGAATATGCATACTTTTATTGATATCATAAGGATATTTAAACATAAGGGAAATATAAGTATATGATTCTATTATAACTGAACTTAATGTTTATTTTTAAGTGATTAAGGTATTAAAATATAACATTGATGCTGATTGTTTATACTTAAGTTTGAGAGTTACCAAAGGATGAAATAATCTTGTCTTATTAGTTAGTTAGATTGTTATTTTTAAACAGGAATTTATTTGTTGTTATAGAAATGTGGGAATGAATTTAGCGATGTAAAGTGATAGATCTCTAATGATAATATCTTAGTATTAGGTTAAATGAGACCAAGATAATATTTTATGTAGGGTTTATTTATATAGGAATAAGAGTAGACTATCATGGCAGTATTTATTTTCTGTGTGTTAAAGTTTAATGTGCCATAGTGCTGAATAAATAGCCTGGACATTATATTTAGTAATGGAGGTTATTAGACAAATAAGTCATACTTCATTTTTTATACACTGTGACCATGATGATTAGTTGATAAAGGTGTTATTAAGTTAAAGTTATAGTTTATTCCATATACCTACTTGTTTATTTATTATTAAAACTTTCTTGGATTACATCGTAAAGGATGGTATTTAAAATACGAAATAATGAATAAGTTTGGAAATATAGAATTGTTATTGAAGTGGATAAGATAAGTTATGTTATTTAGAGTAAAAATAAATGTAAAGATTATAAGAACATGATTTTATCAGTGAAAGAATCATAAAACTTTTCATATTTAAAAATGTTATTTTATTTTATTTTATAAAAATAAATAATTGATAATAAAAAGGAGGTTTATAAAGATATTTTTAAGTATTTTTCAAAGACATACCTATAATGCATATTTTTCTTTACAAGTAAAGGGACCAAGCTAAATCGTGTTGAATGAATATAAGTAATCATAAGTTTTGTGAAAGTGATTTTATGATAACACACTAATACATACATTATATTTGAAATCTAAAGTAATGTTTAGTAAGCAGTTTAGCTTAATTGTATGCTCTTAATAAAGGTCATTCACATCATTATTTAGTGAGGAATGACTATATGGAATAATAAGATATTTTTTTTAAAGACTAAATAACAAGCATAATTCCATATTGAAATAATTATCTTATATTTTTAGAACATATTAACTTAATAAAATTTAATAGATGTAATAAAGATCCTATAGTAATATTTTTTGAAAATAAGAGATATTTAAGAAGAATGTTCTGTAGCCTATATTTTAATTCATTTAATTTGTTTGGAAAAGTATATAAATGTGAATAAACGGAATTCCTTAAGATTGTAAATAATGTAAATAATTTTATTGTTAAGTTTGTTAATAAAATTGTTAAACTTGTTTTATAAGTCTTGGTGTTGACTCAATTTCTTCACATCACAATTACATAACCACAGATACATTCAAAGATCAGCCTTTCAAGCTAATTATGCATGCATCTTCTGCGAGTGTTAAATAATAAATGAATACTTCACTCTATAATACAAGATATAGTATTTATGCAGGAATAAATACTATATCTTGTATTGTAGAGTGAAGTATTTATTTATTATTTAACACTCGCAGAAGATGCATGCATAATTAGCTTGAAAGGCTGATCTTTGAATGTATACAATTGTATGCATAGCATCATATAAAAATAAATACATATTTACTTATAATTAAGTTTCACTTAGATGGACGTTTAGTAAATTCTAGACAATTTCACCGACGTCATTCATTCCAACATTGTAGATAGTAATTTAAAGTGAGAATTCTACTCTCACGCTTTACTCAACAGTACTTCAGATTTGCTCATATAAAAGAATTTGAGTCATAGGAATAAGAGGATTCCTTTTATTTCTGCATAAATACTATATCTTGTATTGTAGAGTGAAGTATTCATTTATTATTTAACACTCGCAGAAGACGCATGCACAATTAGCTTGAAAGGCTGATCTTTGAATGTATACAATCGTATACATAGCGTCATATAAAAATAAATGCTTATAACCACAGATAATTATAATTAAGACATAGTATTTGCACATCATAAATAAAGTTATTTAAGAATTATAATGTTTTATGGATATATTTTATTTAAGAAGTTTCATGTAGTATATCATTATGATGGTCATAAAACAAACACAAAATATTTACACTGAATTATATTAGTAATGAGAGCCACATATTCTCAGATTATAATATCATACCATATATGTTTGTTTAAGATGCCATATGGATAATAGAAGATTGCATTACATTATTATTATGAGATATACATGAATAGTATTACAAGTAGAAAAGATATGAGATTACATTATAGATTGAAGATTAATATTATTATTTTATTAGTATTGGTATTGGTTAGATGTAGTTAAGAATGATATTAAATCCCTTATCATACTTAATTACAAAAGGTTATAATTATTTAGGAATTGTTTTAAAAGAACCTGAGATAACTTGAGCTAAATTATTTTAATAGAGATGTTCAGATTAATTTATTAAGAGTCATTTACTTAATTAATTTTGATTAAAGACATAGGAGTACTATAGATTTATTGTTTAAGTAATAAGAGTAAGGATAGTATTCTTATGCCATTAAGGTGATATCCTGTGGGATATTGACTTAATTTATTCGTTTTGCCACTTGTAAACTCACTTCATAGTCTCATGATTTTATTAGATATTCATTTATTTAATTTATAAAACAGAACTATATTATTATTTATTAGTTAAGCCAGTTTAATAATTGATAGTATTAAAGAATATAGTTATTATTGACTTAGATACATTTTAGATGAACATAATTATTTATCTGAGCTAGATCAATTTATTGTTATTACATATTTCCTGGAAGTGAGGGTACAATATATATATATATATATATAATAACAATATATTGAGGGTACAATATATATATATATATATATTGTAACAATATTTTTCAATTAATTAATATAAATATGTATTTTTGTAACTATTTAAATTAACATAGAAATACACCTCTCTCAGGTGTGTGGCATATTTCAATCCATTTGTAACAATATTTTATAAATTAATATAAATATGTATTTGTAACTATAATGATTCATCATAGCATAGATAAAGAAATTATAGAATCACTGTGCTACTTGAAAATATCAGCATTAAAGATTCTTGGTATTTATTTATATATTGGGGCAGTCATCTGAACAATAAAACATACTGGCCATTGTCATCTAATAAAAATAATATTAACTATGGCAACTGAATAAAAGTACCCACTGTGAGATTCCTGGAGTGCCTTATGCTTATCTCCAATACTAGGTTCTTCTAACAAAGAATCCTTCCTATCCTTCTTTCCAAATATATAAGACCATTCATGGTCATATGCACACACGGGTGCTATTCATGACAACTTATAAAAAAATATATTTTATAAAACTAATATTATGAAGTTGGAAAGGGATGATATCACTCTTTATTCAGTTTAACTAAGTACATGTGTTTTCCCATGAGCGCCACTAGATTGTTTTCAATCTAGATAAGTATCTATTTATAGTGTACTTGAGTTCAAACTCATTCAGTACATATTTATTACACATGACTTGGATGACTATTGAACAAAAATGACATTCTTACATTTTATCTATATTGATAAAATTACAAGATCCCAATATTACCAAAGTTTATACTATAGATCAAAGATTCTTATAGACATTGCTAGCTCATTAGCGTATATTGATGAACAGACATGTATAATCCTATTAATGGCTTCCAAACAAGCATGTGAAGACCATTATTGATATTGATGGCCATTTAATTAGATTATTTATCACAATAAAGGTAATAATGATGATGATGATAATAATATCCTAATAATGATAATAATAGTGATATCATAATAATGATTATAATAGTGATATCATAATAATGATTATAATAGTGATATCATAATAATGATTATAATAGTGATGATGATACCAGCCATGGCTTATCAATAAACTCACAACAATAAATTCATCTTTATAAATTTATAGGCATCTATTAAAATTATCCTATTTCATACTGGGATTTAATAATACTAATGGTGATGATTAATCACCATGAATCTCTTTGCATAATATTCAATTTTCTATAAACCCCTATTTACTAAAATATATTCATTACGCTAAACATTAAATTTAATGATTATAATTTATTAATGATGATTGATGGCGATCATAACTTTTATATAGTATTATTTGAAACATTTTTAACTAATAACATGATATCCATCTTTGATGAGGATGATCTAAATTCATGGACACAACACAATTTTAGCTTTCTATGTTGAACTATAATTATCAAAATTTGGCTATTCTCAAGCATAATCCTTAAATACCCAAATATCAACATTCTAGTTTACCTATTATTTTGCGGACGCTTAATATTTGCAAGTGATTGCTCAATATATACGAACGGTAATACTTAATAACTGCGAGCAATGATGATGAATTAAAATGATAGAATTAAGACAAAAAAAAACAAAAACACAATATTCTTAATAATAACTCGGAAACCAATTAAGATATATAATTATATTTTATTAACACTACTACTCTTTCTTTCCTTCTTTAAAGTCAAATTGACAATTAAATAAATGGCTTATTAATATAAAAATTCATATAAGTATAAGCAAATAAACTTAATATATAGGTTTGTCATTTCTTGATATCTCAAAATAAGCTGACTTAAATCAATATTAAAAAAAAATACATATTCTATAAATGCTTATTTAAGAATTTTCTTACTTATCATATCATAAAATAAATTTCAGGTGTAACTTGTATATGTCATTTCATTTCCATTCAAATGTAATGCCCTACTTTTTAATTTACCATTTTAAACTAATCATATATAACCTATTCTTTGATGTGTTTGGATAAACAGTTACACATTCACGCATTCGGTAATGTTAACATATATGTTTAAAATGTATACCCAAAAATCACATATATAAAAATATCTTTTTCTTTTGCAACCTTATAGCGAAAGAAAATAAAATACATATATTAATTTTTAATATGCAACAAGATAAAATAAAAATAAAAAACATTATAAATGCATATATCTATAGGTTGCTCATTATCATTAACAACTGAAGAACAATTTAAAAAAAAAACATTTCAACATTACAATATATAATAAAAAAATAATGAAAAATTTAAGTTTAAAGATTTAAACTATGTTTGTGCTATGTTGTGAGATATTGCAAATAACTATAGATAAACAAGTCTTTAATGTTTCTGTATCAAAAAAGAAAATTGCTTTGACCAGTAAATTAAGGTTTACTTTTAATAAGTAAAAGAATAAAATCGGTTAAAGAAAGTTCATATTTACCCGTCTACTTTTTACTTCTTATTAATGTCCTGAATTTGAATGTTCAGACTGCTTTTCTTTGCTCACCAACAACAACAACAACAACAACAAAAAAAAATTATTGCAGATACTTTTAAGATAATGCTGAATCAATTGACTTTGCTTGTTTCTTCAATTCCATTATTATTCACTGTTGATTGGCTTCCTTCTACCATTTAAAAAAAAGTTATTATAAGTACTTTGAATAAGTAGGTACCGGTGGATTTGCTTGTTTCTCTTCTTTAAAAAAATAATTGCTGTTGACACTTTAGATGATTGAGGTAAATCAACAAAAATTTGATTTATGGCTTCAAACTTGGTTCTACTTAGATGTTATAAATTTTCTTTTTCTTCTATTTCCTCTTCTCCATTCATTGGAAGGTAATGAGCTTTTAATAAGCCAGGAACTAGAAATAAAGCATTCCATATAGCTTGTGTGGTTGGCTTCAAAATCTATCATTTTGTTGGTTATTACTGGATACATGACTTCATAGACAGATCAGCGATTTTGACTCATTCTGTATTAACCAGGAAGCAGAAAAAGATGGTTTAGCAATGCAGAGGCATATTATTATGCATAACCAAATATGTTAATATCATTTTTATAATTATTACTAACTTATAATAAATTCAATCTTGTTCCATTTCTCTCCTCTTCTTTAATATTGCTGGAAATTGCTTTATATCAACGCACATTTCAATTGCTCTTTTTTTTTTCAACTTTTAAGGAGTGAGAGAAAAAAAAAATTAAAGCGTTCACTCTCTTTTAAAAAAAAAATCATCAGAGCTTACATTTCTGCTGAAGAATAATAACAAGGAAGGACCGACTGAGTTGAGTCTCAAAATAATAATCATAATTTGAGTGACTCTCACTCTAAAAAAATTAATGACTAACTCATCATCTCTCTAAAGAAATTTAAGACCAACTGATCATCTCTTTAAAAAAATTTATGACTGACTGATTAAAAAAATTGTTTCAATCATTTATATCACGAATTTCAACCAAAGAAAAAAAAAACATCTGGAAATCTTTATCTTAAAAAAAAAATCAAAGCTTCACAAGTTTGACGGTCACAATCAATGACGACTTATAATTGATCGCTATCGTTATATACATCAAAGCACCTCTTTTGTAAAAATAATCTTAAGATACAGATAACAACAAAGCTGGCCATCTATAGCCATCAGGAATAAGTGTAAAAGCATCTTTGTGTTTGTACAGATGTATTCATTGTGTCACACGTGTACATTTTTTTTTATCTCCTTATCTTACAATCTTAATTGCTTTATTTCACACTTTTCTGATTTACTCTATTTTAACAAAATGAAAGTTAAATAAATTTAACACATATTATTTAATAATAAAAAATATTATATAATAAATCACAAAAAGAACTGCTTATTCATAATAATAAATCTATACATATAAATCTCTGTATGTATAAAAGAATAAAAAAAATTTTTTTTTAAATGATTGAATACTATATATATATCTACAATATATATATATATATTCAGAATACTATTTTTGCTATTATAGTTTCAGTTAAAATGATAGACCAGTCTTTAAATAAACTAATGTAGCCCAAAGGCCTATCTGAAGGATCCCCTTTTCATTTTTTTCAAAAAATTAGAATAATGAACAAAAAAAAAACATTTCTCATTAGGCTTGAAGGGTTTAATCAGTTGTGTATCTGTATTTTATCTTCTAATTAATAACATGATATCCATTTACTAATCAATATTTGTGATAAATCAGGTTTGCCATGCTCAACTACATAAAAATGCAATCTAAATCTGTTTAGAATTTTAAAAAATGTTCAACCATCAACTACCTCAGATTTGAATCTCAGGTCATAAGTATAGCAGGAGTATACTTTAATAAGTGCATATTATATATATTTAAAATAAAAAGTTGATCGAAAAGAACAACTATAACATTTGAGTTTGTTTAGTTTTATTCTTGCTGTTTGCATTGTTCTAAGATGCAATCTTTTTAAAATTTTAGCAGCAGTAATGAAGTCAGTTTTTATTTCCTATCTGCTTAATTTGGAACTTATTAATGCTACTAAAAAACTTAATGCTAGATGGTGTGATATTTCTTGTATTTAAATCCAGTATAGCTTTATATATATAAATTAATTTAAATGTAAATATCAGAATTCATATTATATAGTTTAATCAGCCATTTAAGCTATTGTATGCTTTTTCACGAGTATTAAATAATAAATGAGTACTTCCACTTACAACACAAGATATAGTATTTAGGAAAGAATAAAATGAATCCACTTATTCAATCCAACCCAAATGCTTATATATGGGCAAATCTTAAGTACTGTAAGTGAAAGTGTGAAGATAGACTACTCACTTTAAACCACTGTTTACAATATCTGAATGAATGACGCTGACAAAATTATCTAGAATTTACTAGACGTCACTCACAAATGAAACTTTAAACATATGTAAATGAACATTTATTTTTAGCGCTGTTTCTAATTGTAATAAATTTAATCAGCCATTTAAGCTATTGTGCGCTTTTTCACGTGTTAAATAATAAATGAGTACTTCCGCTTACAACACAAGATATAGTATTTAGGAAAGAATAAAATGAATCCACTTATTCAATCCAACCCAAATGCTTATATATGTGCAAATCTTAAGTACTGATATCGTAAACAATGGTTTAAAGTGAGTAGTCTATCCTCACACTTTCACTTACAGTACTTAAGATTTGCCCATATATAAGCATTTGGGTTGGATTGAATAAGTGGATTCATTTTATTCTTTCCTAAATACTATATCTTGTGTTGTAAGTGGAAGTACTCATTTATTATTTAACACTCGTGAAAAAGCGCACAATAGCTTAAATGGCTGATTAAATTATTACAATTAGAAACAGCGCTAAAAATAAATGTTTATCATATAGGTGTAGAAAATTAATTTAAAATATTTAAAATTAAATGTCTTACTAAATGGTAAAATACAGAAAAAACTACAACAGTTGATTCACACACTGTAGTTCTCATTAAATATTGACAATAAAATCCAGTAATTTTCATGATCCATTTTGCCATTCCAATGTGATATACTATTTCCATTAAAAAACTACAAAATATTATTTCACATGATATCTAAAAATATATAATAAATAATTATAAATCATAATTTCGGAAAATGAAATTCTATAATGTACTAATAAAAGAACATCTAATTTATTAATCATAAATTATCTGTTTTACAACAAGGATACATATATATGATCTATTAATTGGAAATTAATCATTATCTATTCCAACTTGCAACCATTTCTAATTTACAAGCACTATACAAATCAGAATGTTTACCAAATGTATACTCCAATTACGTATCCTTACCCTCATTGCATAAGCCTTATGGCAAACACATATTATGAGATAAATTTTGATTGTTATTTGGTAATAGTAAAACAATACATGACGAAATTATGTTATAAACTCAGCAGCATATTTTGGATTCGCAGACATTTACCAAACCCAGAGTAAAATAAATTAATGAATGAAAATGAGAATAAGGACCACCATATAATAATAACAATATAATTTATTATAAAATGTACATGAATAAAAAATAATACAAATTACAGTAATGATTAACCAAATAAATAAATAAATAAATATACAGCTGGAAGTAAATCCAGTCATTCGGCACTACCAGCTCATTATTGACAAAGTTATACATCACATTGTATTTATTGATTGTATAATATGTATATATATTTGTTCTAATAAATTATACATATTAAATACTGAGTGTTTATAATTTTTAATATTACTGTTGGTTTGAGTCTGAAACCTGCAATTCAGTCAAACACAACAGATTTGGTGCAATCGACACTTCATTTTGCTTTTATACAAAATATTTTCTTTTTACTTATCTTTTACTTCATCTATAAGTGAATATGATTGCATTTATTATCAGCATTATGACGTAGATGCCATAATCCTCTTAAAAATAAAATAACGGTTTCTATAAGCTTTCATAGCATATACAACAATAAGTTTGTTTAATTCATCTACAAAATGCTGAGGTATTTATCCTCTAACATAACATTTAATATAAACTTAGACATATCTTTTTAAATTATTATCAATTAAAGAAATAAATCATAAACATATATAAGAAAAGATCTCATTAATATATAAAAAATTAAAATATCTGCCCAGTTTCATGCCATAAAGTTTATTTATACTGTATTTTGGAAAAATTGATTTTTATAAGCATACGTTTTTTATTTTTACATTTATTTTTTCCATAAATAGGTATAAAACCATTAGATGCATATGCTTATTTCTTAATTACTTCTTTTAAAAACTTACATGTATTCAAGGGTGTGTCATATAAAATCAATGAAAACATTTTTTTTCGTTAATATTTTTTTGATGCTATTCTTTGAATTGATTTTTTTTTTAAAGATTAATAATCATCATTAAAAAAAAAACAGTAATCTTCAACGCCACCCTTAGAATTTTAGAAATTAAATTTTTCCAAAAACAATATTTTGAAACAAATAAAGAAAATCATAATAAAATAACATTATCTATCCAGATCACATTATGATTATTATTATTATTACAAAATATACCATAAAAAAATTGTTTAGCCCACTTTGATTTCTTGGGGGGGGGGTGCTTTGTGATCTGATAATGAATTTAATGACATTGTTTTTAAAATAAAATAATTATTATTTACATTAATATCTTTTTATGGGTCATGCATTACTTTCATATTAGAATAATTATTAAATAAACTATAAGGCACGAGAGAGGGAGGGGGAGAGACGAAGAGAGGTGGAGGAAAAGAGAGGAAGATGCAGAAAAGGAAGGAGAGAGGAGATGAAGAGAAAGAGAGGAAGAGGGAGGGAGGGAAAATGAGAGATGGAGGGAAGGAGAGAGGAGACGGAAGGAGAGCAAGAGAGAGAGGGGAGAGAGCACAAGGAGGAGGGAGGTGGAAATTTTAAATTAATCTATTTTTCCAACTCCTTGGAAATTTGGCTGATGACTGAGTAATACATCTCTGGTCTTTCTTCCTTTTATTTATTTGGTTTACAAGTTAAAATAAGTAAATGTTCTTATTTTATTATCTGTTCTAGAGAAGACAAACTTTTCGACTATATTCAATACAAGAGTTTAGATTATTCTCTCCTATTTTTCTTTCTCCTGCACATATCAATATAGAAATTTAATTCCCATGATATCACATAATGTTCAGTTAAACAAATCTAAATAAAAATAAAGTTTCATTCATTAATAATTTTTTTTAAATATTAATAATTAATTAGAATGATTTATTATTACTTTTTATCAACATTTTGGTATATTTATAATTAAACAAATAAATGCAATGATTTGTGTGTGTGCATGCACATTTATTTTACACTTATATCCCACTCTCCTCACAACCAGGTTTTCTATTCATAGCTAATATGAAAATTGTACTTTATTTTAACAACTATTCCTCACCTATTTATAATAAGATTAATATGAACTAATTATTTTAAAGAAAATTAACTAAATAAGCTAAAACTTACTTTGTTTTCTTTCATTTTATTATTCTCTCCCTTAATAAATTGTCAACTTTGATTATTTGCTTTACTTCCCTTTCTTTGAGGGAAAAATAAAGAAAATAATTTGCCCATTAACATTATTTACTGAATATTAATGTCTTCTCTTACTTTCCCCCATTCTCTGCATTAACTTCTCCTGGTTTATACCTTTGCATCTTTTATCTCTAATAACACCATTTTATAAATATAAACAAACATTAACTTCAACAAAAATATATTAACAACAACAAACATTTTTAAAATTGAAATTTATAACTATCTAATACTAACAATATTATAAAAGGAATCAATCTGATATCACGTATCATCTATAAAAATGATTCCTATGTGAAATTTACATAGTATTCTAAACAACTTTACTAACATGAAGAGTACATAGATTGAAGACCAATGTTATCTTTTAAATTTTGAATTTAACTATTGTCTGTCTCTCTATAGCATGATTTACAATTTTAAGTCTATAACAAATAAATAAATGTTTGCTATGGATAAGCTCAGAATATACTAATAAATAAGTAACATTTCTTACTTATGGATAACTTATAAGTGTGTGTTATATTTTCCTGCTTTAGAAATATTTCCATTTTTGTTTATCTCTACCTATTTTCTTTTCTCTTTGACCCTTATTCTGTTTGTATATTCAAATATTGATTTATTCTACCAATACATCAACAATTCATTAATCTAGTTTCCTCTAAATATAGGTATATTCAGAATTTATTTCTTCATCATTTTAAAATATTCATATCTCAATAATTTTACACAAAGTACAAATTTCCATTTCCTCACTTTAAATTGCATATTTTTGTTTTCTTCCATATTTTATTCATTCTACTTTAAATTGTATTTTATTTTTCATATTATTCACTACATTTTGATGACTATCTCATAATATTTCTTGGCTTTTTAGAAATCCTCTACTATTATTTATTTCATTTGAATAATTTCTAGCTTCTTGAATTTCATGCTTTTTAGTTTAATTTTCTTGTACATTCACATATACTCTACTAATTTCTCTTTGTACTTCCTCTAAAACTTTTTCTGCTACCACTACTTTAAATTCCTTTTAATTCATCCATAAAATCAATTTTATTTTTAAATTCTTATATACTTTCAATATTTCTTGTAATTATATTAAATATTAAATCTATTTCAATTTTATCTATTTCCTCTTTAGGACTATATTGTAGATATGAATTTATTATTGAAAATACTATTTTTTTGATTTTTAATGTTCTCCATCGTCACTTCAAATTTACATTAATCAGTTTTTATTTCAACTTTAGTATCAATTTTATTTTATTTATTCATTAGCAATTTAAATATTTTTTGATGTTTCTTGAACTACTACATTTATGTCCATTTTATCTGACTTATTCTAAAGTTGTATGACTTATATAAATCTATTCATGAATGCTATCTGCTTCATTTTAATGTCATTCATTGTAGGATTACAATTCTTTTCTCTTTTCTTTAAATTTTCTAAATAAACTAGTATTTTTTATGAGCCATCTAATACATTTATTTTTTCTTTATTAATTACTATTATTGTTTTTTGACAAACTTTATTTTATTTATTTGATATGTCTAACTTGTTTGTATATCTATTTATGTGATCTTTTTCATTTGATTTTGTTTGATCTATTTTAGATTGACCCATTTTTTTATTATTAACTTAATCCTGCTTTAGTTTGTTTTGCATCTTCTTACTTTATCTACTATGTTATTTTATCTAGTCTCTTTTTTTCTAAATCTACTTGTATATTTTCTATTGTATCAATTAACTATCTTTATATTCTTTCATCCTCAATTCGTGACACTATTGCTTAAGTCTTTTTCTATATTCTTGTTGATCTTACTGTATTTATTTTCTAAATTTTGCTTCAAACTTTCTATTTTAGTTCTTATATCTTGTTGTTCTTCCTGCATTTGCATTAACATAATCATTATCTGGCACAAATTTGCATGCCTTTTATAATGAATTTTCTACTTCTATGATTAATTCTTGATCCTGAATTGTTGATTCTAAATCTACTTTGATTTCTTTCATAATTTATAAAAATGTTTTACTAATGTTTTAAAAGGAGAAATAGAATAAAATGTCTCCACCAATCTTCTTCACTAGAATTGGAAATGTTTCTAACTGACTTTGCATCTCTCATTTCGCTCATTCCTTTTTTTAAAACTATCACTTACTATTTATTATTTAAATTATTTTCTTCTAACATATTAAATACTTCTCCCCAGTATAAAGTTGTATCTTGGCAAGATCTTTCATCTCATTTCATCTCAAATGTATGGGTTTATCATGCTCTATATTCTGCTTTTATCAAGTATCATTATTTCTTTTCCAAAATTTTATTTCTCAGTCATACCAATAGATCTTATGTCAAACTCATCAATAGAAATTGATCAAAAAAGACAGATTCTTTGACAAGATTCTACTTAAAAATTTGGGATAGTTGGTGCATTTCCAACAGTATATTTTTCTTACAGCATAACAATATTTCATACCCACAAATTGGATTCACTAAATATAATCTATTAAAACGAGTAAAAACTAGATATTCTACCTCTAGGAACTCTGAGACAATGCAAATATAATAAACCAGAAATTAAGCATCTGGTATCCACATTTCATTAAAGAGTTCAGACATTAATCATTTGGGGCACTTCATCAAAATTTGCATATATACTCTGGTATAACTATAACAACAAATTTGACATATTTCTAACATAATGCAATGATTCATTAAGTTTAAAACACTTGAAAGATATCTTTGCAATTATTTCTCTATACTTCAAAGAATCTTTAAGAAAATAAACTCTATTTCCTCTCAATCAATATATCTAATATTATGAACAATAAACTAGATAACAGTTTTAAGATGCTATATTATCCATTGGATTATTGCATTTACTCAAATCCATTTATCATACCCTTCAAGTTATAGATCTATTATAGATTTTATTTTATTTTCTCAAGCTGTAAAAATGATCTCATAAATATTAAATATATGATTAAACTATTGATATGTGCATTTTAATGTACAAATTAAACATATTGTTCTTTTAAATATAATTGTCAATGCCACATGAGCCTTATGTATCTCAGAAATCTAAGCATAATATGCCCCATTTTATCACACTATTTGTAAATATAGTAAGTATATAATGTATGATTTTCCAGCATGTTTTCTAAAAACATTATTAATTATTTTAACTCAGTGAATATAGATTTCAAAGCATTTTTTTCTCTCTCAGCTTTTTAAATTTATCTAGACCCAGTTTTGGGTGACTATATTTATGTAATGGTGAGTTTATCTATGCCCCACATTGGGCACCAAAATTATATAACACAAAATGAAAATTCCTATATTTTTGCATGATTGAGTGAATAAAAGAATATGTAATTTGTGAATTGGACTTAATATTATCTATTCCAAATTGCAACAATTTCTATTTTATGAGTGCCATGCAAATCAGGATGTTTACCCAGTGTGTATTCATGCTATTTTTCCTTACCTTATTACATTAGCTCTATGGTAAGCACAATGACATTACAGATCATGAGATAAATTGTGAATATTATTTTGATAATCATAAAGCATTAAATTATACTAGTGTACTATAATCCCACCATAATATCTGGCATTCTCAGATATGGATCAAGCACTAAATAAAATAAATGAATAAAAATGAGAATAAAGACCACCACATAAATATAATAACTATATAATATTTACATGAATAAAATAGAATACAAATTAAATTAATGATTAACCAAATAAGTAAATAAATGGTAGTAGTATCAATGAACATACTGGTTGCCTGATTTCTCACAATTCACACTTTCAAGTGCTAGTTCAATTGACCTGTTGTTAACATAGACATGATCACTATTGAGCCTGTGCTATCATATAATATGAGTGCATGTATATTTTAAGTTAACTGAACATTTTAAATAAAATGTAATAAAATATTGTATTTCATTCAAATGATATGTGAGTTTTGCCAATTTTTAAAAGTGACACAGTGATTTTTAAGTAATTGTTTAAATTCTGAAAATGTTTGTTGTAAGTACTAATTCTCTAATAGTCATGGTAGTCATGATATGTTCATGTGATAAACAAAATGGCTGAAATAAATAGCCAACATTTGAAGTTATATCAACTGCCGGTTACAGAACAAGGTGCTGTGTGTTTTCTGCAAAGGCTACATGTTTTAGCCAAAATGAAAACCTGCAACTGTGGTCAGCTCATGTCATTGAGGATGTCTGGGAACTACTGTTTTGAGGGTGTGACAAGATCATGCTGTAAATGGTGTTTGGTTAGGAATGGAACATGGTTTGATGTTTCTCAATTGTCTCTGTGTAAAGCTTTGTGAATTATTTACCATTGGAGCCATGATGAGTTAACTGTACAACATATAGTGTCCAAATTGGATGTGTCTTGAGCCACCCTGTTGTGCTGTATCTGTGGTCAGAGAGATCTTTGCCATAAAGGTCTTTTATCTTGGCCTTCCAGTCAAATCAGAGGGCCAGGAATCATCATAGAGTTGACGAGAACTTGTTAAATAGGCAAAAGAACCACCAGGGCAGGATGCTGCCACAGCAATGGGGATTTCACAGTACATGTTGTGAGACAGGTGAATGTTTTGCTGTCACCATTCCAGCATACTTTACTGTAACTCTTCTGCAATCAATACAAGCCAACATCAAACCAGGCTTGACTATCTATTCTGATTGCTGGAAGGATTACAGAACTGCTGACCTCAAGACTGCCAGTTTCCATCACCTGAAAGAAAATCACAGATATAATTTTGTTGATTCCCCCACAGGCTTTCATATAAAAAACATTGAGAGGCTGTGGGGGTGTTAAAATGGCAGAACAGGTACCACAGAGGCACTGTGAGGTCATTAGTTGATGACTACCTCACTGAATTTATGTGGCAGCTTCTACACATCTTCATCTCAATTTTGAGAGAGATAACTTTACGATAATACACTGTTGTTTTGTTGATGATACAGCTGTTTTAGAAATTTGTTCACAGTTTTATTGCATTATTTTTAAAAGTTAAAATAAATTTTTTCCCAATTCTATTTGTTTATGAAATGTTTTTTTTTTGTTGAAAATTAAAAACCACCAAGTGGACACCATCAGAAAATCTAAAAGGTAAACTGAATTGTTTCCAACTGTAATTTATTTATCAAATGTTTTTTGTTGAAAATGAAAATGCACCAAGTAGGCGGCATTTGAAAATATAAATGCTAAAATTAGTTTGTTTTAATAAAAATCTAAAAGTTAAAATGAATACATGTACTTGTCATTATTAAAAATAAAACAAAAACTAACATTTAAACATATTTTTTTGAAAAAAAAAAAAGAATACAAATGTAAAAGTTAAAATGAATACGTGTACTTGTCATTATTAAAAATAAAAGAAAATTGTATGATTTAAACATATTTTGTTAAAAAAGAATACACCGTATAAAATGCAAAAAAAAAAATACTTTTTAAAAAGTCCGCCATATAAAATAAAAATATTTACTTTTTAAAAAAGTGTGCCATAAAAAAAAAGTAAAAAAATGTTGACTTATTTTAAAATGCCAATTTATTTTTGATGTATTATACTGTCAAAAGGTCCTTTTAAAAAAAGGCCACTGTACTGTTTGTAAATTATGCTTAATTAATAAGTTTTTAATGTTACCTTCTTCCAAAATGTAAACTTGTGGTTAAAACCTGTAGAAGTCCCTACTATCACATTTTTACGCGCACATTCTTGAGGTTACAGCCTTAGCAAATATTATTAAAGGTTGTAAATTATATTTAATTAATAAGTTTTCAACATTATTTATGGTCGTAGTTTGCGGACTGTACTGCTGCCACCAGAGGGCACGGCAGCATCAAATGAATGGTATGGTTGTTGATACTACTACCAAATAAACAATAATAAAATAAATAAATAAATACCTAATGTCAGCAATATTCAAACACTCTCATTTTATTTTCCTTGAAATGCATTATTTATATTTTAGAATTATACTTCTATCCTTTTTCAAAAATAAATGCGTATTAAAAATTATTTATATGAGCTGTGAATAAATCTATATCTCACTATTAAAGTTTATATGTACATGTAGACCAAATTTAAAATATTTTTAAAACTAAAGCTCATATCATTTTGATTGCACATTCTGATTACTATAATTCTAAGTGTTTGCTTATCATGTGTAACTTATGTGGAATTGTTAAATATGTTACTTATGAACTTGAACAGAAACTTTATATAACTATTTCAAATTAATATCCATAATTATAATACTTTTTATACATTACACAGGATGAATATACCTCCCAAATATTTTGTAAAATATTTGATTTGTCATGCCATCTAATTTTATTCTCTTTAAAGTAGAAAACAATTTTATATTATTAACAACACATACATGTCTCATCTTGTATTTTTATATTGGACTATTTCCATCATTTAGGATGACTCAGTTGATTAGAGTGTTACCTTAAAATTTAAAAGTCAAGAATCTAAGGACCCAGGTTCGAATTCCATGGTAGTACAGTCACTGGTTAGGCCAGCAACACCTGAAAAAGAGGGGAGACTAATACCCCTCAAAACATTGTGCATATACTAACCTGTTTGCTGTGCTATTGCTAACAGTTGAATGTGTTTGGAATATTTAAATAAAGTTAAATTTTTCTAAATATATTCAATACATATATTAGATGATGGAAATAGTCCAATATAAAAATACAACTAAAACACCATCATCACAAACCTTCAGAAAAACACACAATGTCTCATCTTTATTTTATATAAATTATTTTTTATATATTTATCTTCCACTTAACATATAAAATAATGCTGCTATATTTATCAGCAATATAATTGCATTTAGCACACACCATTATCATCTTAAGTAAATTATTTGTTTTTATAAACTTACACAGGATATATAATAATACATCTGTGTAGAGTTTCGTCTCTCTAATACAAATTTAATATAACTTCAGAAATATCTTTTTGAATGATTAATCAAATAAATAATTAAATCATAAGATCATGACAGACAGATCTCTTTACCAATATATATAAAAATAAAATAAAAATATCTGCGCAGTTTTATGCTATCAAATAGTATATTTTATATATAAAAATGTGTAGTTTTTTTATATTTTTAAAATTATTTCTTTTAAAAAAATTACATATACCCCAATGTGTGTGTATATAAAATTAATAATATTTTTTCTTTATCAATAATATTTTTTTATTCTTTCAATTGAATCACATTATTTTTTTACAAAGTACAAATAAGAAATTGATAAACCTGTTTAGTACTACCTCTCCTTTATGGTTTCTCTATAAAGGGTTACTTATATGCTTTATCTTGCAGAGGTCGACCTATTAAAAAGGCTTCTGTCTTTTCATATTTTTATTACTACCTTTAGTCACATAGATTATTTATTTACTTCTAACATATAGACACTTAATTCTTAATAAAATATCACAAAGAAATTTAAAGAAATACCAACTTGGAGTTAAATCCATCAGAGGTTTTGTTATGATTTTCAATTCTACTATTTTACATCATAGGGTTTACATGATTATGATTGGAAGAAAGAAATGGACTGCATATTGTAAGAAATTTTTAAATATAGAAAGTAATGATAAAATTAATTATGAAAGATAGGAATTGGAAGGGTATGGCATTAATTAGAATTGTAGAAAGAGGAGTTATTTAAAAAAAACAAGTGTGGAAGAAGTGGAATGAATTACAAAAGAAAATGTATCATGAAAAATGTTCTTGTGATTTATATTGTCCTTATTTAAGAAAGATGATAGAAGTAAATATTGAAACTATAAAGGAATATATATATATATATATATATATATTCCTTTATAGTTTCAAAACTTCAAAATAGTATTGGTAATATATATATATATATATATATATATATTACCAATACTATTTTGAAGTTTTTGGAAAGAATAGCAAAGAACTTTTTAGAAAAATAGATGAAAACAGTTGAAAAGCAGTACAATTTCATAAAAGTCATGTATGGCTCATATATTTACAAACAGACAGTTAATGTAAAAAAATACTGCTAGTTAAAAAGAGAATAAATATAATTTTTATTGATTTGGGAAAGCTTATCATAGTGTCTCTTGGAAATTTCTATAAAAAGCAATGGAAATAAGTGTGATTGCATTGGTGGTCGAGAATTCAGCAATGGCTGCTTTACAAGAAGTTGTCCTGGGTTAGTGTGTTCACTTCCCAGGTGATGCTATGACACATGAGAAAAAAAGTGGGATTGATTATTAATTAAATAATATGATAATAGGACTAATATATATATATATATAACAAATGATAATAGGTCAGGTATTGCAGAAAAAATTATGACAGAAAAAGGACTATTGCAGGAATAACACAGAACACCAATTCTATTCAAATCTATAATGACATAGCTTTGAAAAAATGGAGGGGGGGTATGACAAATAAAAATATGAAAAAAATAAAATTGTACAATAATAAATATTTATTAAATTTACTTTTTACAAAGTATCAGTTGATTAGAATATTGGATATTATACACATTGAATACATTACATGAAAATTTATAAAGGAATATACTAAGTGAGAATAAATATAAATTTTGGAAGAAAAGAATACTTGGCAACAGAAGAAATGATATATTAA
Source organism: Epiperipatus broadwayi (assembly GCA_028023455.1). Taxonomy (NCBI): domain Eukaryota; kingdom Metazoa; phylum Onychophora; class Udeonychophora; order Euonychophora; family Peripatidae; genus Epiperipatus; species Epiperipatus broadwayi. The sequence goes on from JAQFVV010012427.1 coordinate 1,783,649, forward strand.
TATTAATGAAGAGAAATGTCACATAGATGGACAGTTTTCAATATTTAGAATCAATCATTGAAAAAAATAGATCATTAAAAAAGTGATCTATAGAAAAATTAGTAAAATGAGTTAAGCAATAAAAATGTGCAACTCAATTTTACAGAGTAATCATATGTTAGTGAAAATGAAAAGATTTATATATGATATCTTGATATAAAAATATTATTTGCTGGGACAAAAACATGATCCATGAGAAATAAATGATCAGAAATTGTTCACAGTGGAAATGGATTATTGGATATCAGCAAAAGGATCAAGATTAGAAATAGATAAAAAGTTATAGAAGTAGTTAAAAAACTGTAATAATAGTCATTGAAGAAAGGAGGTTAAGATGTTAGAAAAATCAATAATAACATAATATCAGGTATAAGAAAGCTACGGTTAAGATAATTTAAGAAGATAAATAAAATGACCTTATGAACAGCATGGGAAATATGGAAAAGAAAATAATTGAGACTTTTGGATGTGGGACAATTTCAGCAGTGAAAAAATCATGAATTTATTGATTTTAAATGAAATTTTATTTAAACCAAAATACTATTTGAATTGTTTGTGGGATGAAGGAATTAATTAAAGTAGATAATTATAAAATGTTTTATGATCTTCACTAAACAAAATTGAAAACAGTTACTTTTCTTGATTATTTAGTTTTAGAAATAGAAAATTATTATATTTTACTATGGTTTAGCTAGTTGTTTCACTTTACCATATAGTTGATTATTGAGCCAGGTTACTAATCTTCTATTGCTAAAAGGGGGTTGCCTTGATAACAGTTTGAAATCCTTGATTGTTATCTATATTGAAATTGTCTAAGTATTGACTGGTTTTTAATGGTTAGTTATAAACCATTTAGTCTCGAGCATTATTACACTTATTATTTAATTATCAATAAAGCAAGTCATATATAATGTGACATTGCTTTTATAAGCTTGTATTTGCAAATGTAATACAGAAGAAAGCGTACCACTAGCTCAAAAAAGCTCTTAATTGATAAGTGTGGTAAGAGAAAATACTTAAAATCTCTATCTGAAATATCCTTATCCCCAGACCAATTGTTTTCAAACTTATGGTATGCTTTGGGTGCAATTTGAAAATTATAATTGCAATTTGTAATGTTACAATTGACTATTTATTAATCTGCATTCAGAACAGGTTATACTTACCTGTTTAAGAAGGTTTATTTAAATTTCTTCCAAGCAATAATTTCAATCTCTGTAGTCAGTGAGGTGCTAGAATATTCAAGCATTAGAATATCCTAGCATCTCACTGGGGAAGCCAGTAGCAGAAACTGGTCTGGGTTTGGAGATATTCTGCAAAGCTTGCTAAGAGCTTATTTGTGAGCTCTATATATAACATTTGTAATACAAGCTTGTTAAATTAGGTCATGTGACATATGACTTGATTTCTTTGTAATATATAATGAAATATTTTATTCTATTAATGTGAAGATGGAACTATATTTTGTTGCTGACTTTTTAAAAATCATATCTTTTATTATCAAATATAAAACAGTATCTCATGGATTCTTAATTTACACATAAGAATAAATATTTTTGTCTACACAAATAGTATTCTCTTGTAAAGTTGCATAAGACTTATTCATTACAATTAGATGCATCTGAAACAGAAAAAATATTATGAGGAATATGAGAAAATATCACTCTAGATAAAGTGAGTAATCATTGTGTGATTGGCACAGAAAGTGGTTCATGACAGAGCATGAATGCATTAGTTTAGTCATTATATCTGACATTTCATGAGATGACACAGGTAATGTGAATCCTAAAAACAAAGCATGATTCACATGATTGTGAGAGTTCAGTGGCAAAAATATAAAAAGTATTCGCAGTGCTTATAAGTAATACTTTGGTTCAGATTCTAATAGCAAAATTACACTGCATTGATTAATATTTACTAAGGCAATAAACCTAAAGCAAGTGCGCTTGAAAATGCGAAGGTAGGGACCTCTACAGGTCTTAATCACAAGCTTACACATTGGAAGAAAATAGGGGAACCTTCTTTACTTCAACCTACTTTCTATATAAATAGATGAAACTGAAGTGGTTAGATCTGAGAGCATTTATTGCCTTAGTAAATATTACTTACGTAATTAATGTGCGTTAAATAAATTTATAACTGCATTGATTAATAAAATTAAATTTGTACTTTAAACAATCATCTCAGAATAATTTATTGTGTGTGTGTATATATCAAATTTTGAAATCAAGTGGTTGGGCTATTAACTTTAGCAAGAAGATTTAAAATCTTAGTTCACCTAAGAAATGGAAGTTGTCCATAAATATGTACATATGATGAAAATAGTCAATTTGGTTTTTTTTTCCATTAAATTCGCAACTTATGAAAATATGAAGTACAGTTTTAAGAATACTATGAAACACTTTAGTTATATACTTGTTTCCAGTCTGGTGCTTAATTTTATATATTAAATAAATACAGCATTAAATAATAGAAATGAAAGCAGCCATATTTTCTGTGAGCTCTCAGTATAATTGCATAAATTTATTTTCTTTGTTAAAAATCTAGATATAAAGTGATCACTTTATTTTTAAATTATTAGATTTTATTAAGGCTGTTTTCTAACATAAAGATTGAAAGTTCAAAGTCTTACTAGATATAAACATAGCATTATTAATATAGACTTATAATGAAGTACAACAAAGGTAAAAGACATGGATTTTTTCTATTGCAAACAATATGATGAATCAATATCTAATAGTCTAAATACATACTGAAATTTAAATATTTTAAAACAAGTTATAAATATGCATACTTTTGTATTAATTTTCAATTAATGTATGGAATGCATGCTTATTAAATAGAATATTATTCATATTTTTGTTTATTAATTACTAAATTATATCTATGTATATATAATCCATGTGAATATTAGTATGCTTGTAAGGCTGTCATCTATCTATCTATCTATCTATCTATCTATCTATCTATCTATCTATCTATCTATCTATCTATCTATCTATCTATCTATCTATCTATCTATCTATCTATCTATCTATCTATCTACCTATCTATCTGTCTATCTATCTGTCTATCTACCTGTCTATCTACCTGTCTTTCTGTCTGTCTGTCTGTCTATCTGTCTGTCTATCTGTCTATCTATCTGTCTATCTATCTATCTATCTATCTATCTATCTATCTATCTATCTATCTATCTATCTATCTATCTATCTATCTATCTATCTATCTATCTATCTATCTATCTATCTATCTATCTATCTATCTATCTATCTATCTATCTATCTATCTATCTATCTATCTATCTATCTATCTATCTATCTATCTATCTATCTATCTATCTATCTATCTATCTATCTATCTATCTATCTATCTATCTATCTATCTATCTATCTATCTATCTATCTATCTATCTATCTATCTATCTATCTATCTATCTATCTATCTATCTATCTATCTATCTATCTATCTATCTATCTATCTATCTATCTATCTATCTATCTATCTATCTATCTATCTATCTATCTATCTATCTATCTATCTATCTATCTATCTATCTATCTATCTATCTATCTATCTATCTATCTATCTATCTATCTATCTATCTATCTATCTATTTATCTATCTATCTATCTATCTATCTATCTATCTATCTATCTATCTATCTATCTATCTATCTATCTATCTATCTATCTATCTATCTATCTATCTATCTATCTATCTATCTATCTATCTATCTATCTATCTATCTATCTATCTATCTATCTATCTATCTATCTATCTATCTATCTATCTATCTATCTATCTATCTATCTATCTATCTATCTATCTATCTATCTATCTATCTATCTATCTATCTATCTATCTATCTATCTATCTATCTATCTATCTATCTATCTATCTATCTATCTATCTATCTATCTATCTATCTATCTATCTATCTATCTATCTATCTATCTATCTATCTATCTATCTATCTATCTATCTATCTATCTATCTATCTATCTATCTATCTATCTATCTATCTATCTATCTATCTATCTATCTATCTATCTATCTATCTATCTATCTATCTATCTATCTATCTATCTATCTATCTATCTATCTATCTATCTATCTATCTATCTATCTATCTATCTATCTATCTATCTATCTATCTATCTATCTATCTATCTATCTATCTATCTATCTATCTATCTATCTATCTATCTATCTATCTATCTATCTATCTATCTATCTATCTATCTATCTATCTATCTATCTATCTATCTATCTATCTATCTATCTATCTATCTATCTATCTATCTATCTATCTATCTATCTATCTATCTATCTATCTATCTATCTATCTATCTATCTATCTATCTATCTATCTATCTATCTATCTATCTATCTATCTATCTATCTATCTATCTATCTATCTATCTAATCCATGTGAAAGTATGTTTGTCTTTAAGGTGGTCACATGTCAAATTCGCAACCAATTAAACAATATTATTACTTTTTTTCATAAAATTGTCAAATTCACAATTGAAAAACAAACTTTAAATTTGTTATTACTAATAAATAATTATATCCAACTAAGTCATAATTTATATTACAAGCATTTTATGCAGGGAAAGGAATTTGAACCTTTATATTTAATAATATACTATTTTTATTATGAAGCATATTTTATGTGAAGAAAGTAATTCCACTATTAATAAACTGTAATTTTTATAGTTGTCTGTAACATTATCAAATTCACATATCAAATATAACAGGTATATTTAAAAATTTTAATTTTAATTTAGCTTTATTACTACCTTGCTGGGTACATTTTTGAAGTGTACCAAACAGGCTGGGGTGATTCAAACTTTTTTTTTCAATTGTCAATTTCTCACATTTACTTAAATAATATTAAAATCTTCTTTAAAAAAATTGGCAAAGCAAACATTAAAAAAAGATAGCTTTTCGATAGGATGAGTAAATCTGATATACATGTATATAAACTTGGTAGTTGTTGGTTACATATACTATGGCTGCTAGGTGATGCTGCAGTACCATCAAGAACCTCTACAAGTGATAAATTTCTATTCAAAAATTGCTAAAATCGATGGAAAATTAAAATGCAAAAATCACTCAAATAAATGGAAAATTACAAAAACCAAAAAATGAATGCTATTTTCAAAAACCTATAAAATAAAAGAAAAAACTGTAATAAAAGCCTATGAAATTAGACAAAAAACATAATAAATCTAAAAAAAATTAACAAGGCCTAATTAATGGCGGTAATGCAGCACATTTTAAAAAAAAATTCCTGACTTTCAATACTTTAATGATGAGGAGTATAATAATTCACAAACCATAATAACAGATTAATGATTATTAAGTAATTAAATATACATAACAACGAGATCATAGTTATTTAAAAAATAAAAGTAGCTATGAAATACAAAAACAGAAATTGGTGTCTAACAAACACATATACTCCCCTCTGATCATTTCTGGACATTATCTAACTAACAGATATAATAATAATTCACAAACCTTTTAAAAAAAATTCCTCTGGCTGAGTACTTTTCAAAAATATACTATTTAAAAAATAAAAGTAGCTATAAAATACAAAACCAGAAAATGGTGTCTAACTAACAGGATGAAGAATTAAAATGAAAAATGGCTGATGGTGGGAATACTATAATACTAAATTAATTATTCTCTGCTTGAAATTATGGCATATCATCACATATGAATTTAGAAATGAAATAAATTAATTAGAATAGAAAATAGAATTTTGAGTAATTGAGATTTTATAATTTAATGAACATTCACTATAGCTAGCTTCATTTAAATATTATAAGTTTTTAAAATATATTTGTACAAAGAAATATTACTAATTTTCTTCCAGTCTGAGTTGTTTGGCATTAGATGGGTTGATCATCCAGGATGTCCTTGGTGCAGGTAGTCATTAAATTTCTCCATCCTGGCAAAATCAAATTTGGGAATTCCTAGATCTCTCCATTAGTGACAAAATATAGGATTTATATATTAAAAATTTCCCATCTGTTGCATTTGAATACAAGCGAGGTTTGCAGCATAAAAATCCATTATTAGCTTTCTATTGATCGCATTTTCTTTCACTTAAAGTTTTTTATTTTTAAAATTAAAAATTAACATTTAACTATGCACAATTTTAAAATTTAGAAACTCATAAATAGTTACAAAAACATTTCGTTTTTGCACTCACATTGAACAAGCTACTATAAATAATTTTGTAAAACTTGGGTCACATGACAGATTGATGGTACCAGGTTCCCTGCAGGTAAATTAATTTGTACATTTTTAAAATCAACAAGGTATTTTTTTAGATTATCACTGATTAAAAAGTAGAAAGAAAATAACAGCATTTTTAAAAAAAAGTAAAATAATACATTTTCTCATTTTAAATTATAAATCAAATAATATATATATATATGGATTTTCTCAAAATATGAAAATAAAGTTTGATTTTGATGAGTTAGAAGAAGTTAACAATTACAAATAACTTGGTCAGATTATTAATACAGATGGAAACATAATGGATGAAATTAATCATAGAATTAAACTTGGTTGGAGTGCTTTTGGTAGAAATAACATGATGTGTGTGATCAAGTGTATCAGCAGTATGAGATAGCATGGATGGTTGAAGGTCATGTGAAAGTCTGACTTCAAACCCCCTATATATTACATATATAAGTGCAGGTATGAAAAAGCCTGCACTGCAGAAAAAATTCATATTTCAAAATAATCAGTTTTGTTTGAGTGCTTTTTTGGAATTCAGTATAAAATTTCTAAATTTTAATAGCGTGATATGTGTGGAAGGTGGAAAGGAAAATAGGAAAGAACAATCTAGATTCTTGAATTGAATAGTAGCTGAAACGTTTGTCTTCAAAACTAGTAACAAAATAAGGATATATGTATTTTTTAAATTAAAAACAAAATTAATTTCTAAAGAAAAGGCAGGAGAATTTTTTTTCTCTCTCATTAGTTTGAAGTTTCAAGAGTTGGCTGAATGGATTGATTCGCTTAAAATTTATACTTCTCTTTCTAACTTTATAATTTATTTAATCACAATTAGCTTATCCATTGAGCTTATTATATCGAATTAAATATGAATTATTTATTAATAGATCATATATTATTTTCTATTTGAAACGTGTTTTATTCAGCATATTTGGCTATGAATCTATATTTCACTTTAATCAGCATATTGATATTTGTGCTATGAATATAGAAAATCTTGCTTTTACTAATAAATAATTTCATTTCTTTAATTCTTAACTTTTAAACACAAAATGGACAACAATAAAAATTACAATAATTTGTTATAGACCATTTTATTCATCCATTAATCAAAAGTACATTCTGAATTTATGCCAAATTTTTATCCACTTGAATAGTGCATACAAATTAAGAAAAAAAAATCAACTTAAATTGATGTATAATGAGATATTATTTTATATAGCGCTATATTTTAATACTGTAATAGTGATATTAGCGATTAAGCCAATGCACATGCGCTAATATCACTATTAAATTGATGTAGCAAAATATAAATACATAGTACCTATTCTGAACCAACACTTATTAGTTGGTCCAGGTGATAATCATTTACATATTATATCAAGCAAAGTATCATATAATTCTCCCAGCTTACATTTAACATCTGCATTAAGAGCAATAATCCACTTTATCACTTTTGTCTAGAACACTGCAATTCATTCATTACTCATGTTTACAATTAATCGGCATAGATTAAAGTGTTAGAATGAATTTTAGTTCTTAATTAAGATTATATAATATTGATAAATTGTGTTATAAAAAGAAATTTATTATACACATCTAAAATAAATAAATATATTACAATAAATGAAATTTTACAATACCAATATAGCAAAATCACTGCCGTCATCTAAATCCACAGTAAATAAAGCAGAACCTCCTTTATTGATGAAGCTAAGATATTCTGTTGCCAGACTATCCAACCATTTTACAAGGAAATTTTGAAAATAATTTAACTTCACTGAGAACAAAGCCAGAACAAAAGAGGTAAAAAAGGAACGAAAAACTGGTCGCCATTTTAACTATTAAAATATAAACCATTTAATATGAGCGTTTGTATATATATATAATAAATAAAAAAACTCCGTAATAAACTCTGTAATATTATTTCAAAAATAGGCATATGGCTTTTTGCTTGGAAGTTCGTAAGAAGTTCAAGCACCAGACTTGTGAACACCTGAGTCGAACCTTCGACCTTCAGATTACAAGTTGGACACTTTACCAACTACACCAAACCGTGCAATGAGATAAAAATAATAGTTGTAGCAAACTCACAACACGACTGTCATATATTGTTTATTTATTAAATTATTCATCATATTTATAAAATGTGCTTCTTTGATTTTTTTAGAAATTATTTTTACATGCAAAATGAAAAAAAAAAAAAACATCGTCAAAGCTAAAACTTCCATTACCAATAACTAATTGCTCTGCGAATATAAATTTAAATCTACCCACAGAATATGGTAATTTATTATATAAAAGTTCATATTCATGAATCCTATTTTCCAAAGCACATTTTGATTCACCAGATGAAAAAGAATTCTTTAACACAATTTTTTTGTATAATAAATTATGATATTCTGAGGTTAGATTTTTTTTTCCTATGTCAAAGCATCGGCCAGGAAGCGAACCCGCGACAACTACGCTGACCTCTCGGCTACCAACGCTTGATGCGGGGTTAAATTTAATTCTGCATTTGCAGAACATTCAGATATTTCTAAAGGAAGTTTTTGATTTAACAATGCTTTTGTTTTACATATGGAATATGATTTGAAGAAAAATCAAAGAGGCATAATATATAATAAATACGATGGATAATTGATCAAATAAACATCATAATTGTGTTAATATATATAAATTATGGAAAATTGGCTACTTATGTGGGAATAATATTCCGCACTTTTAATGATATTTTTGTTACAAATTTTAACTGTGAAATGCAATCCAGGATGATTAACATGCCGCAAGCTGGTTATAACTATTGTTTATTTTTATATATCGATATTTCGAATATTGCAGAATTTATTCCACACTTTTTTGTTTATTATATATTACTTTATCTGATTATATATATATAAATAAAAATTATAATGAAAATTTTTATGTATTTATCAAGATATATTTCAGTTGTGATGAAATCCGGCAAACATTATATAATAAGACTATGTTTTTCTGAACCATCTTTAAATCAAAACTGAATCTGCTATTAGTTTAATCCTGTAGATTATATTAGAGTTGGAAGTCATTAGACATTATATATAAATATTATTCGATGTCTGTATTTTTAAAGCAATATACGTAATTATATAACTGAATATTTGTAAATACAGTAACTAAATAATTAAAAATTTTATCCACTTAGGAGCGCTTTCGATTATCTCAGTAATATATATATATATAATATTTAAATATATTTATATTGTCTATATTAGACATAATATAATTATAAAGAACTTGAATTCAGACTTTCAAGTTCTCTACTGAAACTGTGCATATATATACAATTATATATATGCTGGCTTCATCATTCACTGTGTACTAGCTAAGACCCTAATTCCAACCACAGTGAATGTAGGTTATTTTCTTAAAAGAAATTATCAGCTGCACAAATAGTTTCATAAGTTAAAGAAGGAAATTGATTAAAGAAAAAAAGATCAATGAAATAAAATATACAAAATTTAAATTTTTTTATTTGTAACTATTTTAAAATATGGCAGAAATAGATAAGAAACTATCTTATTAAGCAGAATCCATTAGGAAAGAACTTAATTTATAAAAACATTTTAATTAGATAAAAATAATTGATAACAGGGAAAATTTTAAACAATGGGCCTTATTCGCTACTAATGAGTAGAATAAAATAGAATTGAAAAAAGATATAAGTAAAGAACTTTTCGTTTGTTCTCAGTCTTATGCTTACTGTAGTCTTGCTGAATAATAGGTTTTTATTCAGTATTGTTTGGAAAGAAGTTGCTGACAAAATTTACAAGAGAATTTATGGGAAAGCTTTGCTGTACTTTCTTTGAGCCATAATCTTTTCTTTCTGTTCAGCATATATGTCTATAAATCATGAAATGTGTTACTCTACAAAAATGCGAGAGTAATCTTCTTTGCTTTCACTCTCCCACCCGTTCCTGAGACCAGAGTCGTAGCCGGGAGCCAGCCAGAGAATTAAAGTGCCTGCCCTGCATTCATGACCAATGCCCACACTGTTCAATAAAATTCTTTCAATGGAAAATATGGAATAAACATTAAGACTCAAAAAGGACTGCCATGAAACATCAATAATTCCCATTTTTAGATCAGCCTTCAAGTAACTGGTAACTATTCCATGATTTGAAATATGTTTTATATTTCCTCAATGTAAATTTAAATATCTGCTTTGTTATTTTATTTACCTGTATATATGTATTTTGAAATCTATATGTTTGCGTCTTGTAAAATTATATTTCATTAATTGCTTTCTTTTCTCTTTTTAAAAATATTGTAATGGGTGGTGGTTTCTTACATATAATGGTGGCAATAATTCTTATTAATTTAATTGAAAATTGTGTCACTTAAATTTCCACCATTATGCACCTGTAATTAAAGATTTATTATATATATATATAATTTAGAAAGAGAGAAAGCAAATTGCAGAAAGCGCAAATCCCATTCTTAGAATTAATATTTAATTGCTAAAGATTCTATTAGTAACTATAAAGGATTCTACGTTAAATTTTTAAAATAAAAAGGATAAAAAAGGAAGATCCTGACAGATGCCTTTATTTTTTTTGATCAATGAGGGGTTATGAATGTACAGTGTAAAATAAAAATAAATATTCACCTTTATTCTTTAGCAATAAGTGAGTATACATGACAGTATATATATATTAAAGTTTTATAAATACCTATTGGCTCTGTGGGTAGACAGGTCAAACTTTAACTAAATTAGTAAAACTTCTGCCCATTTTGTGATAGTCATCAAAATTTTATAAAAGGGAAAATCACTATTATTTCTCTGGAGATTTTCGGTGGTGGTTGAACTTTCATGTTTTATATATTCTTTTTTGTAATTTAAAGGTTGTTTGTCCGTATTTATATGGTCTCGTTCACTGGGTGATTTGTGGGTGTCTCAGCATGTATTCAGTGTTTCTCTTTTACCAAGTCTGCTTAGGTTTTTTAAAAGGGTTCTCCATGAAAATAAATAAAAATTCTGGATCTCATATCTATCTTAGATTTTCAATGTATGTAACTGGACATAAGCAATAAGTCCATATCTGAATCCAGTTCAGATGATCAGCAAACGAATTCCATTTTTTTCTAACTCACTTTAGAGATGGAGTGCTATCCAGTCTTGTATTAGCCTCTTGGTTGTTGCTATATCTCAAGACTCTCAGCCAACATTATGCTATCACCTTAGGACACAATATTGTATATTTATATTTATTTTTGAAACCTTTCTCAAAGCATTATTGAAATGTTTCAATCATAGCTGGAAGTTTTCATTGGGGTCACTATCTAATTTTTCGTTAGTCACTAGTAGAGGGCTGTAATTTAAACATGCCCAAAAACATGTTTAGTTGGGTTTAAGCATTTATTTATTACCATGTGATTTCTCCATAGAGTTAATGAATTCTGTCTCTCTCTTGAGATTTATTTAACCTGGCTATTGGCTAAAAACATTTTTTAAACAAAATTTTATAATATAAACTTTGTCTCTCATTATTATTATACAAAAAGGGATTTTCTTAAGTATCTGTATATGTTTGCAGGGAAATATCCTGCAGCTCAATTAGTAAAACTTTGTAGAATCCTGCTCACATAACTAATAAAGTTTTCTTTGATTGTCAGTCACTATAATTAAAACTCTGTATTATTGTTTTTGTTTTCATTGTGTGACTCACACATATATAAACATGGTCATTATATGTATCTACTCATTAAAATTCATTTTGGGGTTTCATATCTCACTGACCACTGGGCATACATTAAGAATAAATTCTAGTGAGGTTTGGGAAATAAATCATTTAGTAGCAATCTGGAGGAATAGGTGAGGTTCAAACCCCTCTACCTGCATCTCTTGGTTAGATTAAAGCAGCTCTACTTTTCATACCATTACAATACATCTATCCAGTTGATCTTATACAACTGATATACATGATCATATACATGTGAAAAAGATAAATGATCAATATACATATTTCATGCTGAACCAGTACTCATCAGTTGGTCCAGATCACCATCTTGTTCACACATATAGAATCAGTGGTCAGTTTATATTAAGATATCAAATCTTAAAACTTTAATGGAAAGCTTCAATCTTCTCTCTCCAACTCTTCAGCCATTCATTTCATTGAAAATTCAAGGATAGAATGCTCAAAGCCCTTGTTGAAGCCAATATTATTGTCATACCCATGTTGACCTTAAGTCAATCTGATCTCTCACATATATGAATTTAATATATCCATTTAATTATGCAGAAGAAGAATGGGCAGAATACAGACTGAATATGTAATATTTAAATATATGTATATTGTCTATACTAGACATAATATAATTATAAGGGCATTGAACTAAGACTTGCAAGCTCCCTACATCTATTCAATCCATCTTATATAACTGATAGACATGACCACATATAAGTGAAAAAAGATAAATGACCAATATACATATTTCATGCTGAGCCAGCACTTAGCTGTTGGCTTAAGAGTTGGATAGTGGAGAAGTTTGAAGCCCATTTATAAAAGCTTGAAGAATTGCTCTTTAAATATAAAATGAGCACTAATTGTATATATATATATATGTGGGAGATGGTGATCTGGACCAATTGATGAGTGCTGGTTTAGCACAAAATACATATATTGGAGATTATTTATCTTTTTCTCATGTTTGTGATCATGTGTATCAGTTGTGTAAGATGAATTGGATAGATGTAAGGAGATGAAAAGTGCCTTATAATAATATTGTCTAATATATATATATATATATATATATATATATATATATATATATATATATATACGCCTGTACTTTATCCATCCTTCTTTTGCATAATTAAATGGATATATTAAGGTCATATGTGCAAGGAATCATATTGACTTGAGGTCAGCATGAGTATTACAATAATATTGGCATCAACAAAGGCTTTGAGCATTCTATCCTTGGATTTTCAATGAAATGGCCAGCTGAAGAGTTGGAGAGTAGAGAAGATTCAAGCTTATCCATTAAAGTTTGAAGATTTTCTATCTTAATATAAACTGAGCACTATCTTAATATAAACTGAGCACTGTTTGTATATATGTGAGTGAGATGGTGATCTAGCCAACCGATGAGTGCTGGTTCAGCACAAAATATGTATATTGGAGATCATTTATCTTTTTCACATGTATGTGGTCATGTGTATCAATTGTATAACATGGATTGTATAGATGTAGGGAGCTTGAAAGTCTGAGTTCAATTTCCTTATATATATATATATGTTATGTGTGTGTCAAATTTATAGTATCATAACTTCCTACATATTTTTATAAAAAAATATGAAGGTTATCCCATAAAGAGAATATATAATAATTAAAAGATTTTAATGATATTTGTAGATGCAAATACTAAAAATATAATAAAAATGTCTGTGTATTATCAGATCTATTTCAATTTTGATGTAACCTATAGCACTTTTATCATTAAATTGTTTACCAATTCTAGCATTAAAGTCTTCCATAACAATTTTAAAATGTTGTTTGGTCTAATCAAAAGCCCTTTGTATATATATAAATATCCTCTACCTTTTTTTAATGTGTGCATATATATATATATATAAAGAGTTGAAAAGAAAAATAGAAATTAACACAAGCAAAAATTATTTTAGATAGTTTCTACATTACACTAGAATAACAATTAAGGATTAAATAATTTTGAATTTAATTTTTTTTATTATAAACATTTAAAAAAGTCTAATTAATTTTATTAATTCTGATTTTGAAATTAAAACAAGCTTATTTTTATGTTATAATAGATATACTGGTAATTATAAAATTTCAGTCTGTTTTGATTAGCAAATTTTTTAAATTAAAGCTTGTATCACATATTTTGATAAACATTCTACAAAGTTGTTTTTCAAAGGATTAAGTTGAATTTAAAAAAAGTTTTTTTTTCAATCAAGATAGGGAAAACTTATTTTTAATTACTATATTTTCCCCCCACCCTGATAATAAAAGGTTGGAAAAAAGATTAGAGTTGTTTTAAAAGTTTTACAGATGATGACAGTATAACTACTGAAGGTATAACTGAAGGCATGAGAATACAAGTCCAGCTGCTACTACTAGTTTACTATGGTAGAGTTTGGACTTACATGGAAGTAAAGCACATGATTTCTGTGTTCTCCATAGCCTTATATATGTGTATTAGAAAGGACAGTGACTGAAAGAAGTGCACTGCAGACTAACAGTTACCTGGATTATACCTTTCCCAAAAATAACAATAAGTTACTCTACTGTTTAAAAGGGACCGGCTTACCAAGTGAGTCCATCAGCTTGATGAAGAATTGGTTTGCATTTATACTGTTTTATATATGTGCACAGAACTCCAGATAAAAATGTACTGTGTTGTATATATATATAAATATAGCTGGTGAGTAGTGTTATATATATATTGAGAACAATAGTAAGTAAATAATTTTTGCTTCAATTAAAAGTTTAAAAAACAAATGATTGATTTATAGACAATTTTATTTAGAAAAAAGAAAGTGAACTCCAACAATCTTTTAAGATTAGAGGTGGGGACTTGCTGGAATATTTTTTAAGTGATGTTTATAATTAATCAAGAGTAACCTGTTAAAAAATAAAACTTTTATGAAGAACCATTAAAGAATTAATAATCCTTTTTTTTAAAAAAAAGGAAAAAGGAAAGCCTTTTTTTATTTACCAATAGATAGGGAATGAATTAATTACACATGTATGTGTGGATTTTATGTATACTTTCAACATGGAATTGTGAAAAAAAACATTTTTAATAATTTTATTATTTTGACAAATTAAAATATATGATATAAATGGCAGTGTGTGCACACATCTCCATGCATACAAACATATATGTTAAATGAGTCATTATATATTATTAAAATGTGATAACTTATTTTTATTATTATATGACAATTCGGTTTTCTCTTAGCATGTTGAAACTGCTTGAGGGCATAATTTCTATGTAAACAAACAGAATTATAATGTTACTGGGCTGTTGTTTTTCCCCCAACTTTATAGTGCTTTTTTTGATTTACAATAAAATCATAAATAATGAAATCTATCTAAAATAAATAAAAAATAAATTTTTTTGTTTTGTTAATTTTTATTTTTCTAAAATGAAATTTGTAATTTTAACAAGAATAAAAACAAATAAAAACAATGTCATGGTGATGCAAATCAAAGTTTAACATGAAGAAAAATAAATAATTTCTCCAAAACAAAAACATCATGCCCACACAAATAAAATTGTTAATTTTAACAAGAATAAAAAGAAATAATTTTCCCAAAACAACATCATGGCCATGCAAATATAATTTGTAATTTTAATAAGAATAAAAAGAAATAATTTATTCAAAACAACATCATGGTCAAAAATAAAGCCAGTATTTTCGATTGATCTCATGATTTATCTCACGCAAACGTGAGTTTTAGCGTGATTTTTGAAAAATCATGCTTACACCTCTCCTTTAACAATTGATTAAAGTTACCCTTGTCTAGAGAAGTGGGGCAAAGTTTCCACAATTTATTATTACTTCATACTACATCATTGGATTTTGAAAACAATGACTTCAACATGAGAATTTGAAGACTTTTGACGGTGTCAATTACAGACACCCTCACAAAATATCATTGTGAAATTTAAAATGGGATTGTTCATAGAAATTGCATAACACAAAGTTCACCATAAGTGGCAGCAGCCACTGTAGCAGAATAAACATTCTACTTCTGTGCTGTAAATACCTGTATCTGAAATGTTAATAATGGGATTTTTCGTATAAACTGTGGCAGAATAATACATCCTATTTCTGTGCTGTAGCATAGAAATAGATACCGTAACTAAATTTAAAATGAGATTGTTCATATAAATTGTTGTAACACAAAGTTCACTGTAAGTGGCAGCAGAATAAATGTCCAATTTATGTGCTGTAGCATAGAAATAGGCACTGAAGACAAATAAATGGACTATTTCTATGCTTAACCATTGGAATAGAATGTTATATAGCAGCATGGCCACTTAAACAGCATATTTCTGTGCATTTGCATAGAAATTATGCCCTCAAGCAGTTCCAACATGCTAAGAGAAAACAACTGACAATTGCTCTATGTTATGGCACATCTGTGTGCTTATATGGATGTATGTCAGGTAGACACATATATGTTAAAATTAATCATATTTTTATTATTATATGACATTTCAAATATGTTCATTTTATTCATGCTCTTTAAAAGGTATACAGCAATTAACCTTTTGACGTTCATTGGTATGGTAATGAAATAATCAACCATGTTCAATATCTTGCTTAATCTATATGTTAATATAAACTAAATTATCAAATGCATATTTTTATTAAAATCAGTATTGAGATCTCACCCTGAGAGCTACAGTTACGTCATGCTTGATATGTACACCAAAAGTTAGAATGCGGTAGAAGTTTGTCTCATACAATATATATAATCATTTGTGGACTGCTCCTTTCTTTTAGACATTTAACTTAAGCAAATGATTGATTTGTTTTATTTAAAGTTATTAAGTTATAATTTTAAAAGTCATTTTAAGGATTTTAAACTAATTCACCAGCTATATATATATGTTTACCTGTGCTTCTCTGCATATAGATGCATCAGCATATGTATAATTACTTCTTCAGCAACTGATGGAGTTATTTTGGTAAGCTTAATGTTTGGTCCATCAGGAAAGTATAATCCAGGATTGTCATCATCATGCAAAGAATCAGATTTAGTGGCATTCCAGGAGCTCCCTTCTGTCCAGAATTGTTCCAGGCAAGTTAGCTGTTTTCTCAGAACACATTTTTAGCTATGAATTATTCAAACTTCACCATTGAACTGTAGAGCAGCTGCTTCCTTACATTATTACATCATCATAATAGTTTTCTGTATAACTCTGGAAACCAGTTCTGCAGCTAGCTATTTTGCTACAGCTATCAACTACTGCAGTAACTACTTCCTAAAATATTTTAGCCAACTTTTCAGCTAGTTATTAGCCAACTCTATTTTCAAAAATATTAAAACCAAACTTACAGTTGGCCAATTTGACCAGCTAAATTGCTGCCACTCTCTGCTACAGTTACCAACAAAATGTTAGCCAAATTCAAAAACTAAAACCAGACTAAAATAATCTTTTTATCCAATCCTTTTATAGTCTTGGATTGGGGTGATAAAACCACATTTAATTAAAAAACAGTGCTTTTTTATCTTTTCAAAAAGATCACTAATCCTTTCAAAAGCAACTTTGAAATTCTACCAAAGGTGTGATCTACATATTTTTACTTAGATAGAGAATTGCATACAAGCATTAATTAAAAAAATTTCATTTTTTTTTTACAATTATCAGCTCGAACTGCTTGTTCTTGAATTTCAAAATCAGAATACAATATTAATTTATTTAGATCATTTTAAATGTTTTAATTTATAATAAAATTCTGTTTTAAACCCAGTGAATGTAGAAAAATATCTACAAAAATTTGTCTGTGTTTATTTATACTTTTCCTTTACTTTATATATATATGCACACACACTATATTATTGTGTGCCAGATAACAGACCTGTTATATTATGAAAGTTCAGTTTATGGATAGATGATTTTATTAACTCCAATTGAGACTTTATTTGAGGCCATAAATTCATTCTTGATTTTCAAAAAAGAAAAACATTCCAACCCTTTATTTGAAGCCATGGTAAATTGGCAATCTGAAAATAATTTCCTCAATTCTAAATTCCATTTGTTTGATTTCACTCATCTTTAAACACATAAAGGGATTTGCAGATTAGCTTTGGTAAAATTGAGAGTTTCAGGTCTTCAACCTTTTTACACCTGCGGACCGGCAAAAAAAAAAATAAGATTTTGCAGACCAGCAGAAGTTTACAGATAAATTTTCTTAAAGATGTAACCTGCTTAGCCTTAGATAAGCATAATTGTTATAACTGACCAAAACAGCATACTAGTTATTGTGTATTGTAATGGTGTTGCTTACCTTCACATGTTGAACACTCTTTCTCGAGTTGCACAGTCATACTGCTACAGAAAACAAGTACAATAACAATCGTTCTCATTAATGTGCTTGCATTTTATATTTATTATTTCATTGTTAAAATATGCAAGAATAAAATATTATTCACCTGAATGTTGAAAAAGTCAAAAGTTTTGATCTTATTTTATTTTTATTTGGGGGGGGGGAGTGGGTTGAAAAATACTTTGTCATCACTGAGACAAAAGATAGACACCAAAGTTATTTTTTGTTTGTTTCTATTTTTAAAAAAAGATAAAAACAGAAATTGGTTTTAAAAATAAAAGTTTTAGTATTTTAGTGATATACAAATAAAGCCAAAAAAAATATCACCTTATAGGCCAAAAAAAAGTGGGCGTATTTTTAAACAAACAAAAAAAAAGAAAACGAAACTTGAAAAAGTCAAAAGTTTTGATCTTATTTTATTTTGGGGCGGTGAGGGTGTATATACTTTGTAAAAGTTAGAGACAGAACTTATTTTTTGGTTTTTATTTTTAACAAAAGGTAATAAAAGTTGATTTCAAAAATAAAGTTAAATCCCCCCAAAAAAAATCGTATAGCCAAAAAAACCCACTAAAAATGAAATATTAAAAGAGAGAGTAGAAAAAATTTAAGAGATCAAAAAAAGTAACATTACATTTTATTATTTTAACAATGCTGACAAGCGGCTGTGATTGGTTATCAAAAGACAACCGGGGGTTTGTATAATAAAAAACTTTTTTCACCCCCCCCCCCCCGTAAACGTCTGTGATAAATAGAAAAACAAATCAATTTATATATGATTGATTAGATTTTGTTTTTGTTCTGTTTCTTTTTTTTTAATCGGGTAAAAATGCGATGAAAAAATAAATAAAAATTGTTTATATTAATTAAAAGTTTAAAATCTTATTACTGTATTTTGTTATTATAAACTTTCTTCCCAGTCTAGTGCACGGACCTCCAGAAAAGTTCTGTGGCCCGGTGCCGGTCCGCGGCCCAGTGGTTGAAGACCACTGGTTTATATTAACTACATTAAGACTTCAGTTCATTTGGATTGCTTAGTTTATCTGAGGAAGAGGAAAATTGAATCTAGTCTGTCATGGCTTGCAGTTGATCGGCATTATTTTTTTTTTTTAAATTTTAAAAATTACACTATCAACACAATTGACTCTGAATATATTTATCAATTAATTTAAAGAGTTTAGTATCTGGTTAGTTTTCTAATTTTTCTCTATTCTCTGTTTCAAAGCTCTTTATTGATTTTAGCAATTTAAATGTGCCACTTACATTACTTCAGAGCAGTTTATGAGAGTATTTTGCTGATATTTCCCTTTTCAACTTTCTCTTCACTCGAATTTTGAATGATTTTATTTAAGACAACTTATAACAATCTTTTTTTTTATTGAAAATTAAAGACAAACTATTTAATTATCTTTTTTCAAATGCTCATTCTTGAATAAGAATTGTTAATTTATTATCGAACTCACAAGAGAAATCAAATCCAAGTACATATAAATTAAATAAATTTTTTTTTACATGTCAATATTTTATTCATCATAAATATTTACTTATACTCTCAGTATTGCATAAGCTCATTCACACATACCATTACATGTTTTTAATGTAGATATAATATGTGTTTGGTATACATGTGGATACGATACTATTTAAAACGTTATGCATAGTAATTTTTTCTGTGGTTAAGAATTGAAATCTTATTACATTCCTTTGTTTAATTTTGCCAGAATGAAACTATCGATTCAAATAATCCTACTTTCGTTAGTTTTTTTTTTTCTTTTTCTATATCGGAGACTTTATTTGGTCTTATAGTATTTTACTACATGTAACTTGTAAATATATCTTATATATGTAATTGGTGTGTGTGAGGAAACTTGAAATGTATTTTGATGATCATTTTAATCTATATATATTAATAAACAGTGTTAAAGTACAATGTAAATGAAAAAAGCAAATTTTGGGTTGTGAATATATAAATATATACATCTGCATTTTATTGTCAAAAGAAAAAAAAAGGAAAATAAAATAATACATTGCTTTATTCTTGTTATATCCGCAAGTATGACTGTGCGGTCAGCAAATAAATATATACAATAAAAGACTCACAATATTTTATGTAGTCTGAATAGTGAATAGTCTGCAATACTCTATGTTCAATTCCCACGCTGTTCTCTTGCAATGGATGCTCTGCTCGAATTCACTGAATACACTCTGTATTCACTATGATGATCTCTTCTTTCTCAATGAGGGTAATTCGCAATTCCCATGCTGTTCTCTTGCAATGAATGCTCTCAATATCTCCGCTGCAGTCTCCCCATCTCTATGGGCTCTTTCAGCCATACCTGTGGACTACACTTCCACTGGGTGCTGGTTATCAACCGCAAGCACTGATGCGATATATCTCTACTCAAAGAACTGCCTCTAATACTCTCTATACTACTCTGCATAGTTGCTGCAGCAATTAATACACTGTCCAATAAGGTAACGTCTCTTATCTAGAAATATTTGCAATCAGCAAATATTTTTTGGAATTGTCGATTGCCATTACATCAATGCCTTAATTAAATTCCTCAGTTATCAGAGCGCGATCTAAAAACAACTCGAATAAATTCTAGTTTTTCTGGAGAGCACAAACTTGTCTGCCATTTTTACAAAATACTACAATTCTAAGCTTAGAATTTAAATAATGCTTGATTTCTCCAATAGATGCAGGGATAAGATTGATGTTCAGATTCAAATCAGATTAAATGGCAGAAATGATAATATGAACTTATGCTTTAAGAGAGCGTATGTTAGTTTATAAATCATTGCAAATAATAAGTAGAAATCAAATAATTTTAAATATTTTAATAACCAAAATGCTAAAATATATGTAAATAAAATAAAGCCGACTAAAGTGGTATGCGATTTCATTCTTGATTTTTCTGACAATAAAATATGAATGTATACATGAATACTTTCCTAGCCTGGACAGTTGGTTAACTTTCATATATATTTAAATTTAATATTTTTAATGGGTTAATATAATGGTAAATTATTTAATAAATGGGAACTCCCATTATATAAATGAAGTTAAAACCATAGCTAAGATATACTAAAGTGCAGTAACCAATCAGATTGCTTCTTCAAGCTGAAAGAAACCAATAGCAAGTTTGTTCTAACTATTACTGATCAAAAGTGGCCATTTTTCATCAGTCACGTATGTCATTAAGTATGAGCTAATAACTGGACATTATAGCTATAAGAGTTCTAAAATACTCATCCATCCACTTACAATGTACTTAATATATTATAGACATAATTCATCATGAAATGAGTAAAATGATAAGTGGAAGATAACAAAGGAATAAAAAGCGGTTGGCATTAGTTTCCATTATTCAAAACTTTTCATATTAACTTATTAATATTTTCTTAGATAATCAAATGCTTAATTAACTAAACATAAAGTGAACATCTTGGGTATGTAATTGCGATAAATAATAACTGAACTTTAAATATTATGCTGGATTCTTACAAATAAAAGTTAAAATGTAGAATAAAATAGATACAACATTGGAGTTATCTTAATATCCTTTGCTTATTGGTTAATAGATAGCTGTCTACCTGATACATTAATTAACAATTGAATCAACAGTTATAACAACAAAATTAAACAATTTTATTTATATTGGTAATTCCTACTAATGACTAATTTTAACATCTTATGTATTGTGTGGTATGCCTTGAGAAATAGCTCACATTAGTAAGACTATGTATTTTTTTTTGATAAAAATAAATCTTGTAAAGTAGCCAGTCAATAATTAAATTATATTTTTATTAATAAAAATTATAATAAAAATGGAATTATAAAAATTTAAGTAAATAAAGCAAAGTAAATACTCCTTGAAGGTGTCAGTTTTTAAACTACAATTGTTACCTTATAAACTTGCGAATCAAATTCAATTTACTTTTAACTAAAAGCTATCTAAATAATATTCAGTACTTAATCCTTAAATAAGAATATCAAATATTATAATCATTTATAAATAATATTATTTATAAACTATTAAAGTATTGGATATGATTTTGGGTATGTTACGAGGGAATAATCAGACATATATACGATAGCTATCACGCATTTTAATTAATTCAAATATGTTTTATTGATTTTGATTTAGTTTAATAAAATAGTTCATCTTATAGTCTTTAGAATTGTTTCTCAGTTAATAATATTTATGGTGCACATTTACTTCACATTATGAGAGAAACCACCATTCAGAATTTCTATGTTTATTCATCAGTTAGCAAAGATTAAACATAGCT
This sequence comes from Epiperipatus broadwayi, assembly GCA_028023455.1. Classification (NCBI taxonomy): domain Eukaryota; kingdom Metazoa; phylum Onychophora; class Udeonychophora; order Euonychophora; family Peripatidae; genus Epiperipatus; species Epiperipatus broadwayi. Next base: position 1,806,312 of record JAQFVV010012427.1, read on the forward strand.
AAATTGATTCTTAGTAGCATTTCTTATGCTGCAATACATCACGATCATAATTCTCTTTTTAAGTTTTATATAATATGATTTTAACTAAACTATGATGGGAAACTTATATACAACTAAACTAATTATATCTTAAACTAATGATGATCAAAAAATATCATCATTAAATAAGCGTGAAGAGTCCTTTTTATTGCATATCATATGGAAATCTCAGCCTTTCAAATTAATGATGAAAAGAATTATTATCATCTTGAATCTTAACCATCTTAAAATACTATCAAAGATAAATATCATATTTATAAACTTATCATAACATTTGGTTATCATTTTTACCTTAATAGATCATGTTCTTGAAATATTAACCTTGGTTTAAATTGTTTATTAAAACTTATAATTCATATAACATTATTAATTTGGTTAAATTATGTTTTATTTGTAATATTTTTTCTGACAGATTATGCACTATCTATATTTCATTGTTGATGTAATATATATATATAAATTTTAATGATAAATACAATATTATAGTTTAAATTCTTTTGTAGCGCTTTCGATTACGTGGTAATCCTCAGCTTTAACTGAATTTCAAATTTTTTAAACTTAATGTTACATATATTTCCATAAGCTGTGTATGGCCGTATTTGCAACCTGCCTATTAATAACATCATCCTTATATTTATCAATCAAATTTGCCTCTTTAATTTTCCTCTTTTTATGATTTCTTTCTTCCATTAATATTTTTATTTCATTACTATTAAATGTAAACCTATAATTACAAGTTTTTTCATGGTCAAAGAATATTGAAGCTGTATTAAATTGACTATTTACATTATTTTTAATTCGATTATATAATAATTGATGCTCCTTCAATATTTTCTCCACAGAACATCATGATTCACCAATATATAATTTCTGACATCCACATGAAATCTGATAAATTATATTACTTCTTTGCAATTTACGAATTATACTCTTAGAATTATTAATCAATAGATTAACATTCGGAGGAACACAAAATGAAATATACTTTTCTTTAAATATATTTTTAATTAATTTAGATTGCATGTTATTTATAAATGGCATAGATATTCATTTTTTATTATCTAAAGTAACACTACAAACTCTCTTCTTATTATTAAATGAATTTACTGTACACAAGATTTGGTTTTTATCATAACCAACCTTTAAAAGTTCATTAGCAAAGAGTTCAATATTTAAAATTTTATCACTTTTATATTTTAAATTAAGAAAAATCTGCAGACAGTATAACATCAGAACAGTTTTCCAGAAACACATTACATTATGAGGAATTCAAACATTTACAACGCCTAAACTTGAAATACTCATGTGAATATAGAAAAGTATGTATTGGTGAGACCAGTTACCCCATTGGAAAGTAATTGCAAGAACAAAAATTGATGATTAGAAAGAAAACATATGTGGACTAAAGATTAGATGTTCAATTGGGAAAATTAAAAAATATTGTATAGATAAGAAAAGGTACAAAAGAAAAATTTAAAGAAGGTGCTTACATGACAATGGACAATCCCATAAGTCAACCTAGTGTGACTATATACATAATGTACTAAAATCACTAATCAACTTTGCTCTTAGAAAAAAGTAGAGAAATCAGGAGGAACTTCATAGATATGTATATGAAATTTCTACTGACTATTGCCTTGGGTAGGATGGCTCAGTTGGCTGAGCATTACATTAAAATTCAATATTCAAAAATCTAAGGATCCCGGTTCAATTCCCATGTTAGTACTGTCTCTGGTCAGATCTATAACATCTGAAGAAGAGAGAAGAATAATACCTCTTGAACCATTGTGCATATACTAATCTGGATGCTATTACCAACAGTTGAATCTATTTAGAATATTTAAATAGAGTTAATTTTTTCTAAAAGACATTCTATACTTATATTAGGTGATGTGAATAGTCCAATATATAAATACATTTAAAATACCATCATCACAAACCTTCAGGAAAACATTAGCTTTATGATGTCTGTGTTGATATGTAAATTTAAAATATCTTTGAAAACTTTATATGAAATGCTAAAATATTATTACATTAATATTTTTTGAAGTTATGGTTCTATATAATACACAGATATTTTCCTTTTCTTCCCAATGGATAATTTATCATAATAAAAGGGCATATTTTATTATAGATTGCCATTGTATTTAACTGATTTTTTATAAGATAATTATTATTTAGAGAAAATAACTGTTGCATCAGAGAAAATTGAAATATCCTATTTTTACACAAATTAGTACATTGTGATAATTTTAGACTTCACTAAACTTATTATTTTTTTATTATTATTAAATGCTTTAATTGATTTTGGAAAATCTATTTGTTTGTTTGTTAATTTTTGAACGTTTTCAAGTTAGAATGAAATTTTAAAATCAAAGTTTACTATATTTAAATTCAATAGAATTGTTTGAAAATTGATATATAACTAAGTTATAAGACCATAATCCATTTGAAGCACTTATCTTTTCAGTATGTCAGCTAGTTTGATAGATATGAAACAGAGAGTGAAAAAACTATGAAAAATATTTAATAATTTCATGTTTTGCAGTTAACAATTATCCTTAGAAGGTTCATTTGATTTAAATAATGGTCACAAGAGGGTGATTTAAATTTTTTTCTTTTAATTTAATAATATTTATAAAACTATTTTAAACTCTTAATGTAAATGTATTATTATTAAATCACCCACATGGTTCAGATATCCAGCTCTGCTCTCTGTGAAATAAATACATTAAGAGTTCATATTTCAAAATAGCCAGCCTCAAAATGATACCATTTTGAAACTGTATGCTATTAGTTCTTAAATACTGAAATATGAACTAATTCAAACAAGGAGTATGAAATTTTAAATAAGCAATGATCTTAACTTTGATACTAAACAAACATGTTTTCTACTATTATATAAAGACAAACTAAACATTAATAATTTTAATCTTTAAACTGCCTAACACAAATATATATAAACAATCCGAGTGCTAATGCTAAACTGAAATAAAAATCCAAATATTAAATCACCCACATGATTAAAAAATCCAGTACTGCTCTCTGTGAAATAAATATATTAGACTGATTATTTTTATGTATTATTATGCACATACTAAATATGATATATATAAGAGGTACATATTTTAACTTATAGCAGAAATATTTACTGATATGTATATTGTGGTATACACACATTTTGTCATTTTCTATGGTTTGTACATTGCTAAATAAAGAGAACATTTCAAGGTCAAATGTGTAATAAAAATATCAATGAGTCATTTATTTATTAAAATTAAAGATAATATTTGTAATGTTAAATGATTGCTGAATAACAATAATGTTTTATTAAAATTAGAAGAAATATATCACATGTTCAAAAAACTTGGTGTTTAAAAATATTGACTGCATTCTTCAGAAGTGATAGTACATTTTTTCTTTCCTTTAAAAGTTATTTTGTATATTAACATTACCTTATCTTATAAATAGATTCTAGATTTGCAGCAAAGAAAATGTATTGTGACTAAAGGACCCTGGAAGGAAGGAACAAGAGTTCCTTCTATTTAATGTCTATGATTTAAATAGAATGATTAACAACAAAATGCTATGTTGATCACTGTTAGATTTAAGACTGTAAAATCTATTTATATTGCAAATTTGACAAAGTAAAATAACTCAACAACATTTAAGGCTAAAAATGCCCATGGAAATTTATATATGTGTGTGTTAGCATAATAATGCCAAAGGAAATGCTGCAAGGTAAGAGAGTTAAAGTGAAGTTTTATATGCAATAATATTAACAGGTGTCTAAAGAAAATTTTATTAGCAACAGTTAAAATTATAATAATAACATTTATAAATGTTTATAAAATCTTTCTTCTAAAATTAATAGTGTTAATTACAATGCAGTCTGGTTTCTCATCTGATAATTTAGATATATTAATTAATAATAATCAAATAAAGTAAAATGTCAATTAGAGCATAATATTATTTGCATAGTTTAATTTAAAATTATAAATAACTTTATAAAAATATTATTTGGTTATTATATATTTTTAATAATATTAAAATTTATCCATATATATATTATTTTTTCTTGTATGAAAGGAATTTATAGCTAACCCCCTTTTGACTATATGTATTAATAATTTTAATTATAAAAATATATGACATATAATAAAGATGAATTATAAATAAATTATAAATGCATATTTTAGGATGTTAATTATTGTTATAAGTTACAATTTCTTCTAACCATCACATTCAAATTACTGTTTATTTTAATAAATTTACGTTGTTGTTATTAACAATAGGGGTTTTGATTTACTACTGCAAGAACCATTATATAAATGTTTTATCTTATCCTATAGTATATTCTAGATGATATTTCACTATTCAGTAAAACAGTTAATAAATTTTATTTTATTTGCATATGGATTCATTGGCACTCTTTATAAATGTATATATATTTTATATATTCTCTTTATAAATGTATGAGTCCATTGTATATGTAGTTATGAACTACTATATAATCATTTGTGATCATTTTATTTATTTATTCATTATATTTTAAATGTCTGAATATGATATTTATTTAGTATATTTGAATTGTCCAAATATGTAATATATAAGTGGAGAAAACCATTTGGTTCATAATTATATTTATTCCAGGTAGTTTCCCAAATATGTAATGCATTTAGTTTGCAGGCCAACTAATACTGCTAAGTTATAATATTTTCAATACATTTGGGGTTTTACCTAATGAGAGCATTTTTAAGTCAATTCCATTTATGGTATTGGTTGTCCAGTATGATGAGCAGTATATTATATTCATTATTAGAATAGTTTCCTTTACATTTGGCTCAACCAACAAAGGAATATTATTTACAAAACAAGGTTGATTCATTAGCATTGTTTATAGATTTTAGCATTAGAATAAAATAGTTTTCATTTACAATATATATTAACTATAAGTGTCCAGTCAATTTTAAGTATGATATAGTTTTATATTTTCAATAAATGTGCCAATATTAAAAACTTGAAAATAATAGACATATTTAAAAGCATTTAATATAAAATGCTTTTATTGACTGTGTACTAAAAAGAAATAAAATAATTGTTTCTTCAACCATAATTGAAGTTTTTAGATTTAACTTGAGACAAATGCATGGGGTTTAATTTCTGAACCCACCATGCTTTTATTTCAAGTTAAATCTAAAAAATCCAATTGTGGTTGAAAAAAAAAATTTTATTTCTTTTTAGTGCACAGTCAATAAAAGCATTTAATAAAAAAATTGTTTTATCTCTATTATACATTATTGAGTTTTTATTTACAATATTACATAGATCAGTCAAGCGTTGGTGGCCTAATGGTTAGCATAGTTGCCTTCCAAGCTACTGGCCCGGTTCACTTCCCAGTCAATGCATTTGACATATGGAAAAAAAATTTACATAGATCAATTATAAGAAGTAAATATCAATTTTACAAAATGAAAGATATGCATTTTGGGGGCATTGGTCTTTTAAGGTGCCTTAATTTATATGTTTCAAGACTGTGTGATGAAGTGAAGTTATTAAATACATTCATTAAAAAAAATAAATAAAGAACATACTTTTACTACTTTTCTTCTAAATTTTTTCAGCAATATGAGCTTAGTCATATTTTAATACTGTAACAATACATATATAAATACAATGAATATCCTTTAAACATTACATTTAAAATATTACCTTAATAAATAGTAACAGTAATGCAATTTTAATTGAATATTTAAAATCACCCATTACCATAGTGGGTTAAAACTGTTTTAAATATAATTTTGACCTACTTAATAATATATACTTTGACAAATGGAATATATTTGTCACAATATATAAATAAAATGTATCACATGATTACCATTTCTTATATTAGCACATAATTGTTTATAAACAAGGCAAAACTCTCCATACAGTAGTGCCACCCTGTGTCAACCAGAGCAGTGCTCTCAGATCCACAGTTCCTCACAGACGAAGGCCACAAGCCAAAACCTAGTCTGGGGATATTGGATGAGTAGGCATTGGATAGGGATTTTATGCAAGCCTTCTGGCATCCATTGATTGCTCTGGTTGGCACAGGGTGGCACTACTGTATGGAGAGTTTTGCCTTGTTTATACATAAAATGTACATGTATGATATATTAAAAAAATGAAATTGAATATGAAAATTAACTTCACAAATAGGGTTTAAAGTTTACTTCTCATTATAAAAATAAAAAGTTATTACCTGTTTTGGGTATTTAGATAAAAAGCATGTAATTAAAACAATTAACGTGAAACGGCCAAATCTTTCAAATTGTTTCAAAGCATTCTTCTGGTTGTCAAAACCAATAATCCATACAAGCAGAGCAGCACATGTAAGGACAAAAAATCTTAAAAAAAAAGGTATGATTCATATCATCTTTTGCACAATTATATAATTTGTGACTATGGTTATATAATTCATATCTAAATATTTATCGTAAATTGGTTTTAATAACTTTTTAAATATATTAATATAAAAGATTTTACAAATTATATATTTAAATATTTTATAGCCTTATGATCATATTATTATTATCTATAGATCTATTTAATTGGGATCCATTAAATTTAGTCATAAAAAAAAACTGATTGACTAATTACATTCAAATATCAGCCTTTCAAGCTAATTGAGCATGCACCTTTTGAGAGTGTTAAATAAATGAATACTTTCCTCTTCAATCCAAGATATAATATTTATGCAGGAATAAAAAGGATCCTCTTATTCCTACCACTCAAATTCTTTTATATGAGCAAATCTGAAGTACTGTTGAGGAGAGCGTGAGTAGAATTCTCACTTTAAATTACTATTTACGATGTTTTTTGACTGCATAAATACTATATCTTGGATTGAAGAGGAAAGTATTCATTTATTTAACACTCTCAAAAGGCGCGTGCTCAATTAGCTTGAAAGGCTGATATTTGAATGTAATATAATTGTAAACACGGCGCTAAATAAAATAATAGTTTATTTACTCATAATTAAGTTTCAGTAAGAATGACGTTTAGTAAATTCTAAGTAATTTCACCGACGTCATTCAGTCAAAAAACATCATAAATAGTAATTTAAAGTGAGAATTCTACTCACGCTCTCCTCAACAGTACTTCAGATTTGCTCATATAAAAGAATTTGAGTCATAGGAATAAGAGGATCCTTTTTATTCCTGCATAAATACTATATCTTGGATTGAAGAGGAAAGTATTCATTTATTTAACCCTCTCAAAAGGCATGTGCTCAATTAGCTTGAAAGGCTGATATTTGAATGTAATATAATTGTAAACACGGCACTAGATAAAATAATTGCTGATTGACTAATGAAGATTGAAGATAATATCTAATCTTTTACTGAGAAAGTTTTGTGTGTGTGTGCATGCGCTTTCTTCAAGATTACTTCAGTTAAGTCTGTAAAAAGAAAGAAAGAAACAATATAGGAAAAAAATAAAACGACAAATGATTTAAAAAGAAAACTATAAATGGAAATGCATGTGGCCATATATATATCTTATTAATACATATACAATTATAACTCTTAAAAATTATATTATCCATATTATGACTGAAGAATATAATTTTTAAAAAGTATAATTGTATATATGTTAGTAAGATATATATAGCCCCATGCGTTATCCAGAGAATTTCTATTTATAGTTTTTTTTTTTTAATCATTTGTTGTTTTATTTTTTCTTACATTGTTCTTTTTCTAAAAGAGAAAACAGAGAAATTTGGACTTTAAATAAACATTTCAAAACAAATCAATAGTCTTGCATTGTTAGCTGGGAGGTATCACAGCCACCATGCAAGCAAGTAGTTGGTTGCAGACGGTTGTGGGTTCGTGTCCCGGCCGATGCTATGACATTAAAAAAAATCAATAGTGTTTAGAAGTTTTTATCATATTTTGAGAGTAATACAACTATTAACTTAATTTCATTAGTCATTAGACTAGAGATTATTCACTTAATGAATATTTCTGTAATGTAATTTCCACTACACTTCTCTCACACAAGGTAGGGAAGGTTTCTATCTGCTTTTATCACCTTGTGGAGGGATGTAATCATAAACATATGATCAAAGAGGTGTGAAAATATGTAATATCCCCAATATGTATATCTCATGCTGAACCAGCACTCACCACGTGACCCAGATCACAATCTTTTATACATATATTTATCATTGTTCAATATAGATAGCCAATTACTACAGTTTAACTGATGTGTCAAACTTACCAGCCTCAAAAATTTGACACAAACCACTTGATAAAAATATAATTACATTACAGAAATATTATTCATTAAGTTGATAATTACTAATCTAATGAATGACTAATAAAAAATTATTTCAAATACTTTTTTTTTAAAAAATAGTTTTAAAGTTTTCCATCTGTGCGATGATATATACACGTGTTAACATAACTCTTTTTTAATTTTTTTTTTAAGTGTCATAGCATCGGCTGGGACACGAATCCACAACCCGGGCAACTGCCTGCTAGTGCAAGGTAGTCACGCTGACCTCTCTACCATCAATGCAAGACCTCTTTTTTAATTTTTGGCTTTTAGTTTTTCATAAAATCAATTTTTATTTACGATCTTGTTTTTATTTTAATTTTAAAATAATGTAACGGCATAGGCATATGTATACATATACCATTACAATATATATTGAGACCTGGAAAAGCATCTCAATATATATATGTTAAATTCTTTGCTTAATGGTTACTAGGTAACAAAGTATTATTGACAAATTCATTGAATATTTGATTATCCTTGCTGAAATTTACCATTGTTCATCATTGTTTTAATGTAATTATATTAGTATCTCAATTTTAAAACATCATAAACTTTAATTAATTTTTACAATAAGCTTTCAGAAATCTCCATGTATATGGTTTGTTATTATTATAATATTAATATTTTAACAGTAACTTGTTGGCCATTTTCTAATTTATAGGTATAACTCTGAAGCTATCGTTTTAGGAAAGCAATAAATATACTGATCAATTTTCCAATTGTTCTTGAAAACTACTCAGTGGTTTATAAATTGGAATATATTTATTTCTAGTCTTCAAAAGAAGTCTTAACAAAGTATGCAAACTTAAGTTATATTCTTTATACTACATTCAACTAAAATTTATACTAAAATCTTTTAGAAATAATTGGAGCATTATGTTGGAATATATCTATCATTTGTATAAGCTAGTTTCTGGGAAAACCTAATAACAATAAACAGTATGGTGTTACAAATTGTAAACAAAAAAAATATTTAATGACCTATGTTAAGTTGTGAAATGCTCTTACAGCATCTTATTATTTCTATGAAAATTTATATTAGTCTATCAGCTATAGTTAAAATAAAATATTAAAACAAGTTGGTTTCTCATTCCTCAAGAAGTTAGACAGATACAGTGTCCTTTTACCTCTTCAACTTGTATAATGAATATACAACACATGATCACATCTCCAATTTAGCACATAATTGTTTATAAACAAAGCAAAGCAAAATTCCATATAGTAGTGCCACCTGTGCTAAACAGAGTAATCAATGGATGCCAGAAGGCTTGTGCATAAAATCCCTATCCAATGCCTACTCATAGTTTTGTAGTTAACTAGAGATAAAAGGTGGTTGCTAGAGGGTTGCATTAGATCCTAAGATCTAGATGCAGTGCTCTCAGATCCAAAGCTCCTCGCTGACAAAGGCCACAAGCCAGAAACTAGTCGGGGGATATTGGATGAGTAGGCATTGGATAGGGATTTTATGCACAAGCCTTCTGGCATCCATTAATTACTCTGTTTAGCACAGGTGGCACTACTATATGGAGTTTTGCTTTGCTTTATTTATAATGAATATGCAAAGAAAAAAAATGAAGACAAATATATATTTTAGAATTTGTGGAAAAAATAGCAACCCTACTTATAATTACAAATGAAGGGAGAAAGAGACTTGTATAAAGAATTAAAACAGAATATTATTACAAAACACTAAGAAAACAACATTTACAATTGATTGCAAAAACAAGAGTAATAGATAATTTTGAGTCATTCATAATTCAAAGTATTCAGAGATACTAAAGTTAAGCAATTTTAGTTATATTTTTAAAAATGAAGATTAGAAAGTCAAGCTATTATATTTCATATATTTTTTTTTTTGGATCTTAAAATTGGATACCGAAAAAAAAATAAAGAAAGAAAAGTATTGATGCATTTGTCCAGGGTGCTGGTTAAGATTTTCAAGAATATCATGAAAAGAAAGGAAAATGAATAGATGAGTATTTAAGATTAAATTTGTTTTTTTTTTAAATCACAAAAACCAGATTTAAATATCTTGTGGTAACATATTATAAAATGTTATAATTCATTAAAAACATCTTCATAAAAAAATAGAAAAAAGATAGGGCATTACCTCATTAAGCTTTATAAAATGTCAGATTATGAAGATTTGAAATGTTATATTAAAAAAAAGAGTCCTCACAAAACTGAGACCATTTATTTTGCAGAGAAAATAAATACAGATACGATCTAGTATCTAAATTTTTTTTAAAAATTTATAATTCTAAAAGGATAGTTGGTATTATCTATATCAACTTAACTGAATAACTTAATGCTCTATTTTATATATGCAATGCTGTATAATTACATTTTATTTATTTAAGAGTATTTCAATATCAAGGTTGCTATCTACCCAACCATTGACTTTGAGAAGTTAAGCTTAACTTTCATGAATTTAAAACAGGCAAAAATCACTATATATTGCCACACACAGCAAGCTAGAGTAATCAATGGATTCCAGAAGGCTGTGCATAAAATCCCCATCTAGTGCCTACTCATCCAACATCCCCAGACTAGTTTCTGGCTTATGGCATTCAACAGTGAGCAGCCTTGGATCTGAGAGCACTGCACCTAGATCTTGGGATCTAATTCAACCCTCCAGCAACCATCTTTTATCTCCATTTAACTACAAATCTATGAGTCTTAAACTGAAAACACCTTAATGTTTTCAATCCAAGCCCATTAGCTTATATAGTCTAATGGGTTTGAACCCAGTTCAGTACCCATACATTTTGGTGTCTTTGGTTCTTTAATAACCATAGCCACCACTATCCTATTAGGCAGGATTGGTTTTTAGCCAATAAACATCACATGACTACCTCTTGTGCTTGTGTATAACTGTTGTTAAAACAGGCAAAACTCACTATATATATTGCCACACACAGCAAGCTGTTGAAAAGTGTTATTTTTTTTATTTTTTTTTATCACTAGTCGAAGTTAGATAAATAATTATATTTTATTAAAAATAAAAATATATAATTTTTTTTATTTACTATAAAAAACATTCGAAATCACTTTTATCTATATTATTTAAATGATATGTAAATCATTTCCAATGCAAATATTCTAAATTCCTGTCAATTGTAATAACCACTTTTCTGTTGCTTGCAAATATTCTAAATACCTGTCAATTGTAATACTAATACTATTTTGCTTGCTGAATTCTCCAACCAAGTTGTTTAAATTTTAATTATTTATGAGAACAAGATAATTTGTGCTTAGGCTAGAAAAAATTCTTATCCATGCTTCTTCTCAAGTTATGCTATTTTACTTTAATCTCTCTGAATGTCTACAAATGGGGAAAAAGAGAACAAATTTTCTATGGGGACAGGAGTTGAGACTTCAATAGTGCAATTTGAAGAATCATATGTCTTTTTATCTTATGAATTTTTTCAATTTTAAGCAATCTTATTATAGGATTTTATTTGAAAATAGAAACACATTATATTATTTTGCCATTAACTATATTGATTTTAATTATAAATTTATTAAAGGCACATTGATTACGTAAGTAATATTTACTGAGGCTATAACCTCGATAATATGCGTATAAAATGCGATAGTAGGGACCTCTACAGGTGTTTTAACCACAAGCTTACGCTGCGTAAGCTTGTGGTTAAAACACCTGTAGAGGTCCCTACTATCGCATTTTATATGCATATTATCGAGGTTATAGCCTCAGTAAATATTACTATGTTGATTTTACTTGATTAATCTATGATTAAAGTGTTTATAGCTCATTATAAAATATAATTATATATTTATTATATCTTACTTAATTTGATATCTGTATTCGGATATATGCTTTACTTAATGCCTTATTATGAAATAATATGGTACTACTTTATAATGGACTTGTTATATCTATACGTCCACTCTGATATATAATTCAATTATATCATACATTTATAACTTATCTATCATAGTCATAGTCTGCCTTTATAAAGCATAGAGCCCTTTTTGTTTGGATGCAACTTGAATATATACATTTTTTATTGCAAAGCATATTCAAGTTGTGCTTTAATTTAAGTGATTACTTTAATTTTTGCAAAGTTATAACATGCTGATAAAAAGCTCCTTACATTATAAAGTCAACATGATGTTAAAATCTCTCAAAAGGAACTGACACCTACTGTATTATTTTATCTAACATAAATTCATTATTATGGAAAAATCTCCAATCCCTAATAAATATATATATATGATCACTGGAATTGTTTAAAGTAATAACGACCAGTCTGATAAAAACAAGCTAGGATAAGTTGAATAATCTTGAAAAATGATATCTTAAAAATGCTATAAAAATAAATATTGAAACATATATAATATATCACAAACTCATTATTTTTGATGTAAATTATTTCATAGATAGTCAAAGCAAAATCTCTCAAAAAGACGGTGGAATTAAACAAAAAAAAAAAAATAGAGGAAAAAAAATATGGCTGAAGAGTTGGAGAATGAAGAAGATTGAAGCATGTCCATTAAAATTTGAAGATGTTATTTTAATATAAACAAAACATTGATTATATATGTGTGTGGGAGATGATCTGGATTAACTGATGCATGCTGGTTGAGCACAAAACACATATATTGGAGATCATTTATCTTTTTCATGTGTATGTGGTTATTAACACAGGCATGTGCTAGCATAAGAAATGGTGATCATGTGATGTATGTAGTTATGTGTATCATTGTGTAAGACAGTGTTGACTGAAAAAAGCTTGAAAGTCTGGGTTCAAATTCCCTTTAATTAAAACTATGAGTTAATAAATGGAAACATTTTCATTGTATGTATAAAAAGTTTATTATTTAAAGCATTATTATTACCTGTGAAGAACTTTTATTTGAAAATATCGAATCATAAACCATATAAACATCACATGATCACCATCTCTTATATAGCACATAATTGTTATTAAACAAGGCAAAACTCTCCAGACGTACAAGCCAGAAACTATTCTGGGGATATTGGATGAGTAGGTACTAGATAGGGATTTTATGCACAAGACTTCTGGCATCCATTGATTACTCTGGTTGGCACAGGATGGCACTACTGTATGTAGAGTTTTGCCTTGTCATAAACCATATATTGTTTTTGGCAATATATAATAGTTTATTAATGCTATATTGAGAGCTCGCACATAAGCTCTTAACAAGCTTTTCAGAATTTCTCCTACCCCAGACTGGTTTTTGCTACTGGCTTTCTTGCTGAGGTACTAGGATATTCAAGCATCTGCATGTCAGTGAGGAAGCCAGTAGCATAACTGGTCTGGGGTAGGAGATATTCTGCAAAGCTTGGTAAAAGCTAATGTGCAAGCTCTATATATAACATTTGTAATACAAGCTTGTTAAATTAGGTCATGTGACAATGACTTGATTTCTTTGTAATAGTTTATTAAAGACCCAAATGCTGATCAGACTTAAAGATCCTTTTAAGTCAAAAGAAAGAGTTACTAAATAAAAACAAATGTTGCTCTGTAATTCTCAAAAATTTCTATAGACAAAAAGTTTACCACTTTGTCACTGAATTAAACCATGAAGAGCAGAAATAACTATGAGAAAACATTATGTCAAAATAATGACCACTAGAATTTTACGTCTAAATCACTCCCTCTCAAGATAAGAATAGACATTCAATCAATTAATAAAAATGTGTTTTAAATTAAAATTAATATATATATATAATTTTGCTTTTAAATAACATTTGAATATATAAAAAATACTCCAGTGCATATCACTAGTTGAAAATTAAATAGAAAATATTCAAATCAACTTCCCAAATATTGTATTTCAGCAGCGCCCTCTGTGAATAAATTTAAAAGTCTAAACTTCAAACAGCCAATTCAAAAGAATATTGAACTTTAAACAGCTGACTCATAAGGATACCCTTTTGAGTCAGCTATTTGAAGTTCAAACTTTATATTTATTTACAGAGGGCATTGCAAAAATATCATAATGTTTGAAAGGGTGATTTAAATATAATTATGTATGAATAAACATTTATTTTATAATGTCTTACGTGCGATTATAATTACAATAGAATGACAGCCTGCTAAGCTAATTGTGCAGACGCTGTGAGAATGTTATTAATAAATGAATACCTTCGAACAACCACATGATATAGTATTTGTATAAGAGTAAAAAGGAATCCTCTTACCCTTACGACTCAAATGTTTATAAATGAGCAAATCTAAAGTAGTTGTAACAAGGGCGTGACTACATAATAGTCACTTTAAATTACAATATATAATGTCGGTATGAATGACGCCGATGAAATTTTCTAGAATTTACTAAACGCCACTCATTTATTCATTTATTAATAACATTCTCACAGCGTCTGCGCAATTAGCTTAACAGGCTGTCATTCTATTATAATTATGTATGTCAAAGGTTAGTAGCTGAGAGGTCAGCGCAGTTGCCTTGCAAACAAGCAGTTGCTTACAGACAGTTGTTGCGGGTTCACTTCCCGGCCGATGCTTTGACATATGAAATATATATATAATTGTATAATTTATTTTTTTTCAAAGATATCATTTATTTTAAAAAGTATAGAAGACAAATTAAATTTATAGGGTTTTTTAATTTTATTTTTAATCTATTTCAATTTAGATTTTACTAAAATAATAAAAATGCTTACCTTTCAATATAAATTATTACTATTTTAAGTTTTTTACGTGAATCCTCTTTTAGAAATGTTAGTTTAAGCAAGATTATTCTATTGTGGAAAAAGTAATAGCCTATGAGTATATAGAAAACTATTAAAAAATATAACATGCGTTTCATTTCATGATATTTTCTAATAGCTTGTATAATAGTTGCAATGTTAATGCACATCAAGAAAGTTCCGATAAATCCCTTTTTAAAAACTTCAAAGTAATTGTTGAACCATTTTTTTACAATGTCATGAAACCGGTCAATATATCTTCCGACGTTACTACTTGTTAAATGTTTTGTTTGAATCAGTGAAGAATGTGTGCTAATTTTACTACTTAGTTCTGATCTTCTGGATGCATCATAACTCTAAAAATAGTTTTATATATTTCAAATATAAGAATATATATATACACACCAATGACAAATCTTACTCTATAGTGTTTACTAACATATCTATGATATAAGTTTTGAATCTAGGTGAAACATAGAAATTGTTTACATAGTTTAAAATTTCTAAGCAAGCTTTTAATTTTTTCTGATATCAATCCCATATACAAGTTCACTGTCTAATAATCTTTTAGTAAATAAATATTTTATGCCACATAGGTACTCTCCTGCATACAGGTAAGCTAATTTAGCTCTAAGTTTTTTATAAATCAAAACATCAAAATTATGATTTTTCGGATTAGTAATCACATATTAAGTAGCCCAAACATAACCTTTTGAATAAGAAAATAGATAGTAAAGTTTTAAGACAATTCAATAGTAAAAACAAATGATTATTAAATACTGTGATAGAGACATGCCAGAAAAATAATAGAGCTCGAAATAACGAAGAAACAGTTACCATATATAAAAAAAAAGAAAAAAGGTTTTAATGAGTAACATTATGGTGACTGATCAAAATATCAATCTGGCAGCCATCACAGTACAGGGCCTAACTAACCCATAACATTAATGCAAGCTCTAGTGTTAATGTAAATCAGGGTAGACCCCACAGGTTCATAAGACTACAGTAGAAGATTTAAAGAATCTAAACATATCGGAACAAAATGAAACTTTTCCTCCCCCATTCACAGAATGGACAGATGAGATGCTAGGAACAATCAGAGAAAAATTCAACAACATGATCCCTCGGTCACTCTTTATAACATTCAAAAGATTCTTCATGAACAACTTAATAGTGTTAGCAGTAACAGACAATCACTGCTCACTATATACTTTCCCTAAGCCACTTCTACTTGAAGCACTAGGAAAAAATAAAATTATCGACTCAGTCAGTTGTATAGCTGACCATCCCAATAACAGATATGTGGCTATGGAATTCAAAAGCACCAAACAAATAGAACAGTTGTAAAAAAAATTTAGAACAATCGGAAATTTTGCAGTAATACAAGTTGATCAAAATAAATATAAAAATATAAATGGAGTTATTAAAACTACCTACTTTGGGTACAATCTACATGACTTTCAAAGGATGATGAATCCTTTTGGAAAAGTAAAATTTTTCAAACAAATGTATATCGAAGAAGCAGCAATTCCAATATTATCAAACAGCTATGAATACAAAGTCAAATTATACAAAGCCATAGAGCCAGAAAACATCCTTACACATATCATGGACCAAGAAGCCACACTCCATCTGTATATAAGGTGCCTCAAACCAAGATGTCTCACATGTGGAAAAAGAGAACATAGTGACTCTTTGTAAGAAAAACAATCAAGAAAAAAATACCAAAGCAATTCCAATTTATTAGAAGCGATTACAATAAACACCAATAATAACACACAACAGCCAAATTCACACCTTCAAAAACTCAATTTAAACAAAATTAATATAACAACAGAGAAAAATAATAATGCAAACGTTTCTACATCTGTAAATACAGAACAAATAATTGAAATGGAAATAAGAGATAAAAATGACATAACAAAAACAATAAAAAATAAAACAAATATCTCTGGCCAAGATAAACACAGAATTCTAAACAAGACAGCTATTGAAATCATGTCTGAAATTGCAGAAAACCTTCCAACAATTGAGAATATAACAAAAGAAAGCAAAAAAAAAAAAAACAGCAAAAGGAAATGAAAAAGAGAGAAATTAAAAAAATCAAAACTAGTGCAAAAGAACAACAAGCAGAAAGGAAAATTCAAAAAAAAGTATATAGAATTGGAAACAGATGGTGAATGACCAACCAAATCAGAATACGATGTGAAAGTGATCATTTTAAACACAGGTATATAAACACAGATACATATAATACACAAACAAGACCAGGATTAAAAACCAAAAAAATAGACACAGAGACAATACTAACAAAAATAAATGAATAAAATAGTCAACACAATTCAAAGCAAAAAATCTATAAATCAAAATCCAGCATGATTATAAAAATAGCTTCAATTAATTTAAAGGGTATAAACTCCAGGACAAATATACAGAAATAAACAAATGGCTACAAATCATATAACCAAGTATTTTAGGACTCCTTGAAAGTAAAATACATAGTGGATTAAAAATTGACCAAAAGTCATGTGTACACAAGGTTTTTCCACATGCTCAAGAGACTCATCTGCACCAGTCAGTGGGGCAGGAATATACATAAGCTGGAATTGTCCCTTTAATACTTTCAAAATGATCTACATAGACTCAAACCTAATAATCACAATGTTTTACCACAAAAATCTTTTAATCAATATCATATATATATATATATATATTGTGCCGGTCAAAACATGCTTATCCATCTAACACGAGCTGGAACTCACATAATGTACTTCAAACCCAGTCAAGTCTGAGATTTAGGTCAGGGACCAGCCTGGATTCTAACCCACTCTCCAAGCACCAGATCTAACACCTAATGGATAACATAACAATGATATCACACGAGATTTAATTCTTAATCTGGCCTGCTAGCAAATCGGAGAAAACAATAAGACTCATGGACTTAAACATATATATAAACAATTTAAATACTAGAGACATTCCAAAGATCAAATCTAATATATTTAAATAATAGGGGCTTTACTAATGAATAGTTATGGTCAATTAGTGAATTGGATTGATCTAATAATGAGACAGAAACTGATATATGATGAATTAAAAATATGTTTATTGACAATTTCATATATATTTTGATATAACATTATTGTTGGCAAATGCATGCAGGCATTTTATTTATAAAGTAACATTTCACTAGGCCATTTGAACAATAATTGATACGTTGGCAAATAGATTTGTTGCTCTTATTTAATGGAGCCAAATATCACGCTATACAACTAATCACTACATTCACTTATTAGTTATGTCCTTTTATAATCAGTTCGAGTGGCTATTATACATGAAATCAAACCAAGTCTGGAGTGAAACTTAATAATACATCTAATTATAATAAATTTTTATATTAAATATTGGCATATAAAGCATCCCGGATAGCTTAATATCGAATGGGTTTTCAAGAAGGCTTCGGATCAACGCCGAAGACTGCATATTAGGGAAGCAGAGTTGGCTATAGAGATTTTACTAACATGCTAGGCACAAGTAAAATATAATACTAAAGTTGCTCTGCAAATGGAAAAATAGTTTTAGGGTTTTCATGACAAACACCGGTTTACCCAATAACCGGTCGTCATGCTGCTAAAAAGGAACCTTTATTTGGTTCACAAGAAGTGGGAGACTTACGTGCTATTCTGGCCCGTAGTTCAGACTTAGCTACTGCACTACTCATAAGAGAAAGATGGGCTGGACTTACCGTGGCTCCATCTCATACATATATATATAAACAGCACAACGATAAAATATTAATTAAGTTCTCATCCGCCAAGCCAAAGTATATTATAAATTAAATATCATATATTAAATGAACACAAGTTTATCAGCTTGATCAAAAGAGCCAACTCTTCTGTAGCATGAGAAATATGTACATGCTACTGATGGGAATATATATAAACTTTACTTTATCCCGGTCAATCTTTTCAGTTATCTATAATTAATAAACTAAAAGGGGGAAAATATATTTAAGCGACTTACGAATAATTTAATAAGAATAATATACTTATAATTACACTCCAGGCTAGTTTAATCTTTAGTATCATAGTAAATTAAAGGTTGAAAATTTGGATTTATGGCCTCATTTTATATTTAAATTAATTAATTTACTAAATGACAAAATAATAACGAGCACAAAGGGTCACCATTATTTATAAATTTGGGTTTTGAAACAACGCACTAAATGACGCTATAATAACTAAATAATTCGAAGATTTTAAATTATATCTTTTAAAAAAACATATTTGGTGATTAAATGCACGCCATTTCAAAACGTAGGCATAATCAATAATAATTAAAAATAAGCCAAAAGAAAAGCAAATATAACTGCAGTGATTAAATTATATAGCAAAATATTAATTAACAAAGAGATTTAGCAAAAGTATTTCATATATAGATTTCAAATACTATTTAGAAGACAATTTAGATAGAGTTTAATTATATAGTCATATGGTTAGCTAACCTGTATTTTGAAGAAATAATGATTATGTTGGATTTCACAGAGCTCTGCGATTTTAAATAGTTTTAAAACAGTTCTATAGCTGGACTGGAGATACTTGAGCTGGAAGGAAGGTGAGTTCTTTGGTTGATTATGGCATATTCTATTCAGTTGTGAGACGATTTAAAATGGTATTTCTGTAGCTGGACTGAACTTGGAACGAAGGCAAGTTCTTTTTAGCGGCTTATGACATCTTCTACTTATTATAAGCTGTTAGGGCAGCGTTGGTTGTTGCTTTGGATTTTGGGTGGATCGACTTCTGACGTTCCATCATGGGAAAGCAGCAAAATTCTTGCCTGACTTTAGCCAGACATGGTAAAATTAAACAATTTATAACTTCTGATATTAACAGCCCTTCAAAAGCAAGATGGAGTATATCTTCCTGCTTAAAATAAGGCCTATTTATATATTTTTTACCAAGTCTTAACACCTTTTTGGAATTTCGTTTACCTCAGGACCAATTGACTTTTAATTAAACAAAATAATATAATCTAATTTTTACTACTGATAAAGCCTCTGAGGTGTTATTTTTAATTTACTTAAAATTATTAAAATATATAAATCATATAATTCGATTCAGATTTCACTAATTAAATTCCTTTTTAGGTGTTATAGAATGTTAAAGCTTAGCAGAAGGAACGGTGTTCTGATTTAATGATAAAGTCTTTTGTTGCAAACAAAATCGATCAGTAAACTAGATTTTCTTTTACCCCGGGTGCGGTCACTAATGGATTTCTTGTTTACACAAAATTCTCATTATTAATTATAAACGGATGATTTTTATTTTAACTTTTAACATATTTTCTTCATATTGTTTATTAAAAAAAAAAAAGCAAATTTAAAGAAAATACTTTAGTTTCAATTATATATGTAAAACATTAAATCAGAAAACCATTAATATATCTTAAAGAAAATATTTTACATTATTTTTATTTAAATTTAAATATATATATATAAATCATTTTGCCATTATTCCAAGGTTTAAATTATCCATCCACATATGAATATAATAGCAAATATAATTAAGAATTGACTGAAAATTAATAAAATATTTTATAATAATTTATGAGCATTTCTACGCTATAATTTTATCAAACCTGTCTAATTATAGTGTGTTTTCATATGTAAATGGATGATGCCATTCAAGCGGCCATGATAGCAAAGTTTTCCTGCTCGACTTATATATAACATTTTTACATTTAAGATAGGTTCGAAACTAGTTCAGACGAGTAGGTCATTAGGTTGATGGTGAAACGGAAAAAGATTGGAAGGTTTCCGTTTCAATATATATATATTTTCTTCCAGGGCCAATTATAATCAATAGAATAATTGTAACAATAAAGTCAATGCTGACAAACAACCGTTACCCAACAATACTAACAGGGGTTTTTAACATGAGCTACCAAAATTTTGTTAAAAAGTGGATTCACCAATTAGTAATAACACTTATGAGTGGAGAAGAATTCCTACTACCAAACTCCATATCCTTCTATAACAGCAGATATGAAACTCTGATAGATCTGATGTTATATTCCCTAATGCTACATCAAGCAACAGAAATGAGTCTATCCCCCACACATTTCTCAGATCATGCAGTGCAAATAATAAAAATAAATTTAGATACATACTACAACAAAAAATACTACCTACAGAAAACCATAAGAATTATATTGCCAATCAATACACAGAAGATTATTTTCTTGGAGATATACATAGCAATAAATAGCAATAAACAAACTAAATCAATTGGACCTTGACCCAATAATTAAAATATATAGCTTTTACTGAAACCATATATTATAATATCAATCATATGACACAAAAAACAACTACACCAACAAAACTCATAACATTGAGCAGAATAAATACATAAAAAGATCATAGCAAAATCAAAAATAACCAAGAAATCATTGTTAAACTTACTTAGCTATACAACCAAACATGTAACCAATTAAAACAATATATTTCTATCAAAAAGAAAAAAATATGTTTAACAGAACAACACACTTGGACCCATGGTTACATTAGGTGGGCATTATGATACCTATCAACCAACAAAGTACCTATGGCAATTAAAACAGGAAATAAAGTGATAACAGGTTATAACGTGATATAACCTATCTTTCAACACTTCAGAAGTAAACTCACAACAAACAGCCAATGGAAGACCCCAGAAAATTACTTTGGAAAACTAGAAAATGAAACCCTTTATAAAATAGAAGATTTTGCAAGAATACTCACATTACAAAGTACTTGTCACCCAGGACCACCAAGGATCCAAAATTTGTACTAACTCACCTAAGTCAATTTACAAATAAATTGGTATGCCAACTGGTAAATCAACGTTCACAAAAATTATATAACATGCAAGGTCTGATCCCAATATCAATGGTCCCTTTCATGAAAAAAATAGAACCCATCTTGGAAATTACAAATTTAAGACCCATTTCAATGGAGCCTTTGGAAATCAAAATACTAGAAAAAGTACTAAAGGAAAAGATATAACTCTATATTTTACCAATAATATCAGAACATCAATATGCTAAAACAGGGTCTTCAACAGGACAAGCAGTTCTAATATTTAAAACAATAGTAAATTCAATAATAAAAAAACATGGACCCATGGTAGTACAATTGGCTTTTGAGAGTATCTTTGACTCTGTCCCCATCAACAAACTAATCAATCAATAAAAAATACCAATAACAATCTTATATATGATAGCCAACCTACTCCTAAATAGGGAGATAAACATTATGCTAAATGGAAGAACATCATTCATTTTCTACTCTAACCAATTCATTCCCCAGGGATCTCCATTAAGGACACTGATGTTCATACTATACATAAACCCTCTACTTGAAAAAATCAAAGAAAAATTACAAGGAATACAAATACCAAACACCAATATTTACATACCCTGTGTAGCATATATCGATGACATTACAATTTTTCTATCTTCAAGGAAACAACTGCATACACTCCAAAAAATAATAAAAGACTATACAACAAAATTTCATCTGAAATGTATATAAATCAGGCATGTGGTCAATCTTTATTGGGAAAACCAACACACAAATATACCAAGGAAAACCGAGTAAGTTTCTGGGTTTCCCATTTCATTTGGGAATGAGGCAGATGAGAAGAACAATACAAGACAAAATATTACCACAAGCAGAAAGAATCACAGACTCACTTGCTAAATCATATCTTTCTCTATACTCAAAAGTTTCTCTTTTCAACCAATTGATAATGATAAAAATCACATACTACCTACCAGTGATAAAGTTTACTAAAAAATTTATATCAACAGTAAACTCTCTGTGCAATAAACTACATTGGAATAAAAAGGCAGTAGCCATCTCAATGAGGCAATTAAGCCAATCTACAAAACTAAATGGGCTTGGACTACATACAATTCCAATTTTCTACACCCAAAAAATAATAAATCTGCTGATTACAACAATTAAAAAGTTTCCAAATATTAAAAAAATAATAGATATAATACCCACTACCAACCATCTTTCAAAGACAACTATATAGCCACACTTTTAGACAGCATAAGAAATAAAGGGGCAAAATAACCCTGACTAACCCAAATAAATATAGTGCAGACACAACAAGATAACAACAAAATGGTCCTTGAAATAAACAATGCACAGCTACTAAAAAATATAAAAAATAGTACCTGGAACCTAAATTCTTCGACTTCATAGTCAAAGTAAACCTGAATGCCTTGCCTACATCACATTTCATCCATTTTAAAATCTTTCACATGAAAATAGACCTACTGTGTAGGTTGTGCCAAAGAGAAGAAGAAACAGAAGATCATTTTCTAAATGATTGTCTGGGATTGGAAAGGGTAAGACAAATAATGATAAATACCTACTGTCAGAAAGACACAACAATGGCAAAAATTCTCGAGATATATAAAAAATGCAATCCCAACAATAAGAGCAGTGACATTTAGCTTGTATGCATATTGGTACACCAGAGGTAAATGCAATTTTGACTACAATGCAAATCAAAACCTCAGCATGTTCCATCACAAGTAGAAAAAATAAAAGAAAGGGATAACATGCTAGCACCACCAGATATTTTTGCTGCAACTTGGTCACTATTTAAACTAAAATTGGCACTATAATTGAAACATAGGAAAAGAGATACAAAATAACACAGCCACAAAAAAAAGAACACAATACACCAAAACCAGCAAGACACACACATGATAGGGTCCATCAACATAATGTATTAAAAAAAAATTAGATAAGCCGAATCCAAGCAACTTTTGACACCTTAAAAGTAGCAAAACACAACATAAAGAACTCAAGAGAAAGCTTCTTTTTCTCTTTCTATATATCTGTAAACAATTTTATTGCCCAGCAGAACTGCATAGACACAGGAACAAACTGATGCTTACTATGTAAGCCCAATCTTACCGATGTAATCATTGTTTTTTGAAACATAAATATTTTAGAGTAAAGAAAAAAATCCTCAACAATTAGCCTCATGTCTTTTCCTTTGCTATTTCTTTAAAGTGGAATGCTGAAAAATTGTTTGACCTGCATTAAGTTATTTGAGGCTATTTTATCCCTTATTTACCAATACTTTAAAATCACATAACATTAAAACCCAAACATTAATCCACAGTAGTTTCCCTGCATCTGTGATATTTGGAGCTAAGCTGCATCCTGAATATTAAAATTTACATACACTGCATTATAATGCGTTTTAATGCACACACACATATAGTTATATACTGTAAATATTTGTCAAATATGTGTACAATATGTTGATATATTTATAGATGTGTGAACTATGAAATTACTATATATGCACTATGAACTAAAAAATTAAAATATATAAAAGTAATTTTTTTTTAATTTCTAATTTTTTAAATTTTTTTTTGGTTAATCATGAATAACTGAAACTATAGATGTGGAGGCAATGTATATAAAGATTTACAGGAGAATGTCACTAAAGTATCTATTATTATTAAACTTCTTTTATCCAAAACAAAATTTCAAAAAATGACCTTTAACTTTTTCCAAAAAAATAATTTGTATACACATTTTCAAACAAAAGTAAAAAATAAATAAATCACTAAATACCTATTAATTAACAAACCTAACTGCAAACAACTACCACTTTTTTCTCTATTTTAAAGTTCACTAAATGAAAAGCTGCCTTGCATTTTAAACAAGGAATTAAAAAATAAGGAATAATATTTCTGTAGTGTGATTTTACTACACACTCTCACACAAGGTAACGATTAGTTTCTTTCGATTTTTAACATCTTGTTGAAGGATGTATCATAAACACAAGATGTTAAAAATGAATAGAAACCAGTACCTACCTTGTGTAAGAGTGGTGTAGTGAAAATTACACTACAGAAATATAATTCATTTTTGGATCATCTTTAATCTAATAAATGATTAACAAAATTTATTAATATACTTTCATTAAGTGAGTTGTGTCAAAGTTATGAGGGCAACATATTTGACACTTGTCAAGTAACTATCATGTAACTTGCTATAACTTGCATTTATGATCAATAGATGGAGCAAGTTACGTGATTTATAACTTTTGTTTTTTCATAAATGTACCTTTGAAGGTTTTTGCAATGATATATATTGCAGATGCTTTTACTATGTGGTGAAACTGAACTGATATCAGACTTATATAGCTATCTGGCTTGTTAGGCTGGGTTTGAAGACATTACATGTCTGAAAAATTCATGCTTGCAAACTGATAGAAACTTGTTTCATAAACACTCAGAGTTAGCATTTAGATCTAGTTTCCGGTCCCTACCCTTCACTGATGATAGCAAATTAGCTTGAAATCAGCTGATCTGAAAGTGGAGCCAACGAAAGAGATAGCAAATTCTGACTCTTTTGACGATTATGTAAACATACGCTTATACGGAGATTTTGGTAAAGCTCCATCTATTGATCATATATATATATATACTAAACAATGATAAAGATATGTGTAAGAGATTGTGATCTGGGCCAACTGATGAATGCTGGTTAAACGATGATAAAGATATGTGTAAGAAATTGTGATCTGGGCCAACTGATGAGTGCTGGTTCAGCACAAAATGTGCATCTTGAGGATCATAGATCTTTTTTACATATCCTTGGTCGCATTTATGATTATATCCCTCTACAAGGTGTTTAAAGCAGATAGAAATGAGTCCCTACCTTGTATGGAGTAGTGTAGTGAAAATTACTCTACAGAAATATTATTCGTTATTGGATAATCTTTAATCTAATGAATGACTAGCAAAAATTATTAAGGAATTAAAAAAACTAAAAGAGTTAATCAATGAAAGTAAATTATTGGTTTGTCTTATTATTTTAATTAATGCTTTAAATTTTTTTTTACCCATATGACAACAAATAATGTTTCAATTTAAAATGTTTAATTCTTAATAAAATTAAATTATAAAAAAATAAAAAGTACTTATATAAAATTAATATTTATTAACATTTTTAGGAGGATTTAATTTACAATGAGGATTAAAAATGTATTTTCAAAGCTCTTACAATTCTGAAAGGTTTCGGAATCAGGGATTTTAAATGAATGTTTTTTTTTAAGTGCCATAGCATCGGCCGGGACGCGAACCCACAACCGGGCAACTGCCTGCAAATGCAAGGTAGTCTTGCTGACTTCTCGACCACCAATTTGCACTACTTGAACAACTTACTGAGTAGTACAATGTACTATTTTTAGAATCTCAAGATTTCTAGATATCAATTCCTGATTGAGGAAAGTAAATAAACAAAAAGGCAAAAACAAAACAAATCTTAACTGTTTAATTGAAATGGCACTATTGTTTTTAATACTCAAATGTCATGTGATCTCCCAAGCAATAGACACATATTTCATAAAGTATTTAACAAGTATTATAACTTTATCTTTCTTATTCCATTGCCAAATCCATATAATATTAATAGCATCTATCTTCTTTATTACTTTTTACAATGCTTTTTTACAATCCACTATGGACAATAATTATATAGAGGTATATAAAGATATATGTGAGTATATAAATAATGATTTTAAGATGGAATATATATATATAATGTAAAATTATATGTTCATGTATATTTGTATTCATGTATTTAATATCTCAAAGGCTTTTATTTATGAAAAATAATGTTTACATGCTTATAAAAGACAGAAAAAATTATGTTTTACACATCATCAATAGTCTGGGACCATTTGTATAATGATTATTTTTTGATAAATAATAGTAAACTGATGTAGCTTTTCCATTCACCTATCAGCATTGATGCAATTTGAATCTATTATTCATCTTTTGCTTAGCTACTAATGATTCGGTGGATCTGGTATATTAATTAACTTCCACGTTTCATTATATAAGAATTTTGATGCAATGATAGTCTCTGTTTTTTACTTTCCTAATAGTGTTCATGAAAAGACTGACTGGTTCAGGGACAGGCACTGTGAACAATAGCCTACATCTAACATTCCATATAGCATGTACAATAAAGATGGAAAGTCTAATAATAGGAAACTGTTTAGTTTGTAAGGCTTCCCTTATAGACATGATTTTATAGTAATTCATCTTTAAGTTTTGTTATATGGCTAAATTTATTTTACAGAGTCCAGGGCATGAGTAAATTATATGGTTGAATGACTTCTTGCCTTTTACATATTTGACAAAAAGGGTCTATCTTATTGTAAAATCTTTTGAAATGAAGGAATTTATTTGTGGGCATGGCTTCTAAGTTTATTTTAATAATGAGATTAAGTTACTTAGGCTCAAGAGTGAGAAATGTAAAAATTGTTGTTAATTCATAGTTGGTGAGGCCAAGATTTGGAGTAATTGTGGGATAATTCGGATTAATTATACTGTACGCCTCCCAGATGGTAATTTTTGATTTTTGTAATTTTTGATCTATAGTTAAATGCTGGTTAAGCATCCAGAGCAGTTTATAGACTTGTATTGTGTTTATTGTAGTTCTGAAGAAGATTACTGGGCAATCGAAACTTTCAATAGTGGATTGTAAAAAAAGCATTGTATTTAATAATATAAGCTAATCAAAATTCTGAAAAATCTGTTTAAGCTATTTAGCATTTTCTTAAATTACTGCTGTGCTTACCTGAAAATAAGATCCAGTCTTAAATTGATTTTTGCTCCAAATGATGGCTAAGGGCTTATTTTCAGAGATATATTTACAAAAATTTACATTTATTTAAGAACAAAAATCTACATTTAGTCAATATTATCAATTTCAACAGCACATAAATAACCTTTTTTTTATAGGTCAAATGTGTTGACTAGGAAGCTAACCCAAAACAGCTGCTTGGAAGGCAGCTGTGCTAACCACTAGGCCACCAATGCTTTTACTACTGCTTGAATATGTCACATTCAGGATTATAATCATATCACAGAACATTTCCATTATATACAAGAATATTAAAAGTTATTTACATGTTGTTGAAATTAGTAATATTTAATTTGAAATAATATACGGAACGTTAACCTGGCTTGATCAATTTGTGAACTGAGATTGCTGCTAATAGTAAATTTCAGCCTTTTCATATATCAGTGTTGATTTATTTACAATATATATAGTTTGAAGTCAGATGGAAGAGGAATTCTCATATCAGACAGAATGAAGGCAGGTGCATTGATAAACGAAATGAAAAATTGGGTTTGCAAATTTATTAAAATATTAGTTATGAATCTGCATGTAAATTAATTTTGAGTAACTTTTATTCAAGTACTTAAATCTACTTTTATATTTATACACTGATTACTTTAATTCAAAATGTTTTTTTTTCTTTTCTTATGCTAGTTATAATGCATGTATATAAACATTTTGAACGTTATATTTATTAATAATTTTATACATCGGTCAATATGTTTCAATGGACAAATAATCCATCCATCAGTCTGATAATCTTAGCTAGGTCTTATATTTGGGGTAGAGCTTATATTTTCAACATCCTGAAAAATCATGCTGAGGTTTATTTTCTAATTAGGTCTTATTTGGGGGAAACATAGTATATAAATATTAAATGCCTTGAGTAAAAAATAAATAAATAAAGCTCTCAGTAAAAATGTCATGTCTTAAATAATCATTAATTTCACTTATCCTTCTTCAAGATTTTACTCAATCATTTATTTAATTTTAAATCATGTTTTTGCAAATTGATTACTTTTGTATTTTACAATTCATTAGAAATAGTAACAGAACATGTTTTATAGAAAAAGGGAAAAAATTAAATGCTAGATGGCGCTAGTAGTAATTTATTCAAATGTTCTTTTATCCACAAAAATTTCTTCTTTAATTTCTAGATAATACTAATAGTAGTCCAATTATTTAATGATATGAATTTTTCAAATCTATCAGCAGGTAGATGGTATTAGCATTTTACTATTAATATCATAAAATCATATTATGCATTATTTTTAATTGTGAAATTCAATTCTGTGAAAAATTTGTACATGCTTTATTTGTAGATTAAAAATGATTGAAAACATTGAAAGACTTTGAATAAAAATTTTCTTAATGGTTTACTCATCAGCTGAAAATAAATTTTGCCAAACTTAGCTTAAGGCAACAAAATCTCTGAAAAATGTTTGTTATATTGGAAATCATGAATATTAAAGAGAATAAAAACTAAATTGCATTAAAATGAGTTCAGGTTTGAAAGAGCTTAACATATTACTAAGGGCAAATGATGGATAATTTTCACTATTTTGTATTTTTAAAATAACACTAGTTAAAGGCATTTAAACATCTATTTAATGATGTAGCACTGGAGGCTAGAAAAATCTAATGTAAGAAGAGAAATACTAGAATCTTGAATATTGCACAGAATGGTACTTATGTATTAGAACTGCTGTGAAATATTATATTCATAATGATTCAGTGAGAAGTGTGTGTCTAACTTTGCAATCTCATAAAATAACACCTGTACAAGATCTTTTGATAAACCTTATTCATCAATTCTGATAAATGATAACAAGTAATATTATTTGGTATAAAATGGCAACTTATAAATTTATTTAGTGGAAAAAAAAAACAGTTTTGAAGCAAATCGAGCTATTTACAAAAATCATGAGAACTAACCTTATTTTGTACATAATGGTGATCTGTAGTTTTATTTATGAGAAATAAATGAACATGTATTTATATTGTTTTTTGTTTTTTTATTTTGAATATTTCTTATAATCACTGGAATGGACTAAAATTCTTTTATGTCCTGAAAAATGCAAACAAAAATATAGCTGTAATTTACATGAAAATGATCATATCCAGTAGCTTGCAAGTCATCACTTTTGTAGAATTTTGGGTTTTTCTCAGGATAACATGCTACATGCACACATTTTCCACAAATAGTTATTTAATTTTCTAAAAATAGTGGACTCATCAAGTGTTGATGGCCAAATGGTTAGTACAGCCGCCTTACAAGCAGTTGTCCTGGGGTTTGCTTCCCAGCCTACACTTTGACACATTAAAAAAAAAGTAGTGGAATGCATCATTCTTGGTAATTGGAAGTTCCCAAATTTTAATCAATCATTTCGTTGGATAAAAAAGTCATTCAAAAAAATTCACTTGGCAGGAATTAAAGCTGTAGAGTAAATCATGTGTACACCTTATTTTTTCAAGCTGATTGATTAGTCATTCCAACATTCTTCCATGACATCACAGCATACTTTAAATTGTAAAATTAGTAGTGAAACCAACATTTTCGTTTAACAACTTTCTCCTGATTGAACTATTATCTAATATTAACTTTAAAAATTAATTCATTTCCTTTTTAGAAGATTGTAAATGTGTTTAATTTGGTCTTCATTTAAACATTTGTTTGCGATATCAATTTTCATTACAGCAGATCTAATATGTATAATAATACCAAGACAATGAGGTCACTAAACTTATTCTCCATTAAAAATGCAACTATTTGGAATATGAGCATGGCTATATAAATATTACAAAAATAGTCTCCTGTAGCTCATAAAAATAATAAAATGCATAAACAATTAGCATAAACAATTTAAATAATTTATATAAATTATCTTTTTGTTAAATGCAATTTGTGATCAAACTACTAGTTTATTTAAATCATACACCCATTTTACAAAGTTTAGAATGCACATTTAAATATTTGAAATACAGGCATTCTTTATATACCTGGAGCTTAATTGTAAATATAGGGATTTGAACTCAGACTTTCAAGCACCCATCAACTATCCAAAATATTTTATACCACTAATACACGTGATTGTAAATATAGGGGGTTTGAAGTCAGATTTTCAAGTACCCATCAACCACCCTCACTGTCTTATACCATTGATACACATGTGATCATGTGTTTTAGTGGTATGAGATAGTGTGGATAGTTGATGGGTGCTTAAAGTCTGAGTTCAAATTCTCTATATTTACAATGCACATTTAAATAGAAAAATCATTGATTTTGTAATCTTTCCAGTACTTTTTATCCTTCATGAGAACATAACTAGTGTTTATGAGTTTAAAATCTTGTGATGAAATAACTAAATGTAACATTTTTTGTCTATTTATGTTATATTTTGTCTTATACTAAAATCTATTTAATTTATTCTTAACAGTCATAACAATGAAGAAATATACTTTTTAATCTTTATTATTTTTACTTCTCCTTATCTTAGCTTTGTATTTTTTTCTTTTTGTCTTTTAATGTTTCATTACTAAATTTTGGAAGTAACAATGTAGAATATCATCAATGACAATTGATCATAGCCATGTTAATAAGTTAATGTATATAGAAGAATGAATCGTTAACTAATCCTGCATAATATTTTAAAGAACCTAAATAGTAAGATGAAAGATATTGATGTTACAGCATTGTAAGGTGAATCTCTCATATCTGAATCCTACACATATTTCTGAAGAAGAGTTGTATATATATAATTATAGTCACTGCACAGTTATATAAAATGGCTGAATTAGAACCATTTAGATATCTAATTAGTAGTATCATTATATAGAAAAGGAAAATCCAAAGCTGAAAGGAAAATATTATCGCTGGCATCTGTGATGTGCAGATTTGTTAAGCAATGAAAACCTTAAAGTGATAAAAATAAAAAATGGATCATAAACATAAAAATCTTAGAAGTTAGTAAAGCATATAGGATGACAGATTTTATATCAACATGACATACTATTATAGTTTATTGTGAAAATGCCAAATTTACTGCACCCACAACTTTGACACCATCTTTACCAAACAAATATTTTAATGATTATTACTAAACATTTTTAAATAAAAAATTATCATATTTTTTTTAGCCCAGATAAACACTTTAAAATCTAATGAAAGAAGTATATACATATTATTATTAAATACAAACACATGTTATTAAGTAATCAGAATAGCGAACAGTCTGCAACAACTCTCTCTCTACGTAATCGCAATTCCCACACTGTTCTTTTCCAATGAGTACTCTCCAACGAATGGTCTATTTTGCAACGAATGCCTTGCTCTGCAACGAATGCTTCTACTCTGCAACTAATGCTCTGCTCTGCAACGAATGCTTCTACTCTGCAACTAATGCCCTACTCTGCAACTAATGCTCTTCTCTGCAACTAATGCTATTCTCGGCAACTAATGCTCTTCTCTGCAACTAATGCTCTTCTCTGCTGCGGTCTCTTTCATCTACACCCATGGACTACATTTCCACTGGGCGCTGGTCATTAACCACCAGCACTGACACGAGATATCTCCACTGGTGTTAAACCGACGTCTACTCTAATACTGCTCGCTACTCACTACTGCATGACTGCTCTCTACTACTCTCTCTATTCCTGCCCTGCATAGATGTTACACCATCTTCTATTGCTTGCTGACAACTGTAGCAATTAATACACCGTCAAATAAGGTATCGTCTCTTATCCAGAAATATTTGCAATCAGCAAATATCTCTTGGAATAGTCGATCGCCATTATGTCAATGCCTTAATTAAATTCCACAGCTATCAGCGCACGATCTAAAACAACCTCTCAAATACATTCTAGTTTTTTCTGGAGTGCACAAACATGTCCACCATTTTATACAAAACACTACAGTGTCATTAATAAAAGTCATATGATTAGTAATTTAAAGTAATTAATCAAAATCTTCACATTCTCAGATCCAAATGCTTCAGATTGGCCCATACATCTAGCTTGGGTGAAAAAGATAGAATGATCCATTCTATCTTTTAAAAAGACTTTATCTTGTGTTTGGAAATGTGAGTATTCAGTTTAAATAGTGTTCCATACTTAAAGCGCATGTGCTGTGGTTTAAGCTACGTTATTATTTATAATTAATCACATAATTAAAACATTTTATTAATTAAAATTGCATAGTGATTTTCTTATTTTGAATACATACATACACATTACACCACCAAAACTTTAAATTTTCCAGCAGCGCTGACTGTATATCAGGTGGTGTAATGTTTATATATTTATTTTCAATAACTTTATCTATATTTAGCTTTCATATATTTAAACATTTTAAATCGTCTTTTGGGTTTCTCTACGTGCAAGAGTAGGCATGAGATCAATCAGTAAGAGAACGATACTGACCACTATTGTAATTATACCTGATATCCAAAATTTCAACAAAACATCTACTATAACCGACAATAGGGATTGCTTGCAACCATCTTTTTCCGCGTTCATTGTGTTGACTTCTTTTATCCATTGGATGATTATATATTTTTTGCCAGGCAAAGTATTTATCATAATATGCACATATGAATATATATTCATTTACAGAATATGTACAGTCACAACAATCTCTCTTTCAGCCTATCCATAGTAAATTTTTGTTAATCCAAAATTAATAATAAACTTTTTTTGCTGTTTGCATACAGCCAGTTCATAATCGAAGAATGCTTGTGAGTGAACGATAACAAATTGAAATTATTCTGCTTTCAAAGCGTTGTTAGCTGAGAGGTCATCGCAGACGCCTTGCAAGCAAGTAGTTGGTTGCAGACGGTTGTGGGTTCGCCTCCCGGACGATGCTATGACATATGAAAAAAAAAAACGGAGATTAAATTTTAAAATAGTTTAAAATTTTTAAATAGATAACATTTACTTGAATATGTAGTAATATGATTTTATCTCGCAAATATCAAATATCAATCTAACATTTTAATATTAATTTTATAATTATTTATTTTCACATAATGCAATTTTACCTGTGTTCTGGTATCGCTTTTGTCCGAAAACATTTTTTTTTTTAAGTAGATGTTTTGAAAACGTTTTATTTTTAAAGCGCGTGCTCTTTATAAAATTTTGTTATTTATTTTTATTAAATATATAAAATGTATGCGTGCCTTTATTAAATTTTATTTATTTTTATTAAATATATAAAATAATTCAAATACTATTCATGTACACACTTCATAATTAAAAATCAATGTAACAAAGTTGATATTATAAAAACAGTTTAAAATTTGTAATTAAATTCTTGTGACAAATTTTCTATCGCTTGAATTTTCTCTATGAATTATTCTTGGAATAGTTTGCTTTTCATATTGGTGACTGATGAGTAACGTTTATTACTGCTAAGAGTTATATGGTTATTGAGATGTAAGGCAATTTTCCAAAACAAATATTATTATACGGTTCAATCGCTCGATGAATACTGGTGGAAGCAGCATTGTAGAAATTTTAAGATACCTGTTAAAAAGTTAAATTTTGTAATGTAGTTTCATGACCTAAATGAAATGCAAATTCACGTCCATGCAAGCGTTGGTGGTCTAGTGGTTAGCATAGCTGCTTTCCAAGCAGCTGGCCCGGGTTCGCTTCCCGGTCAACGCATTTGACACATAAAAAAAAAAATTCCTATGTACCAAGCAAATACTATGTTGAGCATCAGGGAAAAAAAAAACTAATAAAGTATATGGCTGTCTTTAATAAATGTAACATGTTTTGATTTGAACTTTGAAACATTGCTTGTACTTGTTGGGTATAAATTTATTGTATATTGTAAAATAAACTGGTTTAAAAAAAATTGCATACCACAATATGTAAAAACACAGTAAAATAAGTTTTAATTACAAGAAATATACCTTGATAATAGAAGGGGCCTCATGATTTAGTGATATATTCAACTATCGGGAAGATAAAACAATTTTTTTCTAGGTTTAGAATTTTTCTTAGAATAATATCATTTATAACCAAGTCAGGTAACTATTTAAGATTGATTGGTAAATAGGTATCTAGCCATTCTTAATAAAGTAATAAAAAAAATGGCTCAAATCTTTATCACCCTACAAATGGAAAGCTAATCTCCACTGTCTTTATATGCTTTATATGAAGATTTGCTAGATAAGACTTTTATATTTAATGGAACATTCAAAAGTTGTTATATATATATATTGTAACGGGCACAGACGTTGTTATATTGTTTTTTTATTAGTAAACATGAAAAAAATAAAATTTCGCAAATAAAACTTCTTTTTTTTAAGAATTAAAAATTGAAAATTAAAATTCTATACTAAACTCGTATCTATATAAAATCGTACAGATGAAAAAAAAAATATTAAAATAAAACTTTATTAAAAATAGAAAAGGTTTTGTAAAAGCAAAAACTTAAAAAAGATTTAGAGATAAAAATATATCTTTAAGTTTGAAAACAAATTAATTAATGTTATTGAAAAATGGAAATGATTATTTTAATTAGTCAATGTAAACTAGCCTTGGGCATTTAAATGTATAAGCAATGGTCAGATAGGAGAGAAAAACAATGGAATCGGACCTCAGCGAAAGGACCATCACATCGATGACGTAATGTCAATTGAATCCTTAAAATTAATATAAAAGGAAAAGTTTGGAAATTATTAGTGAGTTATTACAAGAGGACTGAGATGTGTTAAGTCGGAGAGTTGGTGATGAAGGAATTGTAAGACGCACTTTCAATTCCTTCAGTGGTTAAAAAAAGGAAAGACAGAGAAATGACCGATTGTTTTCTACATTATGGACCAGCTAAAGTAAAAGACCTCCGGATAAATAAAAAACAACAGCTAACTGGATACCAATATCTTCAGGACGGTGTGGGAATTCCTGTTCAAAATTACAAACAACTACAAATTATGAACCTTTTAAAACCGTAAGAACTTTAGATAATTCATGAACATAAAAAAATAGAAATAGATTCCTATCTGACCAAACTAAATTATTTGTTAATTAGTTATAATTTTATTTGATGTATTTCTTTTTTGTAAAATCATTTCCATTTAATTTTTTTTGTTCTTTAAGTTTTATTTATGATTTTGTTTTGCGATAAATTAAACTATATAAATATTAAACTTAAGTCGGGCGTGAATGGCTATATAGATTTGTAAAGTTATATTAGGGGAGGGTAATCTTAGGTTATTTGTTTCATAGTTGAATTAGGTCAATGAATTGGATATATTGGTGTAATTAGTAGATGTAGTATGAGATTTTCTACGGGCAGAATTGCTATTATACACTGCACACAATCGTTTTGCCTATGGGAGGAATTATAAGATGTAGACCGCAGTTCCTGCCTATGGAGTTTTTTTTTTATTGCTCTTATCATTAGATAGATGTAGTATTCCTATCTGATGAAGGGCAATTTCTTCTCTTAACCTATTTGTGCTGTCATAGTTGTATTACATTGAATACATCGATATATCAGATGGATTGAAGTTGGTTTGACTGCAAACTTTTGGCCTAAGGTTAAACAAGGATAGAATATTTTCTTTTCAAATGCAAATCTATGTAGTCTATTCATACTCGACACTCTAAATAAAAATGCATTAAAAATAAGTTGGGTATAGATGCTTGCATGGGTTTGTTACCGGTTAATTATGTTATTGGTTTTCATATTTGATCAAAATGTATAGACATTCGGTAAATACTGATACCTTACGGTGAGTATCTAAGATGTATTTATGTCGGATGTATTTTAAGTTATTGGTGTCTTGCGGCATCTTATGATAAATGCTATTGGGTTTCTTATAAATTCCCCTCTGCATTTCCATCAATGACTTTATATTTTGATCATTTATGTTTACTTTGAAATGTTTTTGACCGTGTAATCTATGTAACCGATCTATACTCAACATTTATAAAACAAACTTTTATAAATCCATCTGTGCGAACTTATAATAGCATAAAAATAAAAATGTAAATTTATAAAAATTAAAATGTAAATTAAAATCAAAGTTAAAAATGTAAGTTAAATTTTAAAATGTAAACTGATACTAAAATAATTTTAAATATATATGTGCGTAAATAAATGTTTGGGTGTATAATTACTGGCAGTGGCTTATTTTATTCTTTTTTAAAAATTATTCTTAGATAAGAAATGACCGGAATCAAAATATATAAAATAATTTTTTTTTAACTTACGTATCTGCCTACTATATACATTTTCTAGGTTCAAATGCCTAGTGGCACCCTGTAGTGCAGATTATGTTAAGTCCATCTCCAGATCATTATAATATATATATATATTGTAATGTAACTGGCTTTTTAAGCAATTGGTAATAATAAAATTAACAATAGAATGAAAAACACAATATTCGCAAATTAATTTTCAGTCTAGGGGAATTTAAAGATAATTAATGGGTGATTGTGTACATGGTGGGGTGACTATACACATTTAAATTTTAATTGCCTAATTTATATAGCCATAGGCAATAACCAAATTGAACACACCTAAAAACTAGTTTTATGCAGATTCAATTACATTTCCTGATTGTACCCCCCCGCCCTTCACATTAATATTATTATTAAGTGACAAAATAAATAATTGGCTTGGACCTTGGATGAGAAATAACAATTAACAAAATTATTATTAATAATAATAATTTTAATTAATAAATAGAATGATAATAATAAAAAATGTATGTACCTATTTACACTTAAAATTATATGACAAGCACACATGAGAAAAAAATCTTTGTGGATTTATAATCTTTTTGGATTTATAATTCATCGGAAAAAAGCTTATTTTAAGTTCGGTTAATTACCCTGATATCTTTGTGAGCTCATATATATTTCTATCTCTGGGAATGTAGATAAATGACCATTAAAATCATTAATTTTAAACATCTGCTAGCAATATTAACATTTTAACTTCTTTTGATTTATTCCACAGTAGTTTTCCAAGAGGATTTCCACTTTCGTTTTTCTATGAAAATAGATAACAAGTTTTCTTTTTATAGTAAATAAGTATCACATATTTTAGCTTCAGTATTAGATAGTAATGAACTGATCAGCAGACAGCTCAAACATCAGCTACACCATTGGAAAGGTCAGGGAAGACATTCTGGAGTTTTTTATCCCAGAAATTGCATCATTTTTATTTAAATAATCATTACAATGTTTTACTGACTTCTATTCAATAAGTGAGATGATGAAGAAGTAACAATAATTCCCATCTTCTTCTTGGAAATGCAGATGATTGAAGAAGCTTCAGCTGCTTCTCATAACCATGTTTTTTTAAATAATAATTCTTTATTTTAAAATAAAAATGATAATACATTTTACCTTTAACAATTATTATATTCTCTAATATATAATTTTAAAAAATATTCTCATGAAATCCATGTCTCTAAACTCAAGTATGAGGGTTACAATATATAAGTAAAAATAATAATTTGTTTGGAAATAAGAAAATTGCTTGGAAAAAGTATTACTTTGAATAATTTATTAAATTAATACAAAGAAAATTTTTGACAGAAAGACTATTTCTGGAGTAGTGTATTTTTTGTTTTTGTAAGAATGTATATGTAGATAAGAATACTTCGAACTTAAGTGAAAGAATAAAGTTACATAAAAGTAGGGTTAGAAATAAAAATCTTCATTCTGCTTTATATATTCATGAAAAAGATACAGGCTACATTATTAATTTTGATGAAGCTAAGGTTATCTTCTTTGAGAGAAATGAAATAGAAAAAAAGAATTAAAGAATCTTTATTATTAAATATTTATGATTTTTAAGCAATTAACTTATTTAAAAGTTCTTTTAATATTAAGAGTGTATGGGAGATAAATGGAATTGTGGGTAATGTTTAGTTTAAATATGTTATTTTGTAGTTCTTTACACTTAAGAAGTCTGCTTGTAGCAATGAAACCATTGGTTGTGCATTAGAGTTGTTGTTATTTTTTGGCTAGACTAGTTGAGTTGTGAATTTAGGGTAATTTTGATATATATATATATTAACGGTAACAAACTATTATAAAAATCCTTAAATCCACAGAAGTACTTTTGTAATTACATTCATATCAGCCATTCAAGCCAATTGTGCAAACACTTTGCGAGTGTTAAATAATAAATGAATACCCTCTGACCAATACAAGATATAGAATTTATTCCTGCATAAATTCTATATCTTGTATTGGTCAGAGGGTATTCATTTATTATTTAACACTCGCAAAGTGTTTGCACAATTGGCTTGAATGGCCGATATGAATGTAATTACAAATTGTATACAGACGCTATAAAAATAAATGCTTATTTATATAGAAGTACTTTTGGTTAATTTCTTAAACCTGCCTTAACTGCCATTAATTTTTTTTTTTAATTTAATGGCAGTTGAAGCAGGTTTAAGAAATTAACCGAAAGTACTTCTGTGGATTTAATGATTGTTTATAATAGTTTGTTACCATTAAAATTATTATTTTTATTATAATTACAATTTTGTTTTAATTAACGGACATTTTATTTATATTATATACATATATTGTAATGGGATGGGGTGGGTGAGAAGTGGAAAGAAAGTGTGAATGTGGGTGATGGCAAAACAATCAGCAACCCCAAGTAAATTTAAAATGAAATATCAAAAATTTAAAAAAAGTGTATTTATAAGCAATGAGATATTTAATAATAAAATGAGATTAGAGAATCTCTGAGATCTTTAAGAAATCAGCCAGCTAACTCAGAAGAGCAACTAAAAAAACTATACATCAATCATATATCAACCAGCATAATAATAGAGTAATACTAATACTCAAAATAAATAATCACTCATCATCATTAATGATCCACAATAAAATATAATAAAATCTGTACAATAAAACAACAGTCCATTCTTGTGGCTGGATTTGAACAATAAAAAATATAAATCAACAGTCAACCTTGCGACTGGATTGGAAATGGGTCTTCTGTAGACCAGGCTAACTATTGAGCCTTTGCCAGCTTTGGCAATTATTTAACCATTAATTTGGAGGCACAAACTAAATGCTCATCCATCAGAATACATAAGAATCAGAAAAATCTAAACAATAATGCTGGGATATTAAAACATGCTGATCATCATCAATGCTCAGGCCACTTGTACTGGTCAACCATAAACTTAAATTTTTAATAAGATTAAAAAAATAGTGCATGGGCTTTAAAGAGTATTCTCTTTTGTGCCAACCAGGATGATGATTGATCATCGCTGGATGCCCCAAAAGCACTAAGTACACATCCCCATTTATCCGTGCACAAATCTAGCTCAGAGAACATAAACTATTACCATATGTGACCAAGAGATGATGGAAACAATTTTAACAATTAAATAAATTTATTAATAACAATAAAATAAAATGGTATTATGGCTCTTCACATATCAATTAAGCCTTCTGATTTTGATTACTATACAATAAAAAAAATTATCACATTTATGTTTTACAAAATTACAATACACAATCCAAGTTATTACTACGGTTTACATATATATGCGCACAGACGTGTGATTTATAATATACAATTAATAAAAAAAAATGAATTGACATTTAATCAAAAAAAATATTAAAATTTTACATAGATGAGTGTGCGTGTTAACATGCACACTGACTTCTAACTATTTCAACTTGTTACAATAATGTCATATTTTTCCTTATCAATTCAATATTAAAAATATATATTCTTTTAATGTCTTTTTTTTTCATAGTCTAAACAATTTTTGAAAATCTTTTTCTTGTTTGTACTTTTTTTTTCTCTAAATTATAAATATAACCTTAAACAGTTTTTTCTTCTTTAATAAACGATTTTAAACTAATATCATTTTATGTATTTCTATCAGTTATAAAAATGTCATTTTACTAAGGAAATTGTTTAAAACTTCCTTATATATAATGCTACTCACTCACCACCAGCTGTATATACATTTATCCATGTTTTTCTGCCTTTATCTGACCAGCTTACATGTAATTAATTCTTCAGCAAGTTGGAAAATTTTTCTTGGTGAGTTTGGTTTTTAGTGACTGTCATAATCAGGAAAAATGTAATCCATGTAAAATGTTGGTCTCCCTTTCAGTCTAGGATTGTTTCAGGCAAGCAGCAGTCTTGGTTTGATAGATTTCAGGCAAGCAACTGCCCTCTGAACATTTAAGGCTAGCACAAAGAAGTGGGCCATTTTTCTCCATGTAAATTCAAACTCCTGCTAAGGAAAACAGTCTATTATCTTGCCTTCAGCCACATCAGTTTTTGGTAGCTATTCTGCAATTTCTATGGTCAGCTAAAAACAACTGCTGCATTTCATCAAGATGCAGCAAAATATTGTAACCAACCTTTCGGCTGACCGTTTTTACATCTAGACTGCTCTCTTCAAAAATCATTACCCAGACTGGAGCTAATTTTGTTATCAGCCCTTTTATAGAATCATCTAAGCTGATAACAACACCTTGATTGAAAACAGAGTTTTTATTTTTTTATTTTTCATATGTCATAGAGCAGGGGTCCCCAACCCTATGCCCCCAGGAACCATGGTGCCTGCAGACCATTTTTCATGTGTCTGCCACTATCCAAACACGCTAAAAAATTATTTATCTGATACAAATTTAATTTTTAAAATTTCTTATAAATTATTGTATTATATTGTAATCAAATTGTAGGGCATACTATACTTTTATAGCATAAAAAAGTCTATTATTAACAATATCCAACTATAAATTTACATTGAAAAAATAAATGGTGCCCGACACCTGGCCGGTATTATAGAATGTGCTCTTAAGTGCAAAAAGTTGGGGGCCGCTG
This sequence comes from Epiperipatus broadwayi, assembly GCA_028023455.1. Classification (NCBI taxonomy): domain Eukaryota; kingdom Metazoa; phylum Onychophora; class Udeonychophora; order Euonychophora; family Peripatidae; genus Epiperipatus; species Epiperipatus broadwayi. Next base: position 1,847,928 of record JAQFVV010012427.1, read on the forward strand.
TCATAGAGTTTGTTTTCATTTAGACAATAAAAATTTACAAATTAATCAAAGACTTCAAAAACAGACATTTTTAAACCTAACAAAAAAATATGCCCACATTTAAATCTCAAAAGCAGAATTACAAATAATATTTATCAGACCTTTTAAAAATTTAATTTATAAAACAATTTTTATTTTAAAACAGAGTTATTATTTAACCCTTTACTTATTATTATTTTATTTTAGGAAATGTAAAAAAATATCTACAAAAATTTATGTCTGTGTTTATTTCTACTTTTCCATTACTTTATATATTATATGCACACACATTATATTATTATGGGTGTACCATGTAACCCAACCGGTTACATTATATATATATAATTATAAATTTATTAAACGCACATTGATTACGTAGTAATATTTACTGAGGCTATAACCTCGATAATATGCATATAAAATGCGATAGTAGGGACCTCTCTACACCTGTAGAGGTCCCTACTATCACATTTTATACGCACATTATCGAGGTTATAGCCTCAGTAAATATTATATATATATATGCAGGCAGTCCTCGACTTTTATACTTTCTATTTTGCACAATTCACTATTTCATATGAAAGGCAATAGAAAAAGACAGCATTTTATGGAACTTTTTATGAAGAAAAAAAAAGGAAGAGTACAATTCACTATCTCTTGATAAATTTATAAAGAAAGCACCAAATGTGGAAAATACTTTTGATTAGATTAAACATTTGAAAATTATTATAAAAGACTTTAGTGCTAAGATGGGTAAATAAATGAAAGATGAAAATACTGTGGATAAATTTGATTATGCAAACAGAAAAGAGGGAATATAGACTTGTATAATTCATAGAAAAAATAATGTATATAATAAATTCTTCTTTAAGAAAAACGCTAAATGGAAATGGACATGGAAACATCCAAATAAAAGTACAGCAGGTGTATTATGTTTGGATTAAAAGAAAAGATGTATTTTAAGATTGTAATGTTTTAATAAATTCAACACAAGAAGTGATTACTGATTATAATATACATATTAATGCAAAACTGCAGAGATGGTGACTATTAAGAAAGACAGTATTCATAGTTGACACTCCTAACTTCCAGAAACACTCCAATGAATTTAAATTAGAATTTTATAATTATTTTAAAATGTTGTTAGACTTTGAAGATGGTTCAAATTGAAAACTGAGCTCAATAAGAAGATAATTGATACTCTAGGAAGAACTAGGACAAAAATAGATCATACAAAAAGTATAAATTTATTGGTAATTTTTCAACTGAGATCCACAATGTATGAAGAAAGTAAGGATACAAACATTTTTAATACTGATGTACTTGGCTACTTACATTTGATTATTTCTTTTGTTGATTCCTTAAACCCTGCTTTGATATTAAGAAAGAATACTAGGATTACTAATTGATCAATCAAAGATTTGGATTTGAAAAAGGCAACTTATTATATTAATACTGCAATGATGTAATTTATAAATTTAGTGCGTAATCTAAAATCTCTTATTACTTTTCATTGACATGTCTTTTTTGTTTTTTACAAACTTTGTTTTATTTGTCTTTTCAATTTATTTGGTTTTAAGAAAATGAAAGAGAAGATGAAGGAATGGGAGAGAAGGGGGGGGGTAAATACAGGCAATAGTAAGTTTTCAAGGTTGATTTGAAGTTCTTATAATACTACTTCCCTAATATTGACTTACAAAATTAATTGTAGATAATTTTATACAAGCTCATTATTTGTAATTGACAAATTGACTTGGAATTTTGTCTTTAAAATTTTTAATTTTTAAATTTATTTGCTATTTAAAAAGTGAGGGAGGGGCCAGGAGTAGAAAAATATAGTCAATTGTAGAGATGTTAATTTTTCTAGGAAAACAGTAATTAACTTGTCAGCTACATTAAATACAAATTATAATAAAACAAAGCAAATAAAATGAATTGTCTGACTTTGAAACAACACTACTACAAATTAATACAAAAAAAGTTAAAATGAAACTTCTTTCCTATTTATTTGGATTTCCATTGCTGCTTGATAGTTGTTTTCTTTTTACTTCACAAAATCCAACAAAAAAAAAAATCAACTCTTCGAACAGACCAAGTAATTTGGCAGCATTGATGAACAAAGTAAAATCATTCTAAATGCCCTCCCTTTAGCTCTATAATGTATGCCTGATCAGACTGAAATATATGTAAAAAAATAGAAATTAATTATATCGACCTTGACGAATCAAACCCTCAACAGCACAATAATGTCTGCATGGACATCTGAATATAATGGCTACCAATGGATGGTAAAGAAGATCAGTGAAGGATGGCCAAATCAACAACCTAGTTTTCTTCATAAAGAATTATGGAACGCCATGAGCAACTGTTCATGTATGCAAGGGATGTATTCTTAGGGGTGACCAAGTGTGAATCCTGCTAAAGAATAGAAACCAAATTTTTAAATCATTACATGAGTGCCATCCATGCATCATTGGGGCAAAAGCATTATCTCATAGTTATGTCTGGTGGCCCAGTGTTGATAATGATGTTGAAAAATATATTAAGAAATGTAAAAAACTGTCAAACATGTACTAAAATACCTCTAGCTATGTTTGAACCATGGTCTAAAGCTGAAAGACCATGACAATGGGTATACATAGACCACTGTGGCCTATTTAAGGGTCATTTGTATTTGATAGTGGTCAATGCATTTTCAGGGTGGACCGATTATAAAATAGTCAATAACACCAGTAAAGAAGTGACAGCAAATTATATGAAATTTTTGCTGGTCATGACTTTATGGAAATGCTTGTTTCTGATAATGGAACTGGCTTTACTTCAGCAAAGTTCAAAGAAGTGATGCAAGAATGGGGGATTAAACATACACTCACCTCCATTTACTATTCTCAATCCCACAGAGTAGTCAATAAAGCTGTACAAACTCTAAAGTCTTCCATTAATAAATTGGGGAAAATTAAAATATACAAAGCAGTGCTCACTGCACTCCTTCATCAACATGTGACCCCTAGTGCTAAATCTGGGAAATCACCAGCTGAAATGTATTTTGGTAGAAAGTTGCACACAAAATTATCAAACATTGTGCCAATTGTGAATAAAAATAAACATCAAACCGATACCTATAAATTTAAACCACAGAAAAAAGTATGGGTAAAAAATAACACAAACAAGTTTTGGTTTCAGGTGGAAATTATTTAGCATCTATCAAAACAAGTGATTCAAATGAAAAATGGGGAAATACTTCACAAGCATGTAAACTAGCTACATAAAGATAAGAGCAAGGAGATAATACCTGACTTATTCAACACAACAGACACCGATGATCAGTTACTAAGAGAGAACACATCAAGTGAAGCAGAACATAATCCACAACAGCATTCTAAAAGAAAAAGAAAATTACCCATGTATCTTAATGACTATATACCCAGTTCAGAGATTAAAACCCGATCTCTGAACTTGGGGGAAGGAATGATATGTATGGGTATGTTAGCTATAAACTTATAAAGAACAAAAGTAATAAGTTTAATAAATTAAAGAATTTTAAAAGACTGATTCTTTTAAAATAGTAAGTAAATGATTTATAACTTTTAAGATTAGAAAAAGATTATTTTCTAAAAATTAATACCAGTCTAATTAATGAGAGTAGAATATGTCTTTAATGAAATAAAACAATTAAAGGAACTCGTGTTTAGATTTTCTTCATAAGATAAATTGAAATAACTCATTAATTAAAGTCAGAGATAAAGATATAAATTCTTGTATGGAGCATTGAAATGAAGAATCACCTGAGAAGATGGATGGAGTACAAGCCAATCAACTTCAGGGATTGAAATAATGAATACATCACTATAATTTGGATCAACAAGACTACAATTGATTCTTGGAGCGTCACCTCTATGAACTGACATATATATATATTGATGCAGATCATCTCCCATATATATATATATATATTGATGCAGATCATCTCCCATGACAAAGTAACTTCAAGTGCAGAGAGCTGGCCTCCAAATGTGAGAACAGCCAGCTAGGACTCTTACAAGTCATATTGATCTACACTATGATTTATGTTCATCTTAGTTAAAACACTATATTAACTGTTTAGTGATCATTAGTATTTGTGGGAACAAGCCAATCAACTTCAGGGATTGAAACAATGAATACATCACTATAATTTGGATCAACAAGACTACAATTGATTCTTGGAGCGTCACCTCTATGAATTGACATATATATATATATATATATATATATATATATATTGATGCAGATCATCTCCCATGACAAAGTAACTTCAAGTACAGAGAGCTGGCCTCCAAATGTGAGAACAGCCAGCTAGGACTCTTACAAATCATATTGATCTACACTATGATTTATGTTCATCTTAGTTAAAACACTATATTAACTGTTTAGTGATCATTAGTATTTGTGGGAAGTACACTCTTAGATCGGCTAGATATAGCAAGTCTTTATACTTGTGAATATCAAAGGAAGTAAAGAGATTAAAGGAATTCAAGATATACATTTAATATTTGAGATGTATATTTTCCAAAATGGATTAATTTAATTATGATAATTTTATTTTTTTATAAACGTGAATAATAGTACTACAAATCGTTACATAAATTGTTGTTTGCTAGTTTTAGCAACAATTAATTTGGGAATATTCGATATTGGATTGCCATATAAACTTTATAGGAATGATGTATTAGTTATGTTTTTATGAATAGTTTAATAAATTATTAGAATAGTAAATATACCAAAACTAATCATAAAGCTCCATTGGAAACCCAGGACATAGTGTGATGAGAATGAATACAAATTAAATCTTTGTTACTGGACAGAGATTGCATTTAAAATATAAATATTAAGTTATATTTTACCATTTGTGATTTTTCTTTTTAATTTCCTTTCTCGATCCACATTTGACTAAAACTATCTAGAAGAAGTAATACCTTTTCAGGATAAAGGTTATTTATATTTGATTCATCAAATACTATATGGCAAAATATATGCTATAATTAATTTAAAATTACGATTTGAGATTTGCTGCTGTGATATAATTTATATACCAGTTTCACTATCATGGTGAAGAAGTATTAAAATACTCTATCGAATAAATGTTTGCAAAATAAATAATCACAGTAATAAATTTGAATTCAAACTCGAGTGGATAGAGAAAGTGGCAAATGTATAAGTATTAAATTTGTAGTTTTTGAGATATTTAATTTGATTGTATGTTCAAAGTAAAAGTGGGATGAAATATTGCAATCCATCTCCTATAACATGTATATTGTATTGCCACACATAAGTTTATACATCAAATGTAGATGTAATCATTACACCACGTACACTTTATCTCTAATATTTGTTGCCATATGGAGATAGTTCACAGTATAAATGTATTTGCTGTCATATAGTGCTGATTTGTATCATTTATTATTATTTTGTTTTGTTATTTACATGAAATAAACAATTTTGTTATTTCTGTTAAATTATATATTATTCTTTGATCATTGTTTTGATACCATTTAAGTTCAGATCAAAACATCAAGGTTACTTAAATATTTTATTACATTTACTATTTGAATCCAGTAAGTTAGAAGTAGAATGCAGACATAAAAATCTCGGATACGCACCTTGATAGTAGTAAATGTTTATTAAAGAAAAACCCTGAGATAATTTTTACGATAAATCTTAATTAGCTAAATGAACTTTTTACTTTGAGGGAATATATATATACTAGTCCATTTGCGCGTGTAGCGCTATTGTCCCCAAACCTGTAAAATTGTTGATAAATAAATACGATTGAATCTGCTAAGCACTTTCGAAGGGTCTAGCCTTCATAATCATAGCTTAATTGTTAGTAAGGTTAATGATACTCAAATTTGTGCTGATTATGCTTTATCAAGGAAATGGAATGTCTAGCATAATTATCACAAATTTGCATTTCATTAACCTCATTAACAGTTAAGCTATGATTATGAAGGCTAGACCCTTTAAAAGCGCTTAGCAGATTCAATCGGATTTATTTATTTATCAACTATTTTACAACTTTGAGGACAATTGCGCTATACAACCAAATGAACTAGGATAAGTCTTAATGAATATTTATTCATAGAAACACAGAGAATATGTAGTTAATGATAGATAAAACAAAATTATGTAAGCATGAAATCAGTTAGTAATAAACCAGTGATTGTTGAAAAATTATATAAATTATATATTATATTTTAAAAGTTTAGTAGTCAAAATTTAAATTCTTCCTGAGGAATTATATATTTTACATTGATTATTTATTTTGTTTGGGAAATCTTGAGTGAATGCGTTCATATGGGTTAGAGTCTTATAAAGGCTCAACCATATGCCAATGCATTTTCAGTACACACAAATGCAACCCGAAGGAAGTGCGTTTACAGTTTCTCTCACTCTGATCATTTTAGAACAGTTAACTTCTTACTTACAAAGTCATTTTCAAACAAATTTAGATTGAAAGTGTTACTCTCTCTCTCTCTCTCTCTCTCTCTCTCTCTCTCTCTATATATATATATATATATCTCTATAGATAGATATATATATATATATATATATATATATATATATATATGAGTATCTTATCATAAAACACAATAACTTCTGGTAATTTTTAAATTAATTTAGATAATAATGTATACAGAAATATACACCACTAATAAGCATTGTTAGTTAAAGATATTTATTATTTTTCATTATTTGTCAAATTACTCTGTAATCCATTTAAATCATACGAAAAAATATAACTGTAATAAGTTTTTTTTTTCCCTTTTCTTTTGTTTATGTTATAATTAAATGATTATTTTTCTGTAAGAGGTCGCTAAAAGAAGACCACCAAAATTTTGGAAGAAAGTTTAGTCTGACATTAGTTTTACAAGGAGGAAGCAGTACTGAAATTCGGTAACAAATTTTTTATTATTTTTATTGCAGAAATAAATATAAGTCCAGTAAATTTTTCATAATATCATGCGTGGCTAATCCTATTTGATAAGATATTCTGTTCTCTGTTGCCATCTACCTATTTTAAAGCTTTTTATACGCAAAAATATACTATCGTATGCTAAAGTTCAAAATGACCGTATTGACTACAGCAATCACGGAAAGTGTCATTATATTTAAAACAAGTACTATAAGTAATTTCCATGAAATAATCAATGATTTGTTAACTTTACCTTATTTAATTATCTTTTCATGGTATAAAAGAAAAATTATATTTAAAAGACATATTATAAAAGCCAAGGAAAGTTAACTAGAAAATTTCGCGCTCTTTCTAAAGGACATTGTCTGCTTTGGAAAATAATGTAAGTTCCCCATGTTAAAATATGTTTTATTCACTGAAAATTATCTAGAAATAATATTAATGATAAAGGATATTTACTTATGCACCTGTATATTTTTAAAAAAGAAAATATAAATTTTCTCAAGGCAAATATCAGAAAATTTGTATGTGTGCATTTACGGAGAATTCCTTATTAAAGACAAATTACAATTCCTAGAGTAGGAATAAAAACTACAAACATTATTGACTTAATTATAACCTTAATATAATATGTTATATTATACATCAACTGGAGTCATTAAAACTTTAGATCTACGTAAGTCAGCTGCAGTCCTTATAATAATATTATTTTGGAAAATTCGCGCATTAGTTTTTTTTTTTTTTTCTAAGCCATCTAGCTAAAAATGATACGTATCGCCAATAGTAAAAAGAAAAGAATTGTATATGTGATCGTCAATCGTCAAATATTCGTCATGTTAAAATATGTATTGTTTTCTTGGATCCCAAAATTATATCAGTTAATTCAAGAAGAGTTAACATCCAATGCTGCTATGTTTTCTTTGCCTAATTTATTAATTGCATCAGAATGGAGGCAACTTTTATATAAATGAAATAATAAAATGTGTTTTCTTGTTTTAAAATTGCTTCGTGAACTACGAATGGATTAAGTTCTTCATCTAGATAAATTGCCCAACGGAAAAACATTTTTCTAATGAGATAATAAGCACTTGTTAAGTAATGATTTTTTTTTTAATTTGTAAAATTATGTGTATTTTTTTTTTATATCAACAGGTTAAAGGCTGTATAATCAAGTAATATTTAAATGACCTTGTAATCATAAAGGTATGTTTTCATATACTTATTCTAGGTTAAATTTATATTCGACATGAAAAAAAAATTTTTTTTATAAAATGTGTTTACTTATGATATGCATTATGGATATAGATTTATATGTTAGATGCGTAAAAGAAGAAAAATTCAGATACTTAATAGGTAAAATATCTAGTTAAAATTATCAGAAGTAATTAAAGAGAAGTGCTATACAGGATATTACTTATTTAAAGTTTGAAACAAATTTATACTATGTTAATTGCGGAACTTATTCCCAATTATTCTTTATTAACGCATTCACTTAATTGAGTTCAAGATACTAGACTACCAATTACTTGTTGAATGTTTCTTTGGCAAAGGTGGAAATTATTATTGTTAATGCTGTGATATCCATTGATTTCAGACGTTGATCTAAATATACCCCGGAACATAAATTTAGTGTAATTAGTGTATTTGCTTGTCTTGCCCCGATATAGCATCAGTATATGCTTAATATTCGCATAAGTAATAATTGTAATGTATCTATTTTGTGGGATGGAAAATGATCTCCCCAAAAGCTTTATTTTCCATGAGGGGAATAGATAAATCTAGTATTCGGGTATGTTTATCACCCAAGTGATCGCTTCTCAGAGTTAGGCGATCAGTAATTTATATCGTATTGAGTGTATTTCATTCGTTAAAATCCCAGGAGAGGATTATATTTGGTGTGTGTTCCTATTATGCCCAAGTAAGAGGCAAGGACCCACCAAACTATTTTAATATAGTAGTTAACTCTATAGACCTTCAGTGTTATTCCATATTCCTCATGAGAAAATAGAGATAATTCCACCACGGAAGGTGTTGAATATTGTGTTTTGTTTAGAAAGTTATGGCAAGATAACGGGTATATTGGAGGTTAATTCCTCAAGATCCATTTAGTAAAAATAGCGTGCTAGTATATATGATCAATGTCTGGATTGTGCGGCTGAATAGTGCTGGTAATCCACACGTAAGTCAATGGAGAGAGTAAGTTTAAAATTGCGGGCTTTATAAATTTTTATTTGCCAATGGAGGGTTCAAATACTAGGTTTAATTCGGGTTAATTATTAAGTAGCACTCACAATATAACTTATACTGAGAAAAACAGTGTGTATAACAACTTCAGTTGTTATTAAGGTAAATATTAAAAATAATAATTGTAACTTCTGATAAATAACCCATAAATTATAATAAGTTATCTAAATAAAAACTATCATTTAATTAAAGATATGATAATAAAAATCGTTTGTACGCATAGCCTAGAATCAGATTATTTGTATTTTAAAACAAATAGTTAGTTAATAAAGTTAAGTAACCGTTCATATAAGATACACTAAACGGATGAGTTGATGTATCGATAATAATATTTATTTTGTTATATTCAATTTGCATAAATGTAAAAAGAAGATGAAGAGGTAGTTCGAATCCAAGTCTAAAAGTATAGACGAATTAATGTTAGTTATATTATGTTTTATCCATATGGGATCGAATAAATTGTATATGTTTGTTTATTATGTTAATCACAAAGGATAGTTTTGTTAAACTATAATAATAAATTAGAATCTTGTTAAAATTTAATAATAAATTATAGTCTTGTTACAAGTTGTGTTGAGTCATTTTTCTTGTGTGCTAAATAAAAGTGTATTGGCATAATACTTGCAATACTTTCTTGAGTCCAAAATCATTTATGAAATCTTAAATTCAATACACCAGATAGACAATTGTAAGCAGATCAGAATATTTCAGTATAGTTTAATTTAATAAGAATTATTTATGGAATTGAAAACTTCAGACCAAAACAGTTTATTTTATATGTGTGTAAAATCACTTTATTCCCAAACTAGCAGGTTTTGGTTGCACATTGTTTCGTACACATTTAAGTGAATTGTCTAAGTAATAAATCTTAGTTAAATTATTGTGTTGTCATAGATAATGGAAGGACACAAAAGCACCCTTGTCTTTTCATCATTCCGACTGAGATTCTGGATAAAATGGCTGTATTATTCAAAATTATGCGTTGTTATTGAATATGGTTATCATCTCCTTAAATATTATAATAGTTGATATGTGGATGACGACACCTGGAATTTAAATAAGGTAAATGTTTCCTATAGCCGACCAGAATGTCAGTCATATGCGACAACACAATACTGCCGAGCATTTTATTAAATATAACAGAGAACCCTGAGATTAGTGTCATTATTATAAGTACTCTTAAATTAAGAATTGATTCATTATGATCAATATTACAAGCGTGGCATGGCTAAAGAGATTGAAACTTCTGATTGTATAATAATAAAATATTGAGATCATATTGGCAAATTAATGAATGTTTTGTTTTAGTCAGTAATATTAACAATGACATGAAATCATCATCATCATTGTCGAACAATGCAAGTACTTACAGCTCAGAGAATGTGTTTTGGATAGAGAAAGAATGTTAGTTTATTCTAAATTTTAGTTTTAAAATTTATTTTATTAATGATAATATTTTTAATTCTATCTCTGTCTGAACTGCATATTGCTGTAGCTGAATTATTAGAACTAACCAAACGTCGAGCTATATTAGGTAATATAGGGTTTGCTACCCGTCCTAGAAGGAAGCGTTTATTTATTTCCGATTTCTCTTTAATAGTTTAGGCTTTCCGAATTCTCTTTCATAATAATAGAAATCTCTCTTTATTGAATTCGCTCATTCATAATAATGGAAGTCGCTCGTTTGATAGGTTAGAATATATATATATATATATATATTGTAACACTTTCCCAACCCCTCTCCTACCTTTCCTAACAACAAATACCCGGGGGCGCCAATTCTGTTGATCATAGAATAAAGTACTAATCGGATCTCATTTTAAAATCATTAATGAGGCTCTTGAAATGCCATTCTACATTAGCTTAGCTCAGTTGGGGGCCACAGAGGTCTACAGGGTGTAAAATGAATATTAGACATGGGAGGAAACATTATGATTAATAGAAATAAAACATCTATTAAGTTCTAAAATAAATAAAGAATTAAAATTGGTAAAGTTCTACCATTTAAATTGACGAGTTATAGTCTATACCTCATCTCCTCCCATCATCCACATGCATTAAACAACCTCTACTGTGTGAAAAAATTAAATTAATAAAATAAAGATGTAATGCTGATCAATTATACTGCATGGTAAGTTAGAGTCAAATATAAAATAAAATATGACATTACTTAACTTTTAATTGTACAGTAATTTAAACTAATTTACTGAATTAATGTCTAATCTAAATAATAAGTGAATATCTCAGGGAATTAATTTATTGCATGGCTTAATTTTAAATCTATACTTTCCAACAACTACTAATTACTATTATAAAAGTAATGATACAAATTAAGCAATATCCTAACAAAATAATGGTAGTTAGATAATGAAAGAAATAGGATGCATTCTGATTTCAATTCATCATCTAAATAATAACGATAAAATTTTCAGAGAATCATTAAATAATCAAACGTTTTATACAGTGTTTGGATCAAGAAAAGCAACATCATCAGATCTGGACATGTTCATCATTAAATTATGGAATAGCGCAGTCATATATTAGATATGTAAATGTGTGTGCTTATGTGATAATATGGAACATGAATGCATGTCAAAGAAGAATTCTGAACACAACTTTAAATAAATAAAACATTTATTTACAAGATAATTTAAACAAACATTTGGTTGTATAATTTAAGCATATACACGTTTTAGATGACTCTAACATCAATGGTTAAATGGTCTACATAAGAGCAAATAACATAAAGATAACTTTCTGTATTTTATTTTAACATATGCCAGCTACCAGTGCATTCTGATAGACTTGCAAAAGAAACATTATAATACTAGTACTAAAAGAATAACACAAACTAAACTTCTTGATATTTTATTTGCAAAATTGGCTCAAACTATCAATCAATTCTGATAAGCATATGACGCAGAAACATTATAATACTGCACTAAGATGATTAAATATAAATTTATTCTGTATTTGATATTTTATTTTCAGCACACCCAAGCTATCAATCAATTTGATATATTCATGAGAAATAAAACTCTATTAAACACTGACACTAAATTATAAGATGAAACTAAAGTTCTTGGCATTTTACTTCAAATGCACATCAAAATAATATTAAAGGGGTTTAAATCTAAGAGTAAGAATAAGAGTAAGAATAAAAGGTCAAACTATACTTTACAAATTAAATGAATAATTCTATTAGTTAGCTACACTTTGTCTTTTCTTGCTTGCTCATTCAAATGAGGATGGGACATTGAGAGTTGATGGTATAAAATCTAAATAATTAACATGATATGATTTGAACAATAATTAAAAGTTACACATTAATGATGGATTTCTCCATACCTTCCAAATTAATAATTTATGCATGTGTCTAAATTATGCTATCTGTTATAAAATAATTAATATTACTAAATCCGATCGTTTTACTCATGAAATTGGGATAAATATCATAATATGGATGATGATCATGGCCAACCAAGCTTTAATACTAATTCTGCTACAATTGTTCAGTGAGAAAAAATCAGTTCTACCTTTATTTTCCTTTTTTATCAGCAAATTATCTTACACTTGGCTATGAATAAATTATGAAAAACATTCCATAGGGCACATGAGGGATAAAAGACTTTCATAACTCTAATCATTTAAATAACAATACACAGTAACTCCCAAGTCTAACTTCCGAGACTTAAAACAAACTGTTGTGGACATGGTCTCATCATCAAAAATAAGGGAAATACACTACTTGGCTTCTCATACTATATAATTCATAAAATACAACTACTAAATCTGGAGGATATCATCTACTCCTAACAAATACTTCAACAAGCTAAGGAAGAGCTTTCTCAACCCCTGACAATATACTATATAGTCCACTCATGTCAAATACTCAAATAAATTAAGGGGGAGCATATCTCAATCCCAACAATATACTATATAACATAAATACTTTCATTCTGCATAGCCACTAAATACGTTTCAATCTAAGCATAATAAAGAAATAATAAATTCATTCTTAAATAAATCTCTAAATTTTCTACTTCTCTTGGCACATTTTCATTGTCCGAAACCAATGGGAATTAAATTATTTCTACTCTCAATTCAAACATTATTATAGCTGGATTCAATAACAGACACACACACACACACACACACACACATATATATATATATAAGCATAATAATGCACAAACAATTTCAAATCCCAGTAGATAAAGAACTACTGTAATGATATCAATTAATAAATTGTAAAAATACTAATGAATAAATCTCTCATTTCTGACAAGTCTAATATTTTAATTTGGAAATATACTAATTATTATTATTAAATAAGCAAGACAAAATAACTTCTCACAAACCAAAGGTAAAATAATTCTTTGGTGCATGTGGCATTAGCACAAAATTGAAATAAAAGTTTGGTTTAGGACAGGGGTGGGAAAATAGTGGCCTGAGGGCCACATGTGGCCCGCTAAGAGTTTTTATGTCGCCACCAAGACAATCAGAAAAATCTGCCTTGAACTGAGATTTCCTTCCTGTGCGTGACCCAAGATTCGTCTCATATTTTCCACTAGGATGTCCACATCAATACACATGTGCAGTGTAGATACAATGTGCAGTGCTTTTCCAGTTGATCTGGTTAATTTCAATTTTGTCTTTGCATTAGCAAATATATACATTTCCAACATTAGTAAAACCATGAACCCTCCGAAAAAATGTAAAATTGGTGATGAATGTCATGTGTTTAATGAAGAATGGACAAACAAATATTTCTTTGGTATTACAGGGAATAAAGCAGTGTGTTTATTGTGTCATGAAAAAAAAGTGTGGCCCTCTGCTAACCTTCGCTTCCACAAAGTGGCCCCCATGCGGCCCTCAACCAACCTCTGCGGCCCCTGAGCCAAAACAATTGCCCACCCCTGGTTTAGGATAGACAACAAATCTTTAAATTCTGAGTAAAATAATTATTAAGAAATAATTATTTTATAACTTCTTGAAAAAAAATGCAAAGATAAACAATCAATTTTATACAATGAGCTTTTTTCAAAGCGAGCTGTTCACCCCTTAACAGTGAATGGATGTTTCTATCGCTAACACGCACATATAGAAACATAAGCACACAATAAAAACTATATTAAAATAATATTAATTACTCAGTATAATATTTTCCCATATTATATTTTTGGTGAGACATTCTTGAAGAGAAACAAAATAATAATAATAAAAATAAAATCATAAGACAAATTTTTAAATCTACCTATCTATTAAATGCTAACAAATAGGAATAATCATTAAAGCTTTTTTTTCTTTTCTTCTTGGTTGAAATGAAAAGTTTATTTATAGTCTGTAAATGACATATTTTAGTCATGTATTAAACGATGATGATCATGGATATCATGCATATGGACAAACATATAACAATTTCCTGCAGGGAGATAAATAATATTAATTTGGATCCAATTTAGCAGCATTCAAAGTTTTTAGCAATAGCTAATGAAACTGCTGGCAATATTACATACGAGAATTCTTCATTATGGCACTAAACATTTATTTTGGCATAAGTAGAGCAATAATTTATTATTTAATTCATTAGATATCTAAACATTTGTTCTGAGTTTTCAAAGGCCATTCATCAAGCAAGTCACAACTCAGTTTATAGAATCCATTTAAATTCACATAAGTTTACTGACAACATATTAAAAAAAAAAATCAAATGCAAACGAGAACAATAAAATAAAAGAAATTCACATCCAATTTTTATGCCCTTCTACCCATTTATTCATCAGCATATTTAGAGATAAGTTAATAAATAATCCATTAAATTATACATTACACATTTGTTCCTTATTTTAGATACAAATGGTTAGGTAAACATTTTAACAATAATAATAATAATAAAGCACGTTAGAATAAATTATCCACACCCTTCCTTCCACTTAAACTTCATTCCTTTATAGTTAGCAAAAATTATTAATAAAGAGTCTTCGATGTGTCCAATGAACAAGTTCAACAAAAAATTTTCAATATGACAACATACATCCATTCCAGTTATTTCTTTAATGTTAGAGAGTAAATCAGGGTAAATCAAACTTATCACGTAAACATACATTTCAATTACTTCATTAATATTAGAACTAAGATTTAAGTAAAATAGTTTTGAAATATAAACATGCATTTCAATTACTTCTTTAATATTAGAAATTAAACTTAAATGGTTTATAATATAGGCACACATATGCATTTCAAATGATGACTTTAGAATTTAAACTATTCAATTAAAAGCAGGAGATATACCTTGTTTTACTGTCATTTTACGTTTTCATGTTCCAAAAAATTAATAATGGTTTTTCACTTTCAAAGTTGGGTCCTAGAAGAATCAGCTTGTAAAACAAAATTGTACTAATAAAAACTTTTATTGGGAGAGAAATGATGAAATCAGAAAGCAGAGTGAAACCCAGTGAAATCAACTGAAGCCCCCCTTTTGTAAAAAGATTTCCCTTTTTATATATCCCAGACTATTACCCAAGTATCTGTTCTTCCAATAATCCAAGGTCATTTGAAAGTTCAAAGGTATCTAGAAACAGAATTGCTCCACCCATTGCACTGAAGCTTAATTAGCAGAAAAATATGCAAGAAACATTTTTTGTCTTGACAAAGAAAGAAAAAAAATCATTTTGTCTTTTAAAAAAAAATATTAAATTGAACTAAGAATAAAATATTCTGTATTTCTAAAGTAACAGAATAAAACTAATGATAATTATTTTAGCAAATAAAATATTTAATAGTATATTTGTGATTTAATAATCTACTAGTCCAGTGATAGATTAATTCATTTAAAATGTAACTAAGCTGGTTATTCAAGCTATTGGTTGTGAAATCAAATTTTTTGCTATGAGACATGATATTTGGTGGTTTAATGAAGTACATGAATAGAAAATGAAGCTGAAAGATGGCACAAGCATAAATGAACATTCACAAATACTATACCACAGGTACTAAACTGATCTGACAAATGAAAATTCCTATGATGATGAGTCAAACATATTGTACTGTTTACACTATGGATTGAAATATTATAAGCTAATAAACCAGAGAATCATCTAAACAAATATCAATACTGTCCTGTAGACAAATAAAATAAATTAGAATCAACTTAAACTAAACTGACAACTTCTGTGACAAGCCATCCCCTTCCTATCATTAATTACTCACTAAAGAAAAATATTAAACATCTCTAAACCTTCAAATTATATCTATAAGTGCTTTTAAACATAGTTTTAGGTCATTAATAAAAAAAATAATTTCAGGTTATTTAGTATATGTCTGAAGGTTTGTAATGATGGTATATTATAAGATGTGATATGTTGGACTATTTCCATCATTTATGAGTGAATGTTAAATGTATCAAAAATTTTAAACTTTATTTAAACTTTCCAAATACATCAACTTGTTAGTAATACCACACAAATAGACAATACAGGTTAGTAATTACACAATGTTTCGAGTAGTATTATTCTCCATTCTTCTTCAGGTGTTGCTGGCCTATATGCACAGTGACAATATTTGCTTAGAAGTTGAACTCGCACCTTTAGATTCTTGAATATTGCCTTTGACAGAATAGCTCATTTGGTAAAGTGTTTGCCTTAAATTCAATATTCAAGAATCTAAAGATGCGAGTTCAACTTCTAAGCAAATATTGTCACTGTGCATATAGGCCAGCAACACCTGAAGAAGAGTGGAGAATAATACTACTCAAAACATTGTGTAATTACTAACCTGTATTGTCTATTTGTGTGTTATTACTAACAAGTTGATGTATTTGGAAAGTTTAAATAAAGTTTAAAATTTTTGATACATTTAACATTCACTCATAAATGATGGAAATAGTCCAACATATCACATCTTTCAGGTAATTTCATTTTTTTTAATAAGATGCTATAAGCTGTTACTGAAACAGTGCTACATAAGTACAATCAATATTTCTGGTGCCTATCCAGAAGCTTACAATATATATATATTACATAATATTAAATAAATTGATATTTTGAATATTTTTAATTATTAAATAATTAATAAAATTTTGATAAAACATTTATTTTTAATAATAATAATAATAATAATAATAATAATAATAATAATAATAATAATAATAATAATAATAATAATAATAATAATAATAATAATAATAATAATAATAATAATAATAATAATAATAATAATAATAATAATAATAATAATAATAATAATAATAATAATAATAATAATAATAATAATAATAATAATAATAATAATAATAATAATAATAATAATAATAATAATAATAATAATTTGAGTTTAAAGTCAGTAGTATAATCAGTTAGGTTTTTTTGTAAGATTGACAGACAATTATTTTTTATAGGCAAGAAAGATGGCTGTCATCCATATAAGATGCAAGAAAGATGGTTATGTCATCCATATAAGCTAGACATGATATATATTGAAACAGATATCCTGTTCCTCATATAAATATTCAAAAGACCCCCCCCCCATTTAAAAAACGTCTAGCGTGATTCAGTCTAATTGGGAACGCAATAAATTTTGATTTGTTTAAAAAAAAATCATATTTTTAATTTTGAGATTGATGAATTTGAATAAAATGTTATATCGTCTTATTTTATTTTATTTTTTATCTGTCTCAATAAAAAAAAAAAAAATTAATTATCCAATCATTAAAAAGAAAGAAAAAAAGATACTTGAGTTAAACTGAGGCAGTATTCAAATTAGGCACGTTGTCAGAAGAAAAGAACTTTCGTCTTACACAGAGAAGCAGAACATATTGAATTTTTTTTTTAAAAAAAAGAAAGTGTATTACTTAATTCTTTTGACAAATTAAAATATAGCTTTAACTAAACGTGAAAATGGAAAAAGAAAACTTTGCTAGAGGAATTATAATGTCAATGGGGTAATTTAGCGGCTTCAATCTCTCCACGCTGTGCCATGACTTTCCATCAATGAAATAACCCGCCTTCTTTTGAGTAAATTAGACTGCAAAACTGGAAGGTAATTTTTATAAAATATTAAAACATATTTATCATACGTTATAAAGTGGAATTATGAAATAATTACATAGAATTTGTTTTGTAAAATATTAAAACATGTTTATCATACGTTATAAAATGAAGTTATGAAATAGTTATACGCAAATTTATTTATAAAAATATTTGAATGTATTTACTGTATAAATCATAAATACTTGACTGCTTCTAAGCTTCTTATAATGTAACAGAGTTTATGTGTAAGAATATACTTCTATACTTGGCTAAATTATAAATGCCTCAATTATCAAATGATAAATGCTCTACAAACCAAGAATTGCTGAGTTCAAATGTCTACCAATCGGTAATAATTAATAAAATGATGAAATGCTGTATAAATCATAAATACTTGACTGCTTCTAAGCTTCTTATAATATAACAGAGTTTATGTATAAGAATATACTTCTATATTTGACTAAATTATAAATGCTCCACAAGCCAAACAGAGTTTATGTATATGAATATAGTTTTATATTTGGCTAAATTATAAATGCCTCAATTATCAAATGATAAATGCTCTACAAACCAAGAATTGCTGAGTTCAAATGTCTACCAATCGGTAATAATTCATAAAATGATGAAATGCTGTATAAATCATAAATACTTGACTGCTTCTAAGCTTCTTATAATGTAACAGTTTATGTATAAGAACATACTTTTATATTTGACTAAATTATAAATGCTTCAATTACCAAACGATAAATGCTCCACAAACCAAGAATTACTGAGATTAAATGTTTACCAATCAGTAATAATTCATAAAATAATGAAATGCTGTATAAATCATAAATGCTTGACTGCTTCTAAGGTTCTTCTCATAAATGGATTCAAAATGAACTATTGTTGAATTAGAATATTCCCAAGCTTCTTCTCATAAATGGATTCAAAATGAACTATTGTTGAATTAGAATATTCCCAAGCTTCTTCTCATAAATGGATTCCAAATGAACTATTGTTGAATTAGAATATTTCCAAGCTTCTTCTCATAAATGAATTCAAAATGAACTATTGTTGAATTAGAATATTACCAAGCTTCTTCTCATAAAGGAATACAAAAATAAACTATTGTTAAATTGGAATATTTCCAAGCTTCTTCTCATAAATGGATTCAAAATGAATTATTGTTAAATTAGAATATTTCCAAGCTTCTTCTCATAAATGAATTCAAAATGAACTATTGTTGAATTAGAATATTACCAAGCTTCTTCTCATAAAGGAATACAAAAATAAACTATTGTTGAATTGGAATATTTCCAAGCTTCTTCTCATAAATGGATTCAAAATGAATTATTGTTAAATTAGAATATTTCCAAGCTTCTTCTCATAAATGGATTCAAAATGAATTATTGTTAAATTAGAATAATTCCAAGCTTCTTCTCATAAATGGATTCAAAATGAATTATTGTTAAATTAGAATATTTCCAAGCTTCTTCTCATAAATGGATTCAAAATGAATTATTGTTAAATTAGAATAATTCCAAGCTTCTTCTCATAAATGGATTCAAAATGAATTATTGTTAAATTAGAATAATTCCAAGCTTCTTCTCATAAATGGATTCAAAATGAATTATTGTTGAATTAGAATATTTCCAAGCTTCTTCTCATAAATGAATTCAAAATGAATTATTGTTAAATTAGAATAATTCCAAGCTTCTTCTCATAAATGGATTCAAAATGAATTATTGTTAAATTAGAATAATTCCAAGCTTCTTCTCATAAATGGATTCAAAATGAATTATTGTTAAATTAGAATAATTCCAAGCTTCTTCTCATAGATGGATTCAAAATGAATTATTGTTGAATTAGAATATTTCCAAGCTTCTTCTCATAAGTGGATTCAAAATGAATTATTGTTGAATTAGAATATTTCCAAGCTTTTTCTCATAAATGAATTCAAAATGAACTATTGTTGAATTAGAACGTTTCCAAGCTTCTTCTAATAAATGGATTCAAAATGAACTATTATTGAATTGACTATTTCCAAGCTTTTTCTCATAATTGAATTTGTAAATGAACTATTGATAAAAAAAAAGGAACTGCTTCTAACTCTTTTATAAGTAAAATAAAAATGAGTTATCATGTGGATAGAAATGAATTTCGTTAGAAATTGCAAACTAATTGTTATTTAATAAATTTTTTTTGTTACTAAAAATTAAATTGGTTATCCAGTTGTTCAGTTTTGTTTGTTTTATCGCATCACTCACCAATTATAGCACTGGTTCATGAGAATCTCATGCATTCCTGAGCTACGTCTGACATAACTAGACCCAGGCCAGTCAGGTTGTAGTAAGACGGAACTCTAATGGCGCTGTTTGGAAAACCAAACATATAAATGTTTAGATGTTCACAGTCTCTATGGTACTACATCCTCTGATGAGCAGGAAATATTGTTGTAGGAGGCATTAACATCTGCATTAGGAATGTCAATTGATAGTTCCTTCCTACAGCATGCTCATCAGAAAATTGTTACAACTGATGTGATTAAAGAGTTGTACGAGGGTCCGGTTACAATATATATAGTTGAATTTGTGGGATTCATATACCTGGAATTTTTAGCTAACTTTTATTTATGAGGGGATTGATGATATATATCATAAATAATAAGATACTAATTAGTGATCCTTGTGATATCTTCCATTGAGAGTAATGTAAATTTCTTGGCTTAGTAATAGGTTGGTTAATGTATATAAAAAGCTGTGGGATATTACTGTGTTAACAAGTGTTTGGATTAAATTGCCAACAGGAACTAAGTCAATTGTAGCTTCAATGTCAACTTGAACAGCAATTGAAGCATATTTTTTTTATCTCAAACTGAATTCAAGATTGTTTTAAATAGAAGTGCAGCTTGGCCCATAGAATAACTTTTATTTGTGAATTTCACAGGTGATTTTAGTGGAAGGAGATATGGTTCTATTTTATCTTTTAGAGCCATTTCAAAAATTTTGATGCCAAGGGGACCTATAGAAATAAGATGTAGATTAGAGAGATTGGATATTGGTGTCATTTCTTTGTTGAATGGAACTAAAGAAATAGGTTATAGTCCTTGTATGTGATGAAATTTTTGTGAGAGATAGCTTGCTAAGTCACATAGATATGTATTGGTAAATTGACTTGAGAATAAAATAAATCTAGGTATTCCATGGTACCCAGGATGACAAGTGTCAGGTATAGTCAATACTGTGAAAGGGGATATCAGATTCAAATGGCCAAAATATTATCAATAGGTGATCAGAAGACACAGTATGCTTGTAACTTTTGTTTATATTACTGGTATATTGATTTTATCATAGTATATCCAGCATTGATTTTTCCATTGGTCTCTAGTGCTAAGGGAACTTTCACAATAGATGGGTATCCTAAGGCCCATTGAATATACATTCTTCTCCAAGTGTGCTGTTGCATTAGATATATTTTCTTTTTTTCTTGGATGCCCAGGTATTCTTTTAAGATATTGCAGTCATTGTTATATGCTTCAGAGAATTTCTTAAGGTATGTGCATGTGTCAAGAGCAAATCGACTGATTGATCAACTAAGGATAGCAATTTAGAGGGTTACAGATAACACATATGATATGATTGATATTAAATGATAATATGCTTATAAATTAGATATGATGCTGCATTGGATCGAGAGGCATGTCTTTGAGTTTAAAAATACGTTTTGAATATAGAAAGAACAAAACTAAATAGACTAAGTGCTAAATTAATTTTCAATCTTGAAAATTGTTTTCTTCTCTTTATATTTATTTTGAGCTTTTGTTGTATTAATGCTAGAAAAAAGTCACTTTCTACCTTTTGCAGAGAATATAATTTAAAAATACTTTATAACTAAAAACTATTTCAAGTTTTTTTATGATTTAGAAAATCCCATATATATATATATATCCAATAACACTGCAACTAAGGAGTTTTTTTATGATTTAGAAAATCCCATATATATATATATATCCAATAACACTGCAACTAAGGAGAATTTGAAGATTTTAATATTATCTTCATGCTTCTCAAACTTATTTATGAGTATTTTTTTCCCTCATGTGTCATAGCATCAGCTGGGAAGCGAACCCGCTAATCCGGGGCAACT
Organism: Epiperipatus broadwayi; assembly: GCA_028023455.1. NCBI lineage: Eukaryota > Metazoa > Onychophora > Udeonychophora > Euonychophora > Peripatidae > Epiperipatus > Epiperipatus broadwayi. The sequence continues at coordinate 1,870,299 of JAQFVV010012427.1, forward strand.
GCTTGTAAAGCAGCTATTGCTGACTTCTCGACCACCAATGCTTGACTATTTATGAGTATTTAGACTGCAGAAATTGAAGAATTATCATGTAAAAGGCAATGATTTATTAGTTATTGATACTTTTAGTTTATGCTCATGGGAATAGCATATTTATATCATAATGATATTTACATTAAAACATATTGCTTTGGAATTTCAGTTCAGTCAAATAATTTCAAAGTTTATAATATGCCTATTAGTTTTCATATATGTGATGATTGAGTAATTTATTATGTTGTATGTACCACAACTGATTATAGAAAATTTTAGATCATATTTTATACGTGCAGTTTCTTATCTTTGGGTCCATAAATCATAAAACATTAACAGCTCAAATATTTTGGTAGTGATGCTATAAAAAACTGATTGTATTAACTGACAACACAGACAAATAAGAAGTTTTATGCCAATATACTACTTATCACTATTTTAGGCCTCAAAATATATTTGCTTTAAAGAATTTAACATATAAACATAATATTAAAGAAATGAATATACAAAATGATGTTACAAAAAATTTCTTCTTTAGACAATTGTCAATTCAGTAAAACCATTCACAGTTTCTACCAAAGTATTAAACACATTGTCCATCATTGCTTAGAGAAAACTACACCTGCTCTTTATGTAATGCAAACAACAACAAAGAAAAAATAAAGAACTTAAAAAAAGAATAATGATCATACATATATAAGAGTTTCCTTTCATGATGGGGATAAAAATACTATCTGAAAAAAATAGATAAATTTTGTGACGCCTTTGCAAATAAAAATTGATTCTAGGTATGATATATTTTAATGTTTTTCATATATTTTATGAAGTTATCAAAAATGTTCAATCACTGAACACATATTTACACTAAAAGGGAAAAAGCAACAAAATTATTTATTTGTTTGATAATTCGCAAAAAATAGTTTGAATTTTTATCTTAGTGGAGCAGCACTAAATGGAATTTGCATTACTGGATGAAATCCATAAGTTTTTAAAATTAATTCAGTTTTTTTTTAATTAAATGCTAATTCTAAGACAGCAATATTTCAATTGATACTAATTCATCATACTTATACAAATCACTTAATATATATCTATGTATTTGCTTTATGCTAAAATAGTGGAATCTTGTATGTTCATAGAAATTATCAATCATTTCAAGATAAATTGATGGAAGTGTTTTAATTACTCATTTAAAATAAATTATTCAATGTTAAAAACCTACTTTATGGTATTATGTCTACAAAAGATAATATAACTTTTCATAGAATTATGAGATAAAATATGAATTTAGGGCAATTCTAATCTCAGTTGTGGATAACGCAACTAATTGAAAAATTAATTCTAAACTCGTGTGTTATGAGTCAAAACTAGTGAAAAATAGATTCGGAGATCTAAAAAACTTAAATAATAGGCCGAATAATGTACATTGGTATAACTCTTTTCAGATAAAATTATAGTAATAAAAAAATCTTATTGCTTATCTAACTCAAGTTACATTAGACATTTTTGGATATGGCCAATTTGTAGAAACAAAATCATTTTATAAAAGGCATGTATCAATGCTCTTTTTTAATGGGTTTGGGCTGGGCTATAACAAAGTGCTTTAGACAGACACAAATATGCATTATAATAAGTCATTTCTAATTTATAATTCAAACAAGTTCTTACAATTGTTTAACTATTTTAATAGCTTTAGTAAAAAAAAAAACCTAAAAAACCAGATATTATTCGCTTCTAAATTATTATCTGGGCCAATTGAAGAGCACTTCTTCAGCATGCAGTGCATCTTGGGAGTTATTTATCATTTTTCAGATATTTTTATTCATCTTTCAAGAATGTGTAATGGAGTAGAAGATTTAAATGTATCCAAGACACGCATATATATTGATACCAAGATTTTTATGAATTACAGATATAAATGATATATTTTGTGAGTTCATTCGTGTATGATTTTGATTCTGAATATACTAGCATTTCAGTTTGATCACCCAAGCTATCAATTGGGTGATGAATAAAATATTATAAAAATAGTTGCAGAGATACTGTAAGCACTGGTTTATAAAAATGTTAAAGTTTCACCAATAGAAGAAACAGGTATATAAAATTGAAAAAATAAAAATCAGAAAATCTTCAGAATAATATGTTTTTTTTTTTAAATTCTTTCAAATGGGAGAATGTTTATTGGTACAATTTGGTCTTTTTAGTATTTCAATACCTTCTCTGGTCTTACATTGTAGAGAGTATCACAGCTGGATAGGATCCTGATATTAGAAAAATCAATATTGTGATTTGAATCCATAGCATGGAGAGTACTGCTGCTTATGAGCATTGCTTAATGGCATTATCATGTTCATCTCTTCTAATACTGATGCAGTGATATCTTATATCTACATAATAATCTTTACAAATGCCACATGAACTTTCACAAACTCCACGAACTTCAATGGATATTGAATCTTCAGGCTTGGTTATGATCTTACTAATTTTTTGATAAATAGTATCATCATCATCATCATTATCAACCATTATCAATCCACTGCAGGATGAAGGTCTCTCCAAGTTTAATCCATCTTCTCCGATCTTTAGCTTCTCTTCTCCACATCACCCCTACACATTTTCTTATTTCATCCATCCATCTTACATGTGGTCTCCTTCTGGGTCTTTTACAATCTCTTGGAATCCAGTTTAAAATTTCAATTGTCCATCTATTATCATCTCTTCTAGCAATATGTCCAGCCCAACTCCACTTCAATCTTTTAATTTTTTCAATGAGGTCAGTAACACCTGTTTGTTCTCTTACCCATACATTGCGTTTTCGATCTCTTCTTGTTACTCCCAACATACATCTCTCCATACTTCTTTGAGTGGTCTGAAGTCTCTGTATTGATCTTCTATTAAGTGTATAGTATATGCTGCTTTTATATTGTAGCATTTTAGTATATGTCCAATACAGTCTGTAATTCCTTTTATATAAGGAACACAAATCCTAATAGTTGTTTTTTCTTTTTGTTTCTTATTTTGATTATTTTGGGCTTGAATTAAGGCTTGGTGAATAATTTTATTATTATAGCCATTAACTAATAAAGTATTATTTATATGATTTACTTCTTCTTCTAGATACCATTTATTTGAAAGATTAATTGCTTTTGTAAAAAAAGTTTTGGCTACAGAAAAAAATCTGAATTGGATGAGGATGTAATGAAAATTGTAAGTATCTGTCGATGTGTGTATTTTTTCCCTGAAAACTGAAAATGATATTTTTGTTTTCTGGTGATGAGTACATAAAAAAAAAGGGAAGTTTTCTGTCAGATGCTATCTCCATGGTAAATTTAATATGAGGATGTTTATATTATTATAATATTTATAAAAAAAATTATAAATAAAAATATCATCTTTATAATATTCTATTCATCACTCAGTTGATGGCTTGTGTGATGAAGCCGAAATGCTGCTATATTCATAATCAAAATCATACATGGATGAATCTGAAAAATATATTATTTATAATGGTTTATTTCACTCTAACATATACATATATTTTCTTTAAAATCAATAATGCATTGCATGGAAACTATTGGAAAAAACAACAAACATATATATAAACTAACTAAAGGAAATATATCCAGAAAAAATAAGAAACAAAATTACTTGTATGTGAAACTGCTATCTTTAATATTTCAGCCAGAAGTCTGGTTTTCATCAGTAAAAATATCTTTCTGATAAAACCCTGTCCTCTGGTTGAAATATTACAGATAGCAGTTTCACATACAAGTTATCTATGTTGAAAGCATGCTAAAGCATGAATAAAGTATATGGTATACAAAAGTCTACCTTTTCTGCTAAATATATACAACATTTATATACCATACAAGTTATGGTAATTTTATTGTAACATAGCCAAAATTAAAATGATATATATATATATTCTAATTAATAGCAAATATAATGGTATCACTACAAGGGCTATTAATTAGAAAAAAATATAGAACAGTAAAGATATCACTGATCAAGAAAGAAAAGAGCAATGAAATTGAAGTACCAAAGTCACACAAGAAATAAAGAGAAAAAAATGTAATAAAAAGTATATAATTATTAAAATATGTTGCTAACTTTGTATAGCAATTCATGTTAAGAAATGTTGTATATAAAATGAAAACTGTAATATTGGGAACATGTATGCGCTTATATGAAAAGTCATTCATATACGGAAATGTATAAGAAATTTCTTCTAACTTATTTGGATTTGAGAATTTAAATCAAATGAGGGCTCAGTTAATAAGATGTTCAGTAAATGATTAAAATGTCATAAAGCAATAACGATTAAATGTAGTATTTCCTATGAATTCCTATGAATATCATTTGTATAACGTTCATAAATATTTCAAATACACTTTTATGCAAATAAATATTAATGAAATTAATGTAAAGTTGAAAACTTGTATATTATGAAGTTAATTTATTTTTTGTTTGTAATATATATATATATAGTTTAATAGTTATTTTGTGTAAAATCAGATTTAATAATTAAATTATGTCCAATTTATTAATTACATTCATTATTAACCAATGACTGATTGAAAAACAACCACATCATTATTCTATAAATCAATATATTATGGCGTCCACAAACTACTACTTGGGAAAATTGGAAATATATAAAGAGATAAAAATAAACCAATTAGATATAACTGCAGTTGAGTCAATTGAAGAAAAACATTAGTCACTAGTTACTAGTGGAGTTATGTGATAGATAAACAGAGCCCAGTATTCGAAATCATACAACATTTAACTCTTTCAAAAAATTACCAAGGTGTGATGGGAAGAAAAAAGAAGTAAAAATGTAAGTTATTGTTGTTTTCCCTAGTTGTTATTAAATTTATTCATATTTTTAAAAATTATAAAATGATGTGCTAGGCACAAATTTTAGGGAAATCATTGTTAATTGGCTGAAAACATAATCACTGGTTGGATATGGAACCTAAAATATCATAGTTTATCTATTGTTTATTTTCAAAATAAAATGCATTTCTGAGTCAATAGCCTATCTATAACAATAGTACTGTGGAAAAAAATTCAGTGTAAGTACACAATTAGCATAAATTAGAATACTCCCTCTCATTACTATCAACTGCACTCAGCTATGAATATGAAGCCATGGAGCTTTGAAAGTGCTAAGCGTAAATAAATATTGATAGACATAGCTTCTCTAACAAACGTAAAAGCGCATAATTTTTGGTATTATAAGTATTAATATAAAACAATGTCACGAAAACAATTAAATAAAACAACATGTGGAACAAAACATCCAAACTAGAAAAATTGATTTTCTAAAGAAATTAGACCGTATGCGATGGAAAATAAAAAAAGGTTAAAATACTAAAAGTAATAGTAACAGGATAGTACTGAAAAGTGAAATTTCTTGTAAAGAGTTTGATTTAAATAATAATTAAAAAAAAAACATTGACAATTAAATGCTCTAGCATTTAATTAATAATGGAAAAATTTATTTGCCTACTCTTTCATCATTGTTTTTTAAAGATTTTATAATATTTGCATTTCCATTTGTATAATATTTTTTGCTTATAATTTTTTATATGCGATACTAAACAATATAAATTTTCATTCTAAGAATCTATCTCATCAAATGAATCGCTGCAGATATTTAACAAATAAATTTTATGCTATTTGTAGATATAACATTGAAGGAATTAAAAAAGTGAGGAATAAATAAGGTAATGAACCCAACAGAGATATATGCAAATAGAGCCACCACGTAAGCATGATTTATATATTTGCAGATATGGTGATCTCTGTATTTGTATGGGAATGTAATGTGATTTATTTATTTTTACTTTTAAAATATATATTTATTTATAATGAAAACTATGAATAAAACAATCAATGAAGGCCAGAGTATATTAGTCCAAGAGTGCAGTGTTCAAGTATGATGATGTGTCTTCATCATTTTTTTTTTATGAATAGCCTGCATATCTTTTGTTGATTTTCTCCAAACTGTTACAAAACAATTGAACTACTTCTGATTCTGATTTTCCAATAACTATCTTACATCTGGTTTTCCATAAAATCAGTCCAAAATTTTTGTAATTTATACAGTCTCTATTGAGGTTACAATTCACTCCCATTTGGGAGCGGTGGTGGTTGAATTTCCTGACTTTGTCAAATCGCGTACATGCTCCAATTAGGTGTTCAACTGTTTCACCTTCTCACCCACACAATTGGCATATAGGGTCAAGTTTTTTTGAAACTCCTTTTATTTACAAGAAACCAATTGGTGGGCAAAGCATCATGATTTAATTTGATTACAAAATCGATGAATTTGGCTCCAATGCCCAGAATTTAGTTTTTGATTAGAACCTATTGTTAGTTAGATTTAGTTTACTTGCCAAACATTGTAACTCTTTATTTTATATTTTACAATTTTTTGTCATTTTTATAAATTATTTTATTAATTTGTTATTTTAAAATTAAAACTATTAGTTGTGTTCATTCTTTATTCAGTTCATTACCTAGTTTATGTTTTATTTATTTATGCAGTTGTGGATCATCTGATGTTCAGAAAAAAGTTCAAAATTTTTCCAAATTAATTTAACAAATGAGATCTAATAGTTAAAGATTAGTAAGAATAGGTAAATCAATTCTTAAACAAGGCAAAACTCTCCATACAGTATTGTCACTCAGTGCAAGCCAGAGAAATCAATGGATACCAGAAGGCTTGTGCATAAAATCCCTATCTAGTGCTTACTCATCCAATATCCCCAGACTAGTTTCTGGCTTGTGGCCTTCATCAATGATTACTCTGGTTGGCCCAGTTGGCACTACTGTATGGAGAGTTTTGCCTTGTTTAATAACAATTAGGTGCTAGTATAAGAGATGGTGATCATGTGATGTTTAGTGGTTTAAATCAATTCTTCCCATCTAAAAGAAATGCTAGAAAATATAGAAGCATTCAGACTTTCAAAATAAATAAAGCTGATGTATTATTTTTATAGTCACTAGATGAATAAAAAAGAGTGATTATTGTTAAAAAAAATATAATCATTTTATCACTATTTCTTCTCTGAAATCACAGTTTGAACAATCAAACTATGTCAATTAATAATGATGATTTTAATAATGATCCACTATTGCCTAATATGCTATTATGCTTAAACAGAAAGGTGTCAGCATATATTATTATCAATATTCACAAGGTACTTGGCATAAAAAAATAAAGAAGTCAAACATAATTAATGATCAAACTTTTTTCTAAAAAAAATGCAAATCATGAAAAAATCCACCATTTTAATCTTCATTAAACAGGCAAAACTCTCCATACAGTAGTGCCACCCTGTGCCAACCAGAGTAATCAATGGATGCCAGAAGGCTTGTGCATAAAATCCCTATTTAGTGCCTACCCATCCAATATCTCCAGACTAGTTTCTGGCTTGTGGCCTTCATCAGTGAGGAGCCTTGGATCTGAGAGCACTGCACCTAGATCTTAGGATCTAATGCAACCCTTCAGCAGCAACTTTTTATCTCTACTTAACTATAAAACTATGAGAATGAAATTGAAAACACAATAATATTTTCAATCTAAGCTCAATGGCTTATATAGTCATATGGGTCTGAACTCAGTTCAGCATCATACATTTTGGTGTCTTTGGCTCTTTAACAACTAAAGCCACCACTATCCTATTAGGCAGGATTGGTGTTAAACCACTAAACATCACATGATCACTCTCTCTTATGCTAGCACATAACTGTTATTAAACAGGCAAAACTCTCCATACAGTAGTGTCACTCTGTGCCAACCAAAGTAATCATATTGGATGGGTAGGCATTAGATGGGGATTTTGTGCACAAACCTTCTGGCATCCATTGATTACTATGGTTGACACAGGGTGGCACTACTGTATGGAGAGTTTTGCCTGTTTAATAACAGTTATGTGCTAGCATAAGAGATAGTGATCATGTGACATTTTAATCTTCATCAACTTTTAAGAAATGCAAAAAGTAAATATTTAAAATAGCTAGATTAAGTCAAATATTATTCCATATTAAAAGTCTGTATTTCAGAGAACTGGCTATCAAATAATAAATATATATGAATAAATCATATTTTCTTATCAGTGATGCATTACATGACAATTCTACCATGTTTTGGTTTCAATGGGTTCTTGAAAAAAGGTGACAGACTTCAAAATACTTGTAGTAAATCTCTGAATTAAAACACATATTCTGAAGCAACATAGTTTAGTTATTTGTCACCAAAATGTTAAAATATTAGATTGTCTGAATCATGAGTTATGGCTTGAAATACAACAGGGTGTTCCATACCTTAGCTCACACTGGATCAATATATTAACAAATTGGGAAAACTGCTAAAGTCACTTTTGAAATGGATCAAACTATGTATGCTAATTAAGTCATGAATTGAAATAGCCAAGCACATGAAAAACAACTAGAAATAAAGATAACATGAAAAAAGTTGCTAAAATTGTTCAAATTGATCACTGTATATCTGTAAGACTTAATGGGGAACACAATGTTATCCTAAATTTACTATTCACATTTTAACAGAAGATGTGAAAAAATGAAAGTGATCAGTCAAAAAGATATCAGAATGGAACATTGCAAAGACATGCAAAGAACCACAACTATCAATCCAGAATTCTTATCAGACATTGTACAATGATATCTGAAAAAAGTTGCTAAAATTTTTCAAACTGATCACTGTATATCTGTAAGACTTAATGGAGAACATAATGTTATCCTAAATTTACTATTCACATTTTAACAGAAGATGTGAAAAAATGAAAGTGATCAGTCAAAAAGATACCAGAATGGAACATTGCAAAGACATGCAAAGAAACACAACTATCAATCCAGAATTCTTATCAGACATTGTACAATAATGAGACATGATGTTCATAATATAAGTCATCAACCAAATGCCAGAGTGTAGAATGGAGATCCAAAAAATGATAAACCAAAACAATTGCAAATATAAAAGAGTCAAATCAAAACCTTGCTCACTGTTTTGGATTTTAAAGGCATTATTTACCACAAATACTATCTTAGAGATCAGAAAGTAAAGATTAAATATTATTTGACTGTTTTGAATAATTTATGATCAAAATTTTGTCATGAGTAATGAGAGCAAGGCTATTGGTTATTACATGATAAGACTCTGACCCATAACGACAAGATTCTGCACAATTTTTGGACCAAAAAAAAGTATTGCTGTGCCTGAGTATGAGTATTATTTTACTGAATTAGCTTTCACTGACTTTTAATCATTTTCAAAATTAAAGCTGGCCATGAAAAAGGATGTCATGTTTAATTCAGGACATTTGAATGTGATGTTTTTTTATATGATTCCAGCAAAAGATTTGGTGTAACGAATCACAAAGAAACTGTTTTGAATAATAATAAAAACAAAACATAAATAAGGTCTTGTATATTTTATAACTTGAATTATCTATTTTAAACTATATATAATATATTAAAGAATTTGAGAAGTCTATTTCAGACTGTATGCATAGTGATTACTATTAACAAAAATTATTAAGCCAATAAACATCACATGATCACCATTTCTTATGCTTGCTTATAACTGTTATTAAAACAGGTAAAACTATACGTTTTGCCACTCAGTTGCAAGCCAGAGTAATCAATGGATGCCAGAAGGCTTGTGCATAAAATCCCCATCTAGTGCCTACTTATCCAATATCCCCAGACTAGTTTCTGGCTTGTGGCCTTTGTCAGTGAGGAACCTAGGATCTGAGAGCACTGCACCTAGATCTTAGTATCTAATGCAGCCCTCCAGCAGCCACCTTTTATTTCTATTTAACTACAAAATCATGAGTCTCAAATTGAAAACACTATAATATTTTCAATCCAAGCTCATTAGCCTATATAATCATATAGGTCTGATAGGATAGTGGTGGCTATGATTATTAAAGAACCAAAGTCACCAAAATGTATTGTTCAGACATATTTGACTATATAGGCTAATAAGCTTAGATTGAAAAAAATATTATAGGGTTTTCAATTTGAGACTCATAGTTTTGTAGTTAAGTAGAAATAAAAGGTGACTGCTGGATGGTTGCATTAGATTCTAAGATCTAGGTGCAGTGCTCTCAGATCCAAGGGTTCTCACTGATGAGTGTAACAAGCCAGAAACTAGTCTGGGGGTATTGGATGAGTGGGCACTAGATGGGGATTTTATGCACAAGCCTTCTGGCACCCATTGATTACTCTGGCTTGTGCTGGTGGAAATATGTATAGAGAGTTTTGCTTGTTTTAATAACAAAAATAATCCATGTATCAAATTTGTCTTTTGATCCTCATATCTGAAAATATTTATAAGGTCCTATTTAAGGGGAAATGTTTCAAGTCCTTGTAGATGCATAAGTTGTCAAAATCTGATTTCAGATTTGTTATTCAAAAGCTACACAGTTTACATAAATAACTCAGTTTACTATTTAATATCTTATAAATTATTATGAAATGATTTTATAATTTTCACTTATATTTTTAAGTAAGATTCTGAGCTAGTAAATAGGATCAGCCTTTGTAGTTAAAGACTTAAACTGTATATATAATAAACTATTATTAAGTGACTGATGATATAGTAGTTAATACTTCTGTCGAATATGCTATTGCCTACAGTTTAAATTCAAACTGAATAAACTTGGAAAATATCCGGACAAGTCTTCTTGGAGTATTCTTTCAGACATCTGACCTTGAGCAATTAATCTACCTGTTGATTATTAGATTGGATGAAAAACACCTTGGTGAGTAATGTCTTCACTTTGTCTCTTTGTAAAGTTGCTTTTAACTTACTGAAGCTGTTGCTATTTAAATATTATTTCCTCTGTATATAATATTCTAATACATTTTTAATTATTTTTGCTACTAGGTAAATATTTTAAAATAGTGTCATATTCAAGAAATTGCTTATTTATTATTTTTAAATTTTTTTTTTTAATCCCCTCGACACAAAATTGTTATTATTATTTAACTATCGACGTCAACAATATAATTACGTCATTGTTTCATAGACTTCCGAATACTTCAAATAATAAAAAAATAAGCAAAATAGAATGCCAATATAATACTTTAATTCGCGCGTGGATTATACTTGTCTTTTTGTTTTTCGAACGGAATTCGATTATTTTAACATTCGAATTTTGAAAGCAGAGAATGTGACACTGCTTACTTTCTCTTCTTTCTTTGGGCCTACGGCCGATATCTTTCTTTAACTCTGCAGTTTCTTCTTTTTAATTCTTCCAAAGTAAACCGTCTCTTTTAGGATTTTTATGTAAAATTTTCAAGTAAATCATGGCTGGAAGTTCGGGAAGATCGCCGTGTAAACTAAAACAATTACGTGCAAAGAAATCGAAATCTAGAACTAAAGTACGATCAAAACCTAGAGCCAAAGTCCGAAGCAAAACTAGAAAATGCAAATCCAGAAGTAAAAGTCGCAGTTCTAAGAGAAGCACTTCTAAACGAAGCACTTCTAAACGAAGCACTTCTAAACGAAGGAAGAGCACAACTAGAAAGAAGACTAGGAAGACAACTAAGAAAACAACTAAGAAGGTAGTTAGTAAGAATTTATATTTCTGTGTCTGCTGTCAGAAAAAGACTGATACAAGGGACATTGAAGATTTCACAGCAAAAAACGGAGCCTGTATGATCTGCGGTTTTTGCACGGAATGCGGAAAATGTAAAACTAGTATTGTCGGCTAAAATAATATTGGAAAAAAAAAACTCTAAAATAATAATAAAAAAAAAGACTATTGGATTTATAAAATTTACTTGCCTAAAAGTGACAATATAAGAATTTCGTTAGAAATTCTTTTCTGTTCTAGAACGCTCTTCATCTTTTAAATATTTCGTACGGCCCTTTCTTGTAAGTTAAAATTATATCAAATAAATAATGTAAAAATTTCATAATGGCAAAAAGATGGTTGTTGTTTTTTTTTTTTTAAAAAAAAAAAAAAAAGTATTTAAAAATAACTTAGTTTTCACTTTTTTCTAAAGGAAAAATATGGAAAACAATTGCATATATGCAGAGTTAATAAAACGTGTCCTTATCAACTGCCAAATAGAAGCTATTTATTACATTTGATCGTTCAAATTTTATTTAACTAGCATATATAGAAAATTTAAGATTATAGTCAATATTTTTCCTTTAGAATATAAATACACAAATAAATAAACTTTAAACATTTTTTCTATATAATTTTATTGACAGAAGCTTCGTGTTTTTTTTGATATTTTTAAATGAAGGTAAGTAAATATTACATCATATGACTATTTTGCAAATAATGGAGAGTACATTCGAGTGTGATTTAACTTTAAGACACGCTATTATATTTAAGAGTGAGCACATTTAGAATATTCAGGTCTTCAAAATTTCTAAGAAAGTTTATTAGTATGAAAAAAACAATCATAACTCCCACCTAATATTTATGATAAGTATGTAATTGATAGCTGGATAGATTGATTAATAAATGATTTGTTGTAAAGTTTGAGCTTAGGAATATCGAAATGTTACTAGTTTATTTTGGGTTTGAATTCCAGGTCATAGAAAACTAGATGCAATGCCGTTATGCCCGAACGAATCCACCCATATCACAAATGAATTTTTTAAAATCTAATTTGATATAGTAAGTGCTAAGATCACAGGCTAAAGTATGTTAAAATTTTAAAAGGGCAAATAAAATTTAAAAAATATCAAGTTTTTAAAAGTATAATTTACAGAATTAGATATTTCATAGAATATTTTTCTAAAATCTTTGGCATCTACCAGAAATCATTTTAACTCCATTTGTTTAAGAATTTTTATGTACATATCAATAGAACGTGCACGCATAAATTGTGTGATTGCAGGTCTTTATTTGCATTTTAAGTAAAATATTTGAAGATAAAATGATTGTGATAAATATTTTGATATAAAAATTATTTGGCTGTATCTAGATATAGATTTAAGTCCATTATCATTTTTTTAAAAAAATATAACATCACACACACACACACATATAGAATAGAAAGTAGAATAAAAACTTTTGCTTCCTAGTTTAATAAAATGAGAGAGTAATTGCGTATTAATTGATATCAAAAATGGAGCAAATGGTTTATCAAATAAATAGTTTGAGTCCCCTTTTTTAATTAAACTTTGCAACAAGTCAACGATCACAATTTAATGATTTGCGTTATATTAACCTTTTCAATAAATTTTTTTTGTCTTAATTGTCTTGTGGATTCATCTTATGCTGAATTCAGTACTTATAGAACATATATAAGATATATATGCATTTATGTTTGTGTTCCTATAGTAAAAAATCTTTTGCTAAAATGATTGTTTTATTCGTTTAATCAACTCCAAAACAATGTTCAAATCAGAGTGTTGAATTTTCGAAACAGTTATGTTTTTTTCAAGAAGTCTGTGAAAATTTTTTCTAAATAATCATTCAATTGCTTTGTAAGTGGATATTATTTTTAGACAGAGCATAAACAAGGAGGGAAACATACTCACAAAAAAAAAAGGAATCGTTGATGAGGTTTTTTATATTCTGGGAGGAATGTTGAACCTATCATTGGTTGGAGTAGGCTAATTAAGACCGTTTATCTTTTGTTTTAGATCCATAGCAAAATAGTGTAAAAATTTCAATATAAAAATACAAAATTGAAAAATGATCAGAATTTAACTCAACTGATGCTTTATATATTCAAGTTTATAAAGTACAAATTCATTTCCATGTATATTATACCGTACCTATATTCATATATATGATATGAATGAAGCTATGAAAAAGAATATAAAAGCTGAGTATTATTAACAGAATAAAAACAATAATTGGGTATGAAAAAGAGTCTGCAATCACAAAAACTTTATAAAAGAAGATAATTATATTCACAGTACATGTATTATTAGAGGGAATGATTTATAATTTTATGAACTTATATCTAATGAGGACTAACTATAATTCTAAAAATTTGATTTGTTATAAATACTTCTAGTATAATATCTAATCATATACCAACATCATCATTATAATTTCAATAATTATTGATCCACTGTTAAATAGTTTCTCCAATTTAATCTAGTCTCTCTGACCCTTGCTTTTCCATAACACTCTAGCAAACTTTTTTCATTCAGAAAATAGTTTATGTCTAGTTATTTCTAACATTTTTCAAGTATAGTTTGAATTAAAATTTTTTCCAGAAAGCTGAAAAAAGACCCAATTTATAAGAAGGTTCAAAGCCATGATTAATAATCAGGGTAAGTCTGGAGGCAAAGGTTTTTAAGATTATAGCTAGAATGTTATTTGGGATAGAAGCTTTTGGTGTTTAAATTGAGTAATGTGAATAGATGAATGAAGGATTAATACAAGATCAAAGAGAACTAAAATATTAATTGAAATATACAGTGATATTAAAAAACATGGCCAAAAAGCTTATCTTTTTTTAAAAAGAACTATAAAGTGTTTTTATTTTTCGAGGAGAAAGGTGAAAAAAAAATCCTAAAATTTCAACTTATCGCTTTATCATTAATATAAAAAAAAAATTACTTTTATTAATTAAAAAGTGTGTACGGTTTACTATAATATCTTAGCTAGTCTGTCGTACTTTTCATTTATTTGCGATAATAAATATACACAACATTGATTAATATTTGAAAACCAGGTACTCTTCACAAACCTGGGAGCTTAATTGTAAGTATAGGGGATTTGAACTCAGGTTTTCAAGCACCCTTCAACTATCCACACTATCGCATATAACCGATACACATGACCACACACATGTAGAAAAGATAAATAATCAAGATTTTCATCTCCTACACACACATATATATATATATAATCAGTGCTCAACATTGATTAATATTTGAAAACCAGGTACTCTCCACAAACCTGAGAGCTTAATTGTAAGTATAGGGGATTTGAACTCAGGTTTTCAAGCACCCTTCAACTATCCACACTATCGCATATAACCGATACACATGACCACACACATGTAGAAAAGATAAATAATCAAGATTTTCATCTCCTACACACACACACATATATATATATAATCAGTGCTCAGTTTATATTAAGATAGCGAATCTTCATAATTTAATGGACTGGCTTCAACCTACTCCAACCTCCAGCTTTCCAGCCATCCATATCATTGAAAATCTGATGACGAAAACCCAAATCCCATGCTGATGCCAATATTATTGCCATACCCATATTGATCTCAAGTGACTCTGATCCCTCAGGTATAGGACCTTATCCATTTAAATACATAGAAGAGGGAAGGGCAGGATACAAGCTTGATGTGTAAATATTTGAAAACCATGTACTCTTCACAAACCTGGGAGCTTAATTGTAAGTATAGGGGATTTGAACTCAGATTTTCAAGCACCTTCAACTATCCACACTATCGCATATAATCGATACACATGACCACACACATATAGAAAAAATAAATAATCAAGATGATCATCTCTTATACACACACACACACATATATATATATATATAAAATCAATGCTCAGTTTATATTAAGATAGTGAATTTTCATACTTTAATGGACTGACTTCAATCTACTCCAACCTCCAACTTTACAGCCATCCATATCGTTGAAAATCTGATGATGAAAACCCAAATCCCATGCTGATGCCAATAGTATGAAGATTCGCTATCTTAATATAAACTGACCACTGATTATATATATGTGTAGGAGATGATAATCTTGATTATTTATCTTTTCTATATGTGTATGGTCATGTGTATTAATTATATGCAATAGTGTGGATAGTTGAAGGGTGCTTGAAAATCTGAGTTCAAATTCCCTATATTAACATTGATTAATGTAAATTTTTTTAATTTAATAAAAGGTAACTTTTGATAGACTTTGGATTTATATTAGGATTGAGTGATGTGGAGAAGAGATTAGAGATGGATTAAACTTGGAGAGACCTTCATTCTGCAATAGATCAATAATTAAAAATGATGATGATGAGTGGTTAACCTGGTAATGAAAAGCCTTTTTAATAATATAACATGAGATAAAAATTATATATTTAGCAAACTCGTTGACTTAAACAAGAAATAATCCATGAAAAAAAAAAGTGTGAAAAAAGAATCACAAAATAATATCTCTAGAAATAAAGGTTTTAGAAATTTTGATATATACAACAGTAAACTTTGATTAGAAAATGATCAGAATGCTCTAAACATAAAACTGATATAATTAGAAGAGATTTGAACTCAGACTTTCAAGCTCCTTACAGCTATCCACTCCATCCTATACAACTGATACATATGACCACATACATGTGGAAAAGATAAATGAGAAACCATAATAAAAAGAAAAATTAAAGAGGCAATTTTTATAAATAGGAATAAAATGCATTTAATAAATAGGCAATCTGCTAACATTAAAATACGAGATTCCTGGAATTTGAATTGATGACGTTTGCTTCTGCTTTGTTTCTCTTTTTGAATTTTAATGGCAGTTGAGGCAGGTTCAAGAAATTAACCGAAAGTACTTCTGGTAATTTAAGGATTGTTTATAATAGTTTGTTACCGTTATTATTATTATTTTTATTGTAATTACAATTTTGCTTTAATTAACGGACATTTTATTTTTATATTACATATATATATATATATTTCATGCTGAACCAGCACTCATCAGTTGATCCGGACCATCATCTCCCACACACATATAAAATCAATGCTCATATTATATTAAGATTGCAAATCTTCATACTTTAATGGACAGGCTTCGATCTTCATCCTCCAATTCTTCAGCCATCCATATCATTGAAATTTTGATAATGGAATGCTAAAAGCCTGTGTTGATGCCAATCTTATATAATATTCAAATTACAATTGTTACTTTTGCTTTTGCCAGTAAAGAGTTTCCATATTATAGGTCATTGTTATCAAAATTTCTGAATTTAATTTGGATATTCTCAATTGAAAATAGTATTAGCTAAAAACTTTGAGTAAAAAGATCAAGCTTCTATTTTGAAATCATATTCTAGCGATCAATCTTCTTTAAAAAAAAAGAAAGAACCTCTTTAATAATATTCTTAAAATTATATATCACAAGATATAATGCTAATTGTATATTCTTTACACTATTAAGAAAAAAAACTATTGCTAATATAATCAAACTTATTTTAGAACAATGATAATGTTTAAACGTTATTTGCTATCAATGTTATCACAAGCCTTCCAGATATTAATAAAATTAAAACTAGCTATAACAAAATCTTTGCTGACACTTTGTGCATGTATACAACTTCTGTTCTTCTAAAATTATAGTTCATCAGAAGTTAAATAAAAAAGCAATAATGATTATTGGGATAAATAAATCGTTCATTCCATTAAACAAATCAATCAAAAATCATTTAAGTATTAAATTTTAAGCTCAGTTGGTCATTTCAAATGATAAAGCAATTACAAGAAAGTACATTGTCAATTTTTCAAATTAAAATAATTACTGGCATGATGTTTTTTGTTTTGTATATATATTGAAATTAATGGGCTATTCTTAAAATTATCAGAGACTGTTGGTTTATTATTGATTTAATATATTTTAATTATTTAAGAATTGAAATAATAGCAAGCTAATAGTTTTTCATTTAAATGTTAAAAACTTAAATACATTGCTTATATTCTCTATGAAACTCATAATTTGATGACCTATTTCATTTAGTCTTAAGAATCATTGTGTCTTAAAAATCATTGTATGTTTTTAGTGAGAAGTCAAATCACTATCACAATTCAAGATATCTGTCTTTATATTATATGCATTACACTCAAACTAACAAAATATGTTTGGGTATAATAAGGTTAAATTGAAATATTATTTTAAAAAGTTTAAAATCTTCACAAGAAATTTCTTTTTTTTTTTTTTAACTATTATAACAATTTTAGATATACTGAAATATTGATTTGTAACCAAAAATGTTGAAATATGCATTAGTGGAAATAATAAATGTACTATATGTCTTTGGAAATAATAAATGTACTATATGTCTTTTTCAATTGAATTGGAATAAAATAGCAGTAATTCTATGTTTAGACATCTCTGTTTAGAGATCTACCAGTCTAACATGGATGTGGAAAATCCTGAAAAATGTGACTCCCAAAATGACTTCTTTCAGAATCTGGGTAGGTTTTTGTAACTGGTGGATTATTCATTACAGCAATACAAATAATTATAGTAACAACAATATTAGTAGTAGTAGGAAAACAGTAGACAATTGTAGTACTAAAGCTAAATATTATAAATCTATTTTTTTTTTTTTTAAATATAAGTACATGTCATGAGTGAACTTTATTTGTTATAAACTCTTTAAGACTAGAATGGAGGACACATTAGTGGGTAAAGAATTCTCAAGGTTTACAATCAGTATGGCTATTCTTAGTAAAATTCATCTCCCAGAGGAAGAAAGACCAGATTGGTCTGTATAATCACCACAAAACTCATTTCTACTGCAATTTTGTTTTAGTTGGAATGATTATATGCTTTTATGAGTGGCTGTTGATTTATGATACCACATGATCCTAAGCTGAATTGCACATTGTTATGGTCCTGGCATTTAATATATTCATTTATATATTTACATTATGCCTGTTCATTTTCATTTTATTACACCATCAAAGTTAGATCTTGGAATCGGCAACTTTTTTCTTAAATGAAATTAATTCTGCTCAAACTGTTATTTGAATCTGAATATTTTTGACTTCTTGAAAATCGATCATATAATTTTTATAATGTATCTTTATGAATTGAATCACAATAAATTGATGATAATCATAATCATATAGTTTATTGCTCAGATGTTCATAAGAAATTTGAGTCCCATAAATAATAGTTGTAATCTTGAGCTCTACAGTAAATCTATCATTAAATCTCATAATGAAATGTAATTGCAGCAGTTAATGATTATAAAAGAAGTTCCAGCAGAAAAATTAACAGAAATATTAAATTTTAATACAATACAGTAACATTGGGAAAATAATGGATTATTGTGACCCTAGCACAGCATCTCACCATCATTCCCGTACTAAATTCGTATTTTTTTAATAAGTATTAAAACTATGAACTCGGTATAAAAATAAATAGAACAATAGTCCAGTTTTGTTGAAATATAATTATATTTTCAAATAGTTATTCATATGTGTTCTAAAAGTTTGTTGAATAAAATTAATAATTAAATATTAGTAATAGATTAAAAAAAAAAAAAATTTAAATGGGAGTACTCTGGTCAATGCTAAAATCTCTATATAGATTAAGACGTATAGGATCACTTTATTCACTGTTTAAAGATTTATACAATTTAAAGAAAAAAGAAATGTGCACGTTTTTAACGATTAGTTATAAGGTATGTTATATATTTTATCAGTTATGATAGTTTTCTATATTTTAAAAAACTTTTGTTGAATGTTTTGTTTGTCTATCAGTTATTACTTTGATTACAATATTATAATATTTTTAAAAAATGTCTCTTTCTTTGTGTATATATACAAATAGATATTACTAGCGCTACATTTTCTATCATTCATTTATAAAATGTTTACATTCACGAGATGTCTTTTATAAATGCAACTTAAATTATTTTTTTATATGTTAAAAAAATATATATTACACACAGTTACTTTTTATATTAAAAACAAGAAGAAAC
The DNA here is from genome assembly GCA_028023455.1 of Epiperipatus broadwayi. Classification (NCBI taxonomy): domain Eukaryota; kingdom Metazoa; phylum Onychophora; class Udeonychophora; order Euonychophora; family Peripatidae; genus Epiperipatus; species Epiperipatus broadwayi. The sequence goes on from JAQFVV010012427.1 coordinate 1,890,031, forward strand.
TTTATTTAACTAAATAAACAATATATACAATATTTACAAATTTGATATTAGTAGTGGATTTTTGGTTAAAAAACTAATTTCAAAATGTAAAAAAATAATTCTATGAACTCAAAAATTAAATTCTTGAAATAAAATCATCTTAAAAATACAACTAACAAAAAAAAAAAAAGTTGAGGAAATGACCTTTTTTTTAAAGTACGCTTTTCCTGGGGTATGAATTTAAGTACATGAACTTATTATGTTAAACCAGATTCTTATAAATAGTTGATAATTTTTCGTAACCGTTTAGGAAATTTTCTTTTACTATTTAATACATTTCATAGAATATGATTTAGCAACTTCAGTAATTACTTCGGATTACATGTAAAGATAGGTAAACAGTATTGTAATAATTCACATAAGGCGTTATCTATCAAACTTAAAGATAGGTAAACGGTTTCTAATAATCCACATAAGGCATTATCTATTAAACTTAAAAATAGCTAAACGGCTTTCTAATAATCCACATAAGTCATTATCTATTAAACTTAAAGATAGGTAAACGGTATTGTAATAATTCACATAAGGGGAGTTATCTATCAAACTTAAAGATAGGTAAACGGTTTTCTAATAATCCACATAAGACTTTATCTATTAAACTTAAAGATAGGTAAAAAGGTTTACTAATAATCCACATAAGGAGTTATCTATCAAACTTACATTTATATAGGTACATTTTCTAATAATCCACATAAGGCGTTATCTATCAAATTTAAAGATAGGTAAACGATTTTCTAATAATCCATATAAAGCGTTATCTATCAAATTTAAAGATAGGTAAACGGTTTTCTAATAAGCAGCATAATGCGTTATCTATCAAACTTATCAACTGTTAAATGGCGAAAGTTTATGCCCCCTCCCCCCGTTTTATTTGGGAATTATTTTATTAAAAATTCTAAGCTTCAATGCAAATTATGACCATCAGAAGCTCTAATAATTATAAAATCTGTGATGAAATGAATGTTTATTCTTATGTCAAATATGGATGTAATGATATATTTTCTATGATTATTTGTTTTGTTAGAATGTGCATATGGCCTGCCTAGAAGGTAGAAATGTTTGTTCTTTAATAGTAAAGCCCAAATGCTAGATTACTAATAATACTAATTATACAAAAAAATAATGAACACAAAAAAGGTGATGTCTTGTTCAACTCCTAGGAATTTAAAACAGCCTACAAGCTTTTGGAAAAAGGAATTTTTAAAATATTAATATTTTCATCTAACCACATCATTATGGCTTCCGTTTCAACTCCATTAATGTAAACATAAAGATTACCTTCTAAGTTTGTTTTGGAATGAGCTTTTTCCATATACTATTTGTTAAAAAATGCCAGTAAACATTTCTTTTACTGGGAAAATATAAATTTAATATAAAATGTGGATATCAATGTATAAAAAAATGAACTTTTTCTTTCTGACTGTATTAATTTTGTGCAAAAAACCAAAATTTCTTAAAGAAAATAGATTAAACCATTTAAAGATTTAGAGCTGAGAGTAAATAATAGATTAGATGTATTTATATGTTGGACTATTTCCATCAATATAAGTATTGAATGTCTTTAGAAAAATTTAACTTTAAACCTTTAGGAAAACAATAATATATTGGAACATGTAAAGACAAAATAACTTTATTTATTTTAAAAATATTTACAGAAATTTATAATGGGAAGTTAATTGTTAAGGTGGCTAACTTAGAACATAGACCAAAGAATGTTGTAAGCAATATATAGGCTTAAGTAAGTAGAAAATATAATACAAAATATAAAATGAAAAACTAAGACTGTAAAACTGCTTTAAAAATCACGTAAATAGTAAGGATGCTTTGCTTAAAAAAATTCTAAACAGAAATTTAAGCATAATTATGTATACATGTGGTTAAACAAATACTTATGTTGTTTATCACACACACATATGGATTTGTCATCTAAATAATGTTTACATTGTTTGAAAGAGTAAAGAACATTAGAAGTATACTGATTAAATTTTTTAGCATAAATATATAATAACTGATGAGATCGAGTTTTAGAAAACAAGAGTTATAATAAGTAGTACATGTTTCAAATAAATAAAACACATTTTCTACACATTTCATGCAAAACTTACACAAAAATCAGGTTAAAATTTTAGCACAGTATGAAATAATGAAATTTATTTAATCAAGAATATGAGAATGTTTTAATTACTTAAGTGTGGGTTCACAGCCCTGTGCTGAACAATTAAGAAGTATTATTTCACCACCATTTTAGTAGCCAGAGAATACCTGAAAAATTAAAATTGTATACAAAAATAGTTTAGAAATGGAAATGATTAGTAAAAAATAAATAAATATTAGCAATAAGAAATAAATAGGGCTAAGACCAAAAAAATTAAAGGACTGAAGTGGAGTCAGGATGGACATATTGCTAGAAGAGATGATAATATATGGGCAATTGAAATCTGAAACTGGATTCCAAGAGAGTGTAAAAGACTAAGAAAGAGACATGTGAGATAGATGAAATAAGAAAATATGCAGGAGTGATGTGGAGAAAAGAGGCTTAGAAATCAGAGAAGATGGATTGAACTTGGAGAGACCTTCATTCTGCAGTGGATTGGCAATGATGATGAAGACTGAAATCTGTGGATAATTTGAAATCTGAAAGCAGGACAACTGCATTAAATAAAATTAACAATCATTAAGATGATGTAATTCACTATATAAAAATCAATGCTATTATTTTAATATATTAATATTTTCTTATATAATATTTTGGATTATATTGGTAGAATAATATATATATATCTAGTTTGTAATATATTGTTTTTGTAGTTTAAGTAAATGTTGGTGGTTTTTAGTTCATGTTGTAAATTCAAACCTCTTTTTTTTTTTTTTACATTCAACATATTTGCAATTTTTCTTTGCACATTTTAAATTTATATAAATAATTTATTGGTAGAAATTCATGTAAAGGTAGGTGGAATTAAAAGATAATACAGTCCTATGACCAAGCAATAGCATAGAATTTAACTATTAGATTTAGTAAAAAAGAAATTTTTAATGTTCTGTTAAGGGTTTCATCAAATCTTGCAGTTTAAATTTATAGGTGAATGAATGATCTGTATTGTAAATAACTGGATTAGTGGATTAGAAGGTTTTGATACATGATTTCTTTTTTGTCTATTGTTTAAATATTCTTGTATTTTTTTAGTAAACATATTTTAGATATTAATGGTAATGGAATAAAATCAACAGTGCCAATCATTTGAATCACTTTTAAGATATCTGGATATTGTTATTACAGCAATCAAATATTAATGTATGGTCTTAACACCAATGAAACTGAATCAGAGAAAATATGGCTGTTCTAAAACTTCTAGTAAAATTGAAGACTTACTTTAACGATATGGTCATTTTCATTTTTCTTGAAAAGTATTAGTTAGATACAAATGTCATTAGCTTTAAGTATTTTAATAAGAATGTTGCCATTTAATGGTAATTATTGACTAGTTGCTTGTTAATGTCATTTTTTAACATTATTTTTTAATTGACTGCAATTAATGATAGACACCTTGTAAATTGATAGTTTATCTTTAGAGAAAAATTTAAAAAACCTGAGGGAATCAGATTTACAAACACTTTAGGATGATCTGAGTTTATTTTCAGTGCAAAAATAAATTTGGATAGAATACACAATTGGCCTTTTGAAACATTTCAAAATGATTTTTTTTTGTAGAAAATTTTTGACAGCCATAGTTTTATGAATGGATTTTTTTCCATCAAGAAGATTGTGGAATTTGTGGCTAGCAAACCATTGTAGTAAATAAACAAATTAAGTATAATGATTATTCACTTTCACAAAGTGATAAAAATGGAGACCTTATGTGAAAGTGCTGTTATGGAGTACTGAGTTATCAACACAAACATGAAGATTGTGTTTCATACTTTTAATTCACCTGTTAAATGAAGGTCCTTCATAAAACACATGCATAGTCAGAAAGAGTTGCCTACGTTTTTCTACTGGTGTATGATTTCAATATAGTGGAGTTGAGATGAAGGATGAATAAATGAGGACCAAAAAAATTTTTTTATTTCATTATTCAAAAAAGAATTCATTGTCACTTTGTTACTTGCAAACATCCACATTGAATCAGATATGATTATATACATAATAATATTTAAATATTTGAAAACCAGGCACTCTTCACAAACCTGGGAGCTTGAAAATCTGAGTTCAAATCCTCTATACTTATAATAATATTTAATAACAATATAATTTATAAGTGCAGTTTTCATTAGTAATTCTTAATCAGAAGGTAATCAGTCTTCAACATGCACTGTTTAATCATGTTACTAACTCACCAATGTTATAGTGAGTATGCAGAACACTCTCAAACTCAAATGCAAGATAGATTTTTAAAAGAATGGCTAACTTATCTTTGTACCACCAGTTGTAAATTTGGAAAATTTTGCTGGGTTTAACTATAAATTAATCTAATGGATGTAAAAGTTACAAAGATTACATTTTTATGTTCTCATTCAAAGATGCTTTAGATTGGTTTATATAATTGCATTTACATACAAAGATACAATCACCATTCTTATATTTTAAAAGTCTCTATCTTGCATTTGGGTTTGAGAGTATTCCGCACACACACTATAAAATTGGTTGATAACATAATTGAACAGACATGTCAAAGGCTGATGAATAAGAATTAATAATAATAACAATAAAAAAATACTATATAATACTTTAAAAATAAAACAAGTCTTTAAATTTTAATGGATAAACCTTATATTAAAATGTTCAATTTTGAAATACTGAAGGAAATTAATTTTTCATGCCATATGATTATTTATTGAGATCATAAGCAATGACAAACTATTAATCATTATAAAACCATGATTTTAGTCACCTAAATTTATGTTGTTCAAGCAGTGAAGATATGTTAAACTTATCATTTCTATTTTTTATAGCAATCGTTTTTGGGATATGTAAAAAGCAGCTTTCTGCTTAAATAATTACAAAAATACAGTAAACATAAATCTATAACTTCAATGGGCATATTGACTTTATTGAGTCAAAAATATTTTAACCATAGAATTTTATTTTAATGTTTATTTGATGATTTCAAATCATAAATCACTTCATAATGAAAAGTGACTAAGTTGAATTATCTGTAGAATAAATTACATCTAGAGTGATCAGATGTCCTGATTTTTCGGGATTTGTCCCTATTTTTGATTAAATATCCAGTGTTCCTAAAATGACTTTTTGGGACTATTGTATGTTCTGATTTTCAAATACTCATAATTATTATTTGTCTTATATAAATAATTCATTGAAAAAATGAGTTTTTTGCCCCTCTCTGTCCATTTCAGTCTCTACAGTAATATTATAAAAACTTCAGACAAATTCCAACACCAAAACAAAGATCATTATTACATTATATGATCGGGTTCTCAAGCTAGATGAGTTTTCACATCCAACCTCACCTTGGAGCATGTGCAGTTGGATTTTTGTTGGCTAAAATTTGAACTGCGCTTTGATTGATAGTGTAGTTTTACTAGTTCTTTGTTGATACTAATTTTCTATAGTGATAAAATTAATAGGAATATTAATAACCCTAAACAATAGCCATCATGCCAAATAGTAAGTATACTTACAATAATGAATATACACAAAAATGGAGTTTAATAAATAAAAAAAAGATGCAATGCTGTAAAAATGATTGGTCGTTATGTCCCGATTTTTGATCGAACCAGTCTGATCACCATAGCTATAACCCATACATGATAGCATTTATAATACTTCAATGCCATAATTTTCTCTTTATTTGTAACTAAAGATTAACTGAATATCTTTACTTAAAACAAATTTTGAATTTGTTTTTCACATATAAATTATATTTATATAAAATTGTAATTTCCATTGCCTTTTTTATTTTAATTTCGGTTAGAATAAAAAGTATTCCATTTGAACAGCTGTTAATTATTATTCAAGTCGTAACAATATGATGACAAGACAAAATAACATAGATTCTAAATTCTGTAGTCACATAGATTCTAAATTCTGTAGTCAGAAGTTCAACCACTATACAAGTGAAATATAAATAAGCTTATAAACAATGAGGATTGCCAATTCCTCAACAAGCTTTGTATTAAATGCTTAGCCAGAGAAAGCATTTAAAATATCCCTGTCAGAAACCCTCCCAACCCTTAACCATGGTTTCATGCTTTGGCACTCCTCAGAGAGGTTCCAGGGTAGGTCTGAACCCTGGCACCTCTCTGAGGAGTGCCAAAGCATGAAACCATGGTCAGGGTTTTGGGGAGAGGGTTCCTGATAGGGATATTTTAAATGCCTTCTCTGGCTAAGCATTTAACACAAAGCTTGTTGAGGAATTGGCAATCCTCATTGTTTATAACTTACAAGCTTAAGAAAATAGGGTCATGTGATCTATGACTCTTATTTGGAATAAATAAGCTTTTTTTCAAAAATACCTGATGCAGAATTTCTGCATCAAGCTACAGTATTCATATTTCTAAGCTTTTTTCCTTTCTAAATTATAATTACAATTTCAATACAATCTATATGATTATCTAATTAAACAATTTAATAATTTATATGATTAGGTAGCATTTTTATTACATTTTTAAATGAAAAATGTTGTTACTGCAAGAAGAATGGAAAGCCTGTCATTTGACATTACATCTGTTTTTATATAAATATGATTTTACATTTAAAATAAAGTGGAAATTAATATACACATAACAAAAGGCTTTGTGGCTAGCATTTTCTGACTGCATACAAAGTATAGGACTTGAATTGACGAAAATTTGAATTTTTTTTTCAGATATCAGGCAAATTTATATATCTTTTTAATAAATAGTTAAAAAATTTATCTAACAGTCAATTTGTAAATGAATATAGAAGCCATCCTTAGCTAGGGGATAAAACAAAAAAACTGTAAACCGTCAGATGACTAGCCTGGTAAAGATTTGTTTCTCATTTAGTTTATCTGTAAAAGGACGGTGGAAAATATTTTTATCATGAATCTGTTGGAAACAAAATTTTCTACCTGGCTTCTTTTAACACTTTTTAAGCGTTTAAAAGTAATTATTATAAGTTAGGCTATCATAGAAATTAAATGAAATTGAATAGTATTTCTGATATTACAGAGAAAAATTTTTATAGAATATTTTTTAAAAGAGCTTGTTCTGATCACTGAGTATATATATCAAACAATGCACAACGTGACTTTCTCTGCTTATTTTCAGTATCTGAATTAGAGCAAATATAATTTTAGAAACATTATAATCTTGAATGAACATAGAAGATAGTATTATATTCAAATACTATTACATAAAAATAATAAGAATACATAACAAAAATTGCAGAAAAGATTGATAATATTGATATAAAAATATTATAGTCTAGGGAGAATTCAAAAAGTAGAAAATCATGCATTTGATATGGATATATAGACAGCAGATGAAGCAATTCAAGAGAGATGAAATAGTCAATTTTTTGCATAAGGAATACAAAAAGCAGATTGCAAATGTTTGATAGGTAGCAGTATATGGATAGTAATAAAATAGCTAAAAGTTTTGAATTTTAAGCAAAGGCAAGTAACAAAATGACTGAGGATAGTAGAATATACTAAAGAATTGGAATTAAATTGAGACGCAAACCTCTTATGCTCATAAATATCTAACAGCCAATCAGATCGCAAATACAAGACAGAGAATTTAACAAGAATAGGGCGGTCCACCCTATTCTTTACTTGTCTTGCGATCTGATTGGCTGTTAGATATTTATGAGCATGAGAGATTTGCAGTCTCTCAATTTAATTTCAACACTGTTTGCGCTTTATAAAATAAATATTATTTACTAAAGAATTGGATAAAATTTTTGTATCAATTTGTTATAAAATTGTTGCAATAAGCAAAGTCTGGGGCAAGAAAATATTTTCACAAATAAAAGTCAGAGTTAAAGAAATGGGCAGCAGTAAATCATTTTGATAATAGTAAAAAAATGTCTACTTTTTAAAACTCAAATAGGGAAAATAACATTAAATTTATAAATGAACTAACTCGTGAGATTTATTTTCTTAACTATATGATAAAATATAATAAAGTGAGGATGTAATCAGAAAAAATGTATATAGTGAATTTATAAAAAAATATATAGATGAAGTTTAATATATGAAAAGTTTGGCTTTTATGCTGGGATTGATAATGATGACTTGAAAATTATAAAAAATGTTATGGACATAGAACACAGAGGAAATAAATTTGAAATTATGCAGATTAAGAAATAAAATAAAAAATTGACAAACAGGTTTCTTTGGGCTTAATGGTTCAGACATTCTTGACTTTAATAAAGAAGTTATGTATCATGGCTTTTTATAAATATGGAGATTTAGATATACTATCTAGTACAATTACTATTCAAATATACAATAAGTAGTTCTGTGTAGACAATTAATCCTGCAGAAAAGTGAAGGCCAAAAAAATATTTTAACAAGTTTTTGTTTTATAGTCTACAATTTTCAGAGATTTGCTAAGAGACAAATTTTAAAAAAAATCTGTTTAACATGTAAGAATTAGTATTTAAGTTGCAAAAAGGGGACTTTGCTGTTAACTGAAAGACTCTTTGAGGCCTTAAAAGAATTGATTAGGAAAAATTCCTAATGTTCAGTCCACACATTCATCATTGTAGCTATTGTTAAATAGTACACAGAAATATACAGGTTACTAACCAACATACATTAAACAACATGGTAGGTTTATTGCCTTTTATCTCTGAATTTAAGATCAAGAATCACCATGGTCTTTATTCTTAATTAAATGAAATATCTGTGATTTCTTGAAGGCAGAATGAATGTGTGTGAAAGAATTTTTTTTTTTAATAGATATTTATAATCATGACAGACAAAACTAAATTTTGGCTATTATTACCAGGAGACTGCAAGGTCAGCAACAGTTGACAACTGAAAGTAGAGGGTCTTAGAATCCCAATTGTAGACTCAGGCTACCATTTGAATATGACCTTTTATTTAATACTTATAACCGCATATCACTTTTAAGTGAAGGAAAATTGCACAAATTGGATGTACAGTGAAATATTTAATGAGATATTGTTGGATTTTATGAAATTAGAAGATGGAGAAAAATGGACATACCATATTACAAAGGCACAAATATTGGATGTACAAATGGAATGGCATTTATTACAAATAAAAAGTGGAAGAGAAACATTGAGATTGATGATGTATCAGACAGAGGCAAGTTTAGTTATTGAATTTAATGGAAAATACCAAATACAGATAACTCAGGTTTATATCACAAATTCTCATTATGGTGAAAAAGTAGAGGATTTTTACAAGAATGTACAAAAGGTTTTTGATCATACTAAACATTTTAAAATTGTCTTACAAATGTTAGAATTGGTAAATGCTTAAAAAGACAAAATGCTGTAAATTTGGTTATAGCGATAAAGGTGAGAAGACAGACTTGTGGAGTTTACAGAAAAAATGTATATTGTGAATTCTTTCTTTGAAAAAAAAATGGAAGTTGACATAGAAGCATACAAATGAAGATACAATAGAATTGGATTATATTTTAACATAAGATATTTATTTCAAGGTTGTAATGTTTTTATTAAATTCAATACAGGAAGTGATCATTGATTAGAACTAGACAGTAATCACAGTTGATATTCCTAACCTTCAGTAATCTTCTGATAAATTTAAATTACAAGTTCCAAATCGTTTTAAAATAACATATTTTGAAGATGGTTCAGAGTCGATTGAAATCAATAGTAAGATAACTGATATGTTATTAAGAAATGCAACAAACTCCAGCAATTGATCAATAAAATTTCTACTGAGATGATACTTTATGAAAAAAAAAAAATTAAAAATGATCAATAAAAGATAGAATATCTAGTTTTGTAAAACAGTGCTTAAGATTTGATTGGCTGGTTGTAATCATAAGCGCTTGAGAGATTTGCACTCTCTCATTTATTTCAATATCGACTGCGCTTTATAAAAATATTATTATTTACATATATTGCTGCAAATTTATAACATTGAAAAACTACGGCGTAGTAAATCGAAAGATTTCATGCTGTATGTTTATAATTTGATTTCAGATAATTAAGTGTGATGATATTTAAGATTCACGCTTTCAAATATAAGTACTTTGGACTGGCTTGGATATATATTAAGACAAGTAAAGAAGAGAGTGGAACCGCTCTTTTCTTATTAAAATTCTCTGTCCCAGTGCTTAAGATTTGATTGGCTGGTTTTGTAGTCATAAGCGCTTGAGAGATTTGCACTCTCTCATTTATTTCAAAATGATACAAGAATTAATAATGGTGTAAGAAAATATAATTGTGAATTAGCAAGAAAAGCTATAGAAGAAAATCTCAAGAATAATATCTTGGAATTGATAGGCTGTTTTGCAATAAGAAAATATGAAACTATTATTAAAAGATATTATAAATGAGTGGAAGTTTTATAAAGAATTATACACTGAGAAACAAGAAAAAATATCTCCTATAATTAGATCTTCTGAATTGCCCAGCATTTTAAATGATGAAGTGTGATGTAGAACTAAATTTAGAAAGGGAAAAGCTCCAGTTAAGATGAAATTATAATCAATATCGTAAAAGAATCAAATAAAGAAATAGAAAAATTGATGGCAAAGTTATGTATCATATGTTTAAATAATAGATTTTAGAAAATTGGAAGAATTCAATACTAATATTTATAAAAAGGGATAAAGATATTAGAAATTACAGACCTATCAGTTATATATAATTTTTTTATATTTTTGGTGGTTTTAATCAACCAAAAGACTAAACTGGAATTAAAAGTGATTTTTGGTAGTGATATCACATCCAAATATTGAAAGAAGTTATAGAAGATAATATAATTCATGGATATAAATTATGTTTTGGATTTGTAGTTCATGAAAAGACATTTGATTCCATAAACATTTCTTCGGTGATTAAAACCTTGGATCATCAAGATATAGATCCAGGATATTGTCCTATTCTGAATATTTATAAAAATGCAACAATTAGATTACATAATGATATTAGGAAGATTAATATTGAGAAGGGTACAAGACATGTTGATTCCATATCTTCAAATCTTTTTACAGAAATTTTCCCAGAAGTATTTTATGGATGAAAATGGAAAACTACGGGAATAAAATTAAATGGATTATTTAAGTCATCTTTATTTTGTACATGGTGTGCTTGTTTTTGCAAATAATAACTTCAGGAAATATTATAAGTTATCAGACAAAAATAAAATAGAACTAAGGATAAATTTTAAAAAGACCAATGTTCAATGGATTATCTCCAAATAATATATTGATAATAATGAATTAAAATAACTACAAATATCTTGGTCAGATTATTAATACAGATGGAAACAAAATGGGTGAAATTAATCATAAAATTAAACTTGGATTAATGCTTTTGGTAGAAATAATTTAATATTACAAGAAAATATGCCTAAGTATTTGAAAAAAGATTTTTAATAAATGTGTTTTACCGGTTCTTACTTATGAATCAGACTTAGACTTTTAAAAGGGCAATACAGACTTTAGATTGCTCAATGAAGTATGACAGATATACATTAGGAGTAACAAGAAGACATCAAAATACATGATTGAGAATACTATTATCATTGAAAGAACTGAAGTGAAGCTTGATTGGATATATTGCTAAAAGGGATGTTGATGGATAGTTGCAAGATATTGTAAAAGACCTAGAAAGAGGTTGCATGTGATATTGGTAAGGAAATGTGTTGGTGTGATATGAGGTTAAAGATTGGAGAAACTGGATAAAACATGGAGACTTTCATTCTGCAATAGATTAATAATTGAAAATGATTTATTTAAAAGTTTAACAGATGCAATTTAAAAAAAGTACGAAATAAAAGATTTTGTAATATATTTTCATCTCAACACCTATTTCAATTTGGTACCCGATGTATTTATCTTACTTACTGAACTCATCCTATATATGGCTCAATTCCACATCAGATTGAATTCAAACCCAGATTGTTTTGCTAGCAGGGGCAACTAAAAATATTGTATACCTTTACAAGGAGTATAATAATGATTAGAATTACTTATCTTGCTCTGCTTTTCCCTTCATTTTAATAGCTTCATTCACTATTCATCTTTTCTTCATGATCATTCACATTACCAATTTTATTTCAACTTAGATCACTGGATCATAAAACTCTATTGGTTAGAGGCTGTTTAAAAATAAAACAAAACAAAAAAAGAGATCAAATTTATATGAATAATAATTTAATTATCTGAAGTAGAAACTTTTTGTAGACAAATGTAATTTAACTTTCAAGCACTTGGACACTGTGATAAAAAAGCTTAGAATTTACATGTTTTAGATCAAGCCCTTTTGAAACCTATTTATGATTTCATATTCATAGCACTGACCGTTGAGTAGGAGGATTGATAAAAATTTAAGTTTATTTAAATGTATGTGGCAAATTAGATAGCACTTTTTTGAGGGGGAAACAGGATTCCTTTTTGTTTCTGGAGTTGACTATATGCTATGCCTCCTTGATTTTGTACTTGGCATCATTTCTCTTAATGCACATGATGCTGGCTACTGTGGGTTCAAATGTATGGCTCATTGCATCTTGATGTTCGAGAAATGTGGATATTCTGAATTACATCGTCCTTTTGAAGGATATTAGTATTGTGATAGCCTTGTAGCAAGGTTGATGCACGATTCACCATAATAGACTACAATGCATGCAATCTTGTATACTATGTAAGGCATTTGTCCTGTAGGAAATTTATCTTTTAGTTATTAGTCTATTTATTGAGGGTGGAGTGCAAAAGCTTATTCAATGTTATCCGAACAGATTTTGGTTACTTTTAGGATATAAGGTAGTAGTATACAATATTTGTCATCTGCTGGAGGATTTGCTCTCATTTTGTTATAGAATTTGTTAGCTATATTAATAAGCGTTCTGTATTTAAATCCTACCCAGCATGTCACATACTTCATATTCCCTATCCGTACATACATACATCAAAAACATGCCCAGTCTAATATATATAGAATACATAGATATCTTTATGTGCCTCAGAGCTTCAAATAAATAAAATCAAACTTGAACTTAAAGCAAAATCCACATTAACATGAATAGTAGGTAAAGACAAACAAAAAGGAAATATGTAGATATATGTGAAGAGGGAGAGGTTTCACTTAAACTATATGATTATTACACCAATTGAAAGAATATAACCCCAAGCTAATCTCACCCAAAACATGCCAGCCTAACATTTCTCCACAGAAATTTATACTTACGTAAACTAAAAGTTGACTAAATAGAGAAATATCTGGGTAGATATTTAAATATAGAACACTTATTAATATAACTAATAAATTCTATAATAAAACGAGAGCAAATCCTCCAATAGACAACAAATCATAAATACTCCTCCCCTATATGCCAAAGGTAGCCAAAAACTTAACCAAAGAATTATATCAAGCTTTTGCACTCCACCCTCAATAGACTAATAAAACAACCCAAAAGTTAAATTCCCTACAGAACAAATGCCTCACACAGTATACAAGATCACAAGCACCCAAGCCGATGCAATGTGGTCTATTATGATAAATCACATGCCAGTCTCGCTTGTAGGTTATCACAACACCAATATCTTTACAAAAGAACCAGATAATCCAGAATATAAATCCATATTCCTCAATCACCAAAATGCAATGGGCCATACAGGCATTACAAGAAATGATCCAAGCGTAAGATCATGGAGACATGACATATAGCCAACAATTACAACTCTATAAACAAAACGAATCCTATTTCCCCCATCAAAAAAAGTGGGCTATCTAATTCGCTGATTTACATTTGAATAAATTTAAATAAACTTAAATTTAATCTCACACTCTTACTCAACAATCAGTGCTACGAATATGAAACCATAAATAAGTTTCAAAAGTGCTAAGTTTAATCTAAAACACTTAAATTGTAAGCTTTTCTTATCACAGCACTTGAAAAACAAATGAATAATTATTAGACACAAACTATTTGCAATTACATATTTGGTTGCTTCTCCATTATACTCTAGCTTTACATCAACAAAAGTTTACAAATTTCCTCAACTTTATTTCTATCTCTTTTAGTTTAGTTTTAATTCTATGACTATTTTCAGTCTTTTCTATTATTTTAATTCTCAAGTGTGATGTAAACTTTATTTTAATTTGGTATATGCATGGCTAACATTTGATATTATTACAGATCAACAATATGTTACAAACTCCAGAAAAAAATCTTAAAAGTATTTCATATTATTAAATACTGGACATAACATATATATTTCATTCTTTAAAATGTTTTGACATTGTTTAAATTGAGGATAATCTCAAACATGTCAATTATTATAATAAAGGAATTAAAATAGCTTTAAAATAATTAGTGGTTGATTGAAATTCATGCTTTCTGGCAAGATAGTCCGATCTTTTCTCTATAAACAACAAAAACAAATGCTTTGGCCTGAGAGTATTTAATTTGCTTAATAACCAGTCATATGAGAAATAATCTCAAAGTGATATTTCAGGAATTATATGTACATGCACAACACTCTAATTCTGAATTTTCTAAATTCAATGAATGACCAAACATTTTGGAAAGAAATTTCTCTTACAATGCTTTGATTGAAGATTATTTTGGCAATTTGTTTCATATTTTAAACAATATTGTAATACATCTTGCACACTTAATAAAATCTTAAGGTCGATTAGCCTAATTAAATATTATAAATCTTATAATATAAACATATTAACTTCATATTTGAATCAGCATAATATGCATTTTCTATTATGGAAACGTAAGCTACAGAATTAAAACTTTAGCTCCAGATGATATTTAAATTTAATTTTTCCTCTATATATATTATTCTTAAATAATGCATAATAAACATATATTATTTTGGATATTGTTAATAATTTTAAGATGTTAAAATCTCACAAATTGGATAAAACAAAATTCTGAGACTATAATTAATATTAATAAAAATTAAATATTTGAGAATATTTCCCCTTTTTTATTATTATTATTCTAAGGAAGTTAATAAATTTGAATAAAGTTATGATCACATGCAGTTTCTTTTCTTAGTTATGAGATATAAAGGTTTTATCTATATGGCTTTTAGATTTGCAAAGCTTCAGATAATTAATTACTGTAACAGGAACTATATCCATAACTACAGAGTTCAAATCTTGTAACTCAACTAGAAGATAAGGCAGAGCAAAATAACTTATTTCACTAATTATTATTGTTAAAAAGGGGATTAAACCAACAGCTATCAGTTACATTTTCTAACCCCTCTATTTGGATAACCATCTCCATCAGAGTCGCCCAAACTTAACCAAAATAAAGCATTTTATAAAGCCCAAAAGCTTTAAGCGCCACTTTCATAGAAAGATGCCCTACAAGACATTTATTGATATATATATATATATGCAATCATCTCTAAATATAAAGAAAATTTTATAGTTTATTTAACAATATTTAAATTCTTGCTTGCGATATCTTTTGATTTTCAGAAAACTTTTGAGACAAATATAAATTTATCATTGTTCTGGTTGGAGATTAAAATAAAATTAAAAAACACTTCATTTTTAGAAATGGAAAATTTTTATATTGCAGATACATTAGTAACTTAAATTTTTCAACAACAAAAAAGAACTTTAACAGACGAGTTGAAAATATGCAAAAGCCCACTTACCAGAGCAGTGTTTCCAGATTCTAGAAGAACCCAGCGGGTTTTCTCAATTCATCTATGAAATCTGATTTAAGCAAATATAATTGTGATTGATATTTAACTTTCCAAATTCAGCACTTCATTTTAAATTGGAGTTTCTTTTTTATACTTTCTTAAATAAGCTTCATATATTGACACATACTATCTATCTCTTTAATTCACTGATTCTATTTTAAACTTTAACGGAAAAAAAAAATTAAGATTGTATCTTGAAAAACCTATAATAAACACCAATATATTATTACTTTTCCTTTTACAAATCTTTATGAAAATTTTAATCTTTAGTTTTTTAAATTATTTTTAAAACATTCTTCAAATACCATTTAATTAAAATAAAAACCTGCAATTCAGAATGATTAAATTCTTTTTCATTTCTTATTTTAATAACTAAAGGAAAACATTTAAAAGAAAATGATTTAGGTTTTGAACATTCCATCATCAGATTTTCAATCAAATGAATGGCTGAAGAGTTGTGGGTTGGAGTAGTTTGAAACCTGTCCATTAAAGTATGAAGATTGGCTATCTTAATATAAAGCTGAACACTGATTGTATATATGTGTGGAGACAGTAATCTGGACCAACTATTGATTGCTGGTTTAGCATGAAATACTATATTGGTGATTATTTATCTTTGCAACACGTATGTGATCAGATGGGTCAGCAATATGAGATGGCCTGGAGAGTTGTGTGAAAGTCTGAGTTCAAATCCCTTAAATAAATGAGATTTTACCTATTATAAAATCAAAATGAATTGTTACTTAAATGTTTATAAAATCACTATACATTCACATTCTTCCACTGTAGGGGTTTATATACTCAATGTTTGAGCTCATTAATAAAACAAAATATTTGGATATAACTCAATAAAATCATTTATTGATCTCTTACTTTTTAAACAATTCTATTTATTCTACCTATTACTGTATCTATGCTTTATTTCTGAACAATATGAAACATCATGAAATGACCACTTCAAAATATATATAGGTAGTGATCCTTTAAAGAAAAATATATTCTATTTTGTATATACTGTAATGTTTTTTTTTAAAGAAAAATTTAAAAATATTATTTTTAAAGAAATTTAAATACTTTAATTCTTTTTATGCATTAAATTTCATTTTAATTTGTTAATTTATTTTTATTATATTTTTTTCATTTTTAAAGAAAAATGTATATTAGGCTATTCTCAGAAAAAGTTATATATAATGGGAGTAATTTTTTTTTAAAATTTCATATCATAATTGAAGTCACTTTCTTGGATTTTTTCTAAAAAAAAGTTATGCAATAATTTATAAAAAATAATATCTGTCTGCCATGCCCATGACCTGTGTTCAAATCTTATCCAGATAAAATATGCTTTTTTTTTTCCATATTTCAGTCATCATTAGAATGTTTCTTTCAGATAATTGAGCAAAAGCCAATCCAGATAAATATCCAATATTGTTTGGTAAACGGTTAGCTATCTATTCTTTGATAGAGGATAAAATAAGGATAGGAAATTGCTCAAACCATCACTATCTGTTAATTGCTGCCGGAGAGATCTTTGCCCCCCCCCCCCCAATGAGATATTAAAAAGTTATTTTATTTAACCAAAAATAGTCTAATTTCATTGCAAATAATAAACAAAATTTCCATTATATACTTTAAACACTGATAATCCATCCTGTCTCTTTAGTTCTAGAACTTTAACCAGATGATGAAATCATATAATAAATCAGTCATATAACGTCTTTTAAAAAATCAAGTTGGTGAAAAGTGAAAAAAATATTAAATAGCAATAACTTTAATGTTTACAACTATCAGATACATTCTACATATATTTAACAATTAAAATTACCCCCCCCCCCGCTTTATTGGGATATTTGTGCAGTCTTTGTAATACATTTATATAAACAATTCCATATAATCAATAACTTAATTATTGAAGTTTATTTCCTTTCTTTTTATTTTTCAATTGTTCTTTTATAGGAAAAAATGAAAACCATAAATTATTAGAATTTATGGATTTTTTTCTCAAAAATGAAAAAAAAAACCCAGAAGACAAAAGAAAAACATATACTCATATCAATGTAATATTTATTTATTTACTGTACAGTGTTTATTTTTCAATTACATTTTAAAACTATATGTGCTTTAATTCTAACTCATACCATAAATAATCTGAAATTATAAAAATTTGAAGTCCTCTTCATAATTGTTTGGATTAGAGATCCTGAATCATCAATTAATGGATTATTGGTATTCCACTAGAATTATGTGTGTGCATGTCTGCAATATATTTAAATCATAATTCTTACTACATATCTCTGGATTAAATACAATTTATGACAAAAAAAAACAACAAATTAATAATTCTTTATTAAATATTCATTTTTTACATCTATTAGATAAGTGATTAGATATTAACAACAAAAATGTCCTTCACATAGCTTATAATTTGAATAACATTATTAATTTTTACCCTACTGCAGAATTCTAATATTAATTACAATTTTGAAATATATATCACTCACTGATGTTTTTCTTTTTACAGATAATAGTCTTTCCCTTGCAAATTCTTCAATATGTATATATATATAACCTCAGAAAGAATATTATTGCGATCTCCCCCTCCTCCTCCTTTTTTTTTTTATAAAATGATAAAACTAGTAGAGCCTTCAAAAATTAGCATTTTAAATTTAATAAGTGCATGTATTTTAAAACATTTTTGTAATAAATTAATTTGATGTTTCATATCTTTTTTATATCACTAGTAATAAAAATATTTTTATATATTTACTTTTAAAAGCAAGGTTAAAAAATAATTATTAAAAAAATAATTTATATCATTGATTATTAATTACAGTAACATATGGACACATTTGTTAAATTTCTTTTCTGTAAGTTTAAAAAAATAATAATGCTAGTTTTTATAAAGAATAATAATCATTACATATTTTTTGATGGCATCATAATTAGATTACATTATTTTGAATAACTTGCATAATTTCACAGGTTTAATTATAAGTATTCAATTAAGAATTGAAACAAGGCACAGTCCAAGCCTTTAATTTAGGATAACCAGTGTCAAATAGTTTAGGATGTTGCTAAAAGCTTGCATTTCTTGACTGAGAGATAGAGGCTGTTGATAATCATAATCACTGAAATTATTGGTTTGATGATGAAATGTAAAAACGATACAGCAAAGCAGCAGCTATAGCAATGGCCACAGGAATCAACCAATTTCCCCAATTACTAAAATACAAAACAAACAATAAAAGTTTATTGCTATAACTTTAAAAATTATAACATTGTTAACTATATATATATAAAGGGAAATAAACTAATAAATATAAATGAAAAAGTTTTAAAAAAATTATATAATTTATTTAGTATTATAAAGAAGGTAACAAACCTCCGGTTATGTGCTTTTACAAATTTTCACACATTCGCCAGTGAGCATCAGTTTAAAAAGCATAAGTGTACATTTATGTTTAGAGCTTATCTGTATATAAGCCAATCTTTGCTCACCATGCTGAAATCAAGGCTTTAACCTATTGTGTGCCTGATATCAGCATGGTGAGCAGAGGTTAAGTGTACACTTATGCTTTTTAAACTGATGCTTATGGGCAAGTACATATAAATTTGTGAAAGCACATGAATGAAGGTTTGTTTCTGTCTTTATTATTACATATACTGTCAGTGCTATATAAATAATAGATCATAATTTATTTAGGTGTACGATCAAATGTTCATAAGATCAAATGACATCTGAAAATCAGTATGCTAAGGTCAACAGTTTCTTCTCAGTTCATTTCTTCATCAATAGTGACTCAGTCCAGGGATATTAGACTTACCAATAAGTTATTTTGTTCATAGAAAAATTCTTTATTAAAAAGATATGTAATAGTTTCATAAAAAAAAAAAAAAAATCATTATATATACACTGCAGACAAATTTAAACGATATAAACATATAAAATTTCTTTTACGTTTGATCTTTCCAGCATAGATTGTGAATATAAAATTAATGCTTCCAGTATGAATAAATCATTACAATGAACACTTTTTAATAAATTATGATTTGCACAACAAACAAAATTTACAAAAAGTACAAAATGTAAGCAATGTAAACACATTACAACTTAAACTAAGAAAACATTTAATTTCAGGAAAACAAATAATTACTATTATTACAACTACAAAAAATTAACAACACAACAATATTTTAATGATTTAAAATAAAAACTGCAAATAGAAATCAATAAAACAAATTAAAGCAGTTAATATTTAAAAATAGCTAATGCAGCATTAAATATATATTTATAAATCAAAAACATTTATTGTTGCACATATATAAATTTAAATTTGAGAAATAAATTACTATTTTTTTTAGATTTTATTATTAATTTTAAATTTAAACTGTTATTTTAGTAAGTCTACACAGATAGACAGTTTATATAATATTTTTATTTTCGAATGTTGAGTATAGATAATCTACATAGATTACGCAATTAAAACTTTTCAAAACATCCAACCTCAGACTAAAAGTTCGTAGCTAAACCAACACTTGCTTCTTGACATACAGACGCAACCAATGCAATATAAAGATGTTAGCATAAAACCATGCTGACAGGAACATGCATCTGCAGCATGATATTATTTAAAAGAAATGATCCTTGTCCAGTACAGGAATGTGCATCTGTCTGGCGAAGGAATCATGTATATAAAATATTTAATGAGAATTGCTACGTATGGAGGAGAGCGGAACTTTTACCAACTTATAGTCCCTATTCATAGAGCGAAAGGAAATCAATGGCGGGTAAGTACTCCACGTCCATTGCAATGTGATGACTACACCACCTTTGGGTCATGCATTCATTTGGGCATGGTGCCCTATATGTTAGCACACTTCACATTACATTGCTATAAACATCCATATATCTCTTTACCAGCCTCGACTCAACTATGAAACAAATAGTCTGATATTAAACCCTTTAACCTAACAAACTTTAGTGAATCTAGGCAGCCATCTACACCCAACTTAAATTTAATACATTTTAATAATTTAGTTAATAAATACAAAATAAATAAAGAAAAATGAAAATGAGTGATTAAAAAAAAATGATTAACTGATCTAGCGTCCTATTCTTGATCAGATAAGAGTTCTTTTAAAAGTTATGTTTAGCTGACGCATTAAAAGCTTGTTTAAGAGATCGATCTATAAGTTCATATTGAAAAAAAGTTTATACTTTCCAGAGTAAGTTTTTACAAATTCTTCTGGTTGTGGCAGGTTTATGGAAAACCATCCTAAGTCTCACATTTTATGTAGATTGTTCTCTGGAGATGAAACCGTTGCTTGCCAATACTTGGGTCAGGAACTGTCATAGGGAGGCCTCAGTTCATAGAAGATCAATAGTCAGAATAAAACAACTATCAATTATTTTTCTTTTTATATTATTTGGCCTCCTTATCACTAAATTTTTGATCCACAGAACATGACATCACTAATTCTAAGGTCTGGGTGTTTTCCTTTCTGACCCGTGCATGACTTGGTGCTTGCATTGGTCAATCTTTAATTTTTTCATTCTCTTATCTGACCGTTCAATTATTTAAGTGCCCCAAGTGCTAGTTTGCTTTACATTTAATTAATAAAACAATCATTTCCATTTACTAAGATTAAACATGATTCTTAAAATAGAAATTAATATTTATTTCTATTTTCTTTTATATAACTTTTTACTAAAAGTACTAATCTTTGGATCTTTATTTTTTTCTACAAAAAAGTACTTTTAAATACTTTTTTTTTTAAAGTTTTCCATCTGTGCGATATATATATGTTAAATACTCTTTAATTTTCTTTTAGTTTTTAATAAATCAATTTTATTTAAGATTTATTTTCCCCTTTATTTTAATTTTAAAATAATGTAAAGGCATATATATATACCTGTTACAATATACATAAATTAAATTATATAATACATATAATTAGTTTATATTTAATAAAGATTATAGATATATAATTAATTTTTTACAATTTTTGATATTTTTTTCATATTATATAAAAAAAAAACATGTTGCTAACTAAAGGAAAATAAATAAATAAAAGCAGATAATTATAATCAAGTATTAAAAACTACAGTAATAAGTTATATAGAATTTAATATTAAATATATATACATATATGGACAAAAAAAAAGGTTTGTTTGCAAAAGATAGGGATGAAGTGAATTTGAAATTAAGAATATCAATTGAAATGGGACAGATCCCTGAAAAGTTCTTTAGAAACAAAGCATCCTACTTTAACAGCCAAAATCCAACACAATCCATCCCCATCTAAAGAGAATAATTGTTTAAAAAATTATTCAGGAAGATCACATAATGTCTGAGCATCCTGGAGGCAGAATGAGATGAGATTTTTTTTAAAAAAAATGTTATTCAACTAACAATCAATACTAAAAATTTCAGCTTTGAGTCTACAATTCTACCTCTGTCCTGAATCGTGCAGTGTTAAATCTAATAGTTTGTAGCTTGGGATCATGTTATATACGGACACTGAAAGAGACCGATTTCT
Source organism: Epiperipatus broadwayi (assembly GCA_028023455.1). Taxonomy (NCBI): domain Eukaryota; kingdom Metazoa; phylum Onychophora; class Udeonychophora; order Euonychophora; family Peripatidae; genus Epiperipatus; species Epiperipatus broadwayi. The sequence goes on from JAQFVV010012427.1 coordinate 1,912,441, forward strand.
GATCCACGAATCTTCAGATCTTGAGTTCACTATTCTACTATTGCCCTGTGCAGTTTAGCACACCGATAGAATAAGAATCAAGATCTAAAGGCCCCTGGATATAACAATCTATCACTTTCAGTGCTCGATAATTATGACATCGGCAAATGAGCAATAATTTGGTTATTAGTCAAAAATGATAAAACTAGATTGTACTTCATAAATTTTACTCATAGTAAGTAATGATGACTTTTATAAATAATATTTTCAAAAATATTTATATATTTTTTCCAATCAATCTCAGAACAAGAAAAAAACTCCTATATTCTCCTAAGCAATAAATTCAACGCCAGGACCAACTAATCGGAAAACTGGTTAATTTTGAATTCATAGCACAAGATGAATTTTGTATAAGATATGATTCTTTAATCTTAATTTTATATATTGTAAAATCTAACATTATTTTTACTAATCTATTTTCATTCATAAATAAATGTCTATCTACACATTTAAAATTTATTTTTAATTTTGCTTATTAAAATGAAACCTCACTTCATTTTTCTTTGAACAGTTTCATTTACTGTTAATTCACTAAGTAATGCATGTTTAAATATTTACCTACTTCTTTTTGAATTCTATCAAAAACAAAACCACAATTTCTTAGCTAATACAAAGTGCTTTATTTCTATATGTTAAAACCAATTCCATTGCAAAAGATTTTACGGACTTCATATTTGTTATATAAAACCAAAGCAGAATTTTAATCAATCCCATTCTTTTTTTTTTTGCCTTTTATCTCAACACTGATTTTCAATTGAAATTCCATTTAATAAAATACCTATACCTTTCTTTTTAAGGTAAATGTTTTCTGTGTTTCATCCTTCAGTTTTACTTTATGTCAGTAAATTTAATTTTTATATTTCTAACTATCTCTACACATCTCTTCAATCACAGCTCCATATTTTTGACACCATTTGCAAAAAAGGCACTTGTATTATTTATTCTTTTTATTCATATGATGAGAATACCCAGTCCTAATTCTATATTTTTTTTTAATCTCAGATCTCTGAGAAATAAAATTAAAGATGATAATGGCTAGTCCTGCTTCAACCTAATTTCATATTTAACTTTCATTGATTTTATATTTCCCAATTGTACTTCTTCATAATCTCTCCTATGCATTCTATTATATGCCTTTTTCTATATTTAAAAATGCTACAAATAGATAAATTATTCTCTAAATTTTTGCTTGAATGAAATTCATCCTGAAATTTTTCAAAAAATTTTAGTCATTTATTCAAATCTTAACTATCTATATGTCATTACCATTTTCGACCATTGCAGGATCCAAGTTTAATCCAGTTCTCCAATCCACAGCCTCTCTTCTCCATATTACACTAGCAGAATTCCTTACTCCACACATGTAGTCTCTTTCTAAGTCTTTTACAATGTCTTGAGCTCCATTTTAGAACTTCAATTGTACATCCATTATCATCTCTTCTAACAATATGTCCAACCCAACTCCATCTCAATCTCTTAATTATTTCAATGATATCAATGTTAACTGTTTGTTCTTTCACTTATGTATTTCATTTTGATCTTTTATTACTCCATACATCTCCTTTTAATAATAAGTTGCATTCTATCCAAGTTTAATTCTTGATTAATATAACCTGACCAAGATATTTGTCATTATTAATTTCTTTTAATTCATATTTGCCAATCATTAGTTTCTTCTTCTAAAAAATCTAGTGAATATTATTTTAACCTTTTTAGTATATATCTTTACTTCTACCTTCTCACTTCATCTGATGACTCTTGAAATATTTCCTCAAGCATTATTTACAAAAAGTAAGCACATCATCCGTAAAAGCTAGATGACTTAAATAATCTCTATTTACTTTTATTCTCTTAACTTCCTCTTTTAATCCATAAAACACTTTTTATAAAATGGCTGTAAAAAGTTTTGAAGGTGTGGAATTATCCTGTTATCCACATTTTTGATGTTAATCTTCTTAGTATCAACATGTAATTTAATTGTGTGGTTTGAATTTTGATATTCTTCAGAATATATGCTGGATCTATATCTTGCTGATCCAAAGCTTTAATCACCATAGGAATATCTGTAGAATCAAATGCCTTTTCATAAGGTACAAATCAAAAGCATAATAGCAATCCATATTCATTAGTACTTACTATAATTTCTCTCAATTCTTAAATGTGATCTGGTATGATAAAATCACTATTAAAATCCAGCTTATCCTTTTAGTTGATTAGAATCTAAAAAATTATATAGTAATAAAAAACAAAGTATTCTCTATAATTACTACATCTGAGTTGCCGAGTACTTTAAACAACTATAGCATCATGGTTACCATTTCTTATGCTTACACAATTTGTTAAACAGTAGCAACTTTTTTCGTACAATATTGCCACCTAGTGCAAGCCATAGTAATCAACGAATGCTCAAGATTAGTGCATCAAAATCCCTCCCATTCAGTGCCTACTCATCCAATACTCACAGATTAGTTCCTAGCTTATGAATTTTATCAATGAGGAATCTTGAATAATAGTGCTATTAGATCCAAGGATCTTCACTAATGAAATCCAGCCTGGAGTTATTGTATGGATATGCACTACATAGGAGGAATTTTGATGCCCTAACCTAGCATCCTTTGATTATTATGACTTGCAATAGGTGACAGTATTGTATAGAGAAACCTGCTACTGTGTATTTTAAACAAAGAGGTGAGATATGTAATCACATATGTGAATAAGAATAAAACTCCAGGAAATGATAGAATTATTATTGATATTTTAAAAAAAGATGAGGGAATAGAAAAATTGTTGGCAAGCTATATATCAAATATCTAAATGATAAAGATAATCAGATGAATGGAAGAATTTGTAGGGGATACTTAATTTTCTTGTTCTTTATTACCATATAGTTATTTATAAAACTTATCTCATATCATCCCTCTTTTTAGTAATATTCCATCTTTTCTTCTTATTGCTGACACAATTTTTCTTTTAAAAACCAAAATGTTACTTTACACTTTTGATACTTTTATTTCTTTCAGTATATTTTCTTGCCAATTCATAATTATACTTCAGTATTTTATTATTAAGTTTTTTTCAGACTATTTTACAAAATACTAGATATTCAATTCTTAATGAATCATTTAAAAAAAATTTCATATTCCCTTTTTTCCTCATACAAAAAAATTTCATATTCCCTTTTTTCCTCATACATTATCTTATCTCATTAGAAAATGTATTAATAAATTGTTGCTTTTTAATTCCATGTTTCTTGCAGTTCTTAAATAGTGTCAGTTATCTTCTTATTGATTTTACTCAAGTCTACTAATATTTTAAAATTCATAGGAGTGTTTGTAAAGGTTATGAATATCAATTGTTAATACTGTCTTAATAGTTTCTTCTCTCTACTTTTGCCGTAACATGTATCTTACATCTCACTAATTAATGATTACTTCCTGTGTTGAATCTATTAAGAATATTGCGATCTTGAAATACACACTTGCTGTTAATTAACATGTAATTCAATTCTAATGTATTTTCATTTGGATGCATTAATTTCCATTTAACATTTTTCTCAAAGAAAGAATTCATGATACAATTTTGTTTTGCGAACTCCACAAATCTGTGCTCTTTTTTAAATTTTTGTTACTATAATCATATTTACCCATAGCACTTTCATCTTTCAATTGTCTATCAATTTTAGAATTAAAGTCTCCCATGATAATTTAAAAATGTTGTTTGACCTTGTCAAAAACACTTTGTATATCTACTTCTATGATAAGCGTGTATTCGCTGCTAAAGAAAAGATTAATTTATTTAGACTTTAAATAATAAATAGCTGAGCAATGCTTTCAACCTAGAAGGTCATATTCATAGCGCTTAAACTCAGAAGTGACATAATTATTGAGAGAAAATAACGACTTGTATATGTACATAAAAATGCTTTATTTCTTCATCATAATGAAAACACGTCAGAGCATAAAACTGAATTATCTACATTTGATATCTTCTATTAATGCGAATAAATAATCTTGCAATCCTAATATATTATCAATCTCCAAAATATTGTTTTTCCATTTTTTACTTATAATGATGCCCACTTTTTAAATCGTCTCTTTAACTTTTCTACTATCTTCACAATAACCTACAAGATTTCATTTAATATTAGGCAATTCTAATTCGTGCAATCCTTCTTTGCTTGAAAGTGATCTGCACTTTAAAAGATTGTCATTGAATAAGCAGCTTGGGCCTGCAATTAAGAGTTTCTTAGGATCCTCTGCCTTTGGCCCCAACTGCTGCCTGGGTCAGCGAGGTAAACATGACCAAATTTGTCTGTCATGACTGTATATGTTTAAAAAAAGATCATTAACATGCTCATTTGTATTGCTTTCAAGAAAACTCAATAATTGATATTTCAGTTAAGAACTATCAGACAACTGAGAAGAAATCCCTATCCATTAATAAAGAATAAAGGTAAATAGTTTATAAATTATACAAGTTATTGCTGTTAGATAACAATCTAAATCCAACACCATTCTATTCACCTGAAATCTTATTATTATCTATAATTTCATTAAAACTTTCTCTTAAATCAATCTTTATATTTCTTCTCATATTTCTAAAATTCAAGTGCCATGACTCAAATCAATTTGTTTTACTAATTTACCTATTGTTCTATTCAATTACGAATCCACTACTCTATCCATATTCCCATAAGTTAAACTCTCCAATGAGTCACATTCCTTACCAACTTTACCCTAAATTTGTATTACATATTCAATGAATATTTTTGTTTTCAAAATTCATTCCTATTCTCACATTCTTTTCCCTTTGTATTTAACAATATTGAATCTATTTCTTTCAATTTCTCTTCTTCAGATATCTCAAAAGTTCTTATAATCCTTCTTTCCTACACTGTTAATTTCCTCAGTTAACTTCTTATTAAATTGATCCCATTTCCTTATTTCTATTTTAAACTATTTCTATTTTATTTTAAGTAATCATCTCATCTAGATTTTACCTTATTTTTCCTCATGTGCTTAATAATTTCTTTCATCTATTTTTACTATAAGACTTAAGAAAACTTTGAGTAATCAATAAATAATAAAACCATGGATTAATGGTACCATGGTTTAAAGCAAAAAAATTTAAGAGTGAACATATGATAATCACCTCTTATTGAGTATGATGTTCTTGACCGATAATACAGTTCAAAATTCAATCTTCCTGTCAGATATCCAAGGGATTAAGTAATGGTTTATGTAAAACTTGCTAATCAATAGAAATTTATACATTTTCAGTGATAAAAAAGTATTAATATTATATTGAACTATAACCAGATATATTATTATTTACATTAAAGATTACTTGAAAAGGTTTTACAAAAGGAAAATTTTCATTATATCAACAGATGACGAAATTACAAAAAAAAATTGTATACATATATATAAAATAAATAAGACACCATTCCAGAAAAATATGCTTTCAATGTGTTCAACTAATGAAAAAGCTAATACAATACAAAGAAAAAAAAGTAATAACAAAAAAAGAACTCTCAATAATATAAAATCTACAGAATCCAAATATCAGATTTGTGTTGCAATATTTTTGGAAAAAATATGCTTAAAAGAGTATTGATAAGATCTCGACATTTAATTTTGCAATATGTTTTAAAATGAATAAGAATTGTGCACTTAATAATCTATATTGAGCTGATAAAATGTACAAAATCTTAGCTTAAATAGAATGTATTATTTTGTCTAGTCTATAAAGGTCAATTGTGAGGTTTCAAAAATTTCGTTTCTGATTAATGCAAAGATATATGGTGAAAAATACAAAGAAGTCTGATTCAAAGGAACATAAATAGTGTAATAATTCCAAATAGAAAACAACAACTAATGATTCAATAACTTATTTACTAGAAATTATAGCAACTAAATTATATATAAATTTTGTAACTGGAAAAAGTGTCAATAGGTTCTTAATTTTTATATCATTATTACTACATTGTCACAGAAAATAGGTGGTATACATTAATATTTTTGAATATTATTTTGTGAGTAGTAAAAAAAAAAACACAAACATTTAAATCATCTATTAGACATAAGAATGAAATAGCCATACTGGATTAAAAAGATGTACTTAATGTCAGAGTAGCCAATGATACTTTAATTATATTTAATCAGTATATTAATTACTTCATTATCAGAAATTGTAGAGAAAATGAAAAAGTTTGGTGAAGTATTTCTTTTAATAAAAACGATTTGCAATTTTTCATTTCTATACTGTGAATTTTAAAATTAGTTTGAATCATAATTTTAATTAGAATTATCAACTATTAAATGATTAGTTATAATTTATGAAGATATTTTAACTGTTGTATTCCCCAGACACTTATTAAATTACTAACAAATGAATAAAATATTCAACGCTTACCTTCTCGAAGCAGCTTCGGCCTCTTCTTCAGCTTTTTTCTTTAAAACAGAAACAAAGAAATATATATATAAATTTAATACTTCTCAAATAATAAATATTCCAGTCTAAATTCTATAAACATAAGTTTTTCAATAACTCTTTATCTAAGCTTACAAGAAATAAAACGTTACATCAGATAATATTGCAATTTCTTCCATCAGCAGATTTAATCTAAAAAATGGTTGAATATAAAACTAAATTACTTTTTAATGCAATTAATAATTTAACAAAACAATCTTTTTAAATACCAATATCTTCTTGTTTTATTTAAAAAGATGGATAATTTTATAATAGCGTGTTGAAACTGCTTGAGGACGTAATTTTTATGTAAATAAACAGAATTATAATGTTACTGGGCCGTTAATATTTCTTTTCCAACTTTATAGTGCTTTTTTTTGATTTACAATAAAATCATAAATAATGAAATTTATCTAAAATAAATAAAAAATAAATTGGATAAACCTTTTTTTTTTTTGTTAATTTTTATTTTTCTAAAATGAAATTTGTAATTTTAACAAGAATAAAAACAATATCGTGGCAACACAAATCAAATTTTAATAACATGAAGAAAAATAAATAATTTTTCCAAAACAAAAACATCATGGCCACGCAAATAAAATTGTTAATTTTAACAAAAATAAAAAAAAATAATTGCCCCAAAACAACATCGTGGCCACGCAAATATAATATGTAATTTTAATAAAAATAAAAAGAAAGAATTTCGATTGGACTCACGTTTTATCTCACACAAACGTGAATTTTAGCGTGATTTCGTAAAAATCACGCTTACATCTCCCCTTTGACGATTGATTAAAGTATCACCCTTGTCTAGAGAAGCGGGGCAAAGTTTCCACAATTTTTATTACCTCGTACTACATCATTGGATTTGGAAAATAATGACTTGGGCCTGCAAATTTTAAGACTTTTGACAGTCTCAATTACAGACACTCTCACATAATACCGTAGTGAAATTTAAAATGGGATTGGTTGTATAAACTGTGTAACACAAAGTTTACCGTAAGTGGCAACGGCCGCTGCGGCAGATAGTAAACATCCTACTCTCTGTGCTGTAAATATCTGTACTGTAAATGTTAATAATGGGATTGTTCGTATAAACTACAACAGAATAATACGTCATATTTCTGTGCTGTAGCATACAAATAAATACTGTAGCGAAATCGTATAATCTGCGTAACACAAAGTTCACCATAAACGACGGCTTCCTTCTGCGACAGAATAAAAGTCCTATTTCTGTGCTGTAGCATAGAAATAGGTGCCACAGACAAGTAAATGGACTATTTCTATGCTTAACCATTGGAATAGAATGTTATATAGCAGCGCGGCCACTTAGACAGCATATTTCTGTGCTTTTGCATAGAAATTATGCCCTCAAGCGGTTCAACACGCTATTATAAAACTACCAAAAGATAGATTCAGCACACCAACCAGAGCACTTTCTCCAAGCCTTTGTAATATATGCTATAGAATTTAATTATACACTTCTTTAAGATAGTCAACAACTTGCTTCTTTTTACCTTCTTTTTCTGCAGTCCCTTCTAGCACATTTTTCATAATTCTTTTACATTTTGCCCAAATCAATTTCTTTTTGCCTCACAAATCTCTCACCAATAGTTTTTTAAATTTATTTTTATGATTACTCTTTTCAACACTATTACATTTTTTCTGTTTACCTTCCTTTTAACAAACCAATCCTTATTTCTAAAACTTCTAAACTCTTTATTTTTTTCTAATTGTCTAAGTCTTTATCTTATATAAATCTAACAAACATATTTCTCAAACCTAACTTCACAAGACCATAAAATAATCACTTATGCATTTAAGTCTGGATAACAATTGTAATTCTCAAACTAAGATCTTAATTATTACACCATTTTCAGTATTTAAATTAACAAATGTTTAAAAGCACTAACTTGTTCTATAATGTTCTGTCCAATGATTATAATTTTTAATTTTTTTAATTCTCTCTACCTACTTTTATCCCAGATTTTTACACAATACATTCGTCTTAAATTATATTTGATTAAGTTCATCTCATTTAGTGACAGAAAATATGATACAAAGAAGGCTCTTCTACTTTCTGTTGACTTATCCTTATCAAAATAACTATTCCATAAGTCTAATAGAAACTAAACAAAATTTATGCTATACATTTTATTTATTTTTTAAAGACTACACCTGGGTCTCGTTTTATGCGGTAGATAGGTTCCACAGAAAACCCGCATTAAAAAAAAAATCGCACAAAAATAGATTTAACTTACCTTGAAAAATGAGGGATAGGTTCGGTAATTTTCAGAATTCACATAAAAGTAAAGCACCAAGGAAAAATTACTTTAAAATTCGCATTAAAAAAATAAGCAAATAAAGTATGACTAATAAAAAATTCCGAATATTTGAAAAAAATTAATACAAGACAAACTTTTTTTTATTAACTACACTATTTAATTTTACATTTTTCATACATATTTTAATCATTACCGCTATTTGACAATATGCGTTCATTTGTAAATTGGTAAGAAATCAGATTCGTGATATGATGTAAAACTAGCGCCTCTTTTAGTCTTGTGCTGTGTTAATGGTTTTCTGTTTCTATATTAAAAAAATGAGATTGCAATAAAAACAATAAGATTATACATTATCATTACAAAGAATATTTTCAGTTTATAAAATCAATAAAATCTTCGTTTTTTTATTTTAAAAATCTAAAAGATTAATATTCATTTCTGTTATAGCTAACAAAATATGTTTTAAAAGTTTAAAATTTTTGAATATTTATTGCTATATTTTTATATGTAAGTATAAATCTATTATTATTATTTACTCATTAGTATAAGTAGGTTATTTACATAGAAGCTAAGATTCTAAATACAGCTTCAGGCCATATTCACGTTAGCTGCTAATATAACGTTATAAGTCAAAATAAGTTATTAATAATTTAAACTTCTTGATATCTAATAAATACAGTGAAATATGAAAGATATTAAGAAGAAACATGAATCGCATAACTTCAAAATCGCATTAAAATAATCCGCATAAAACGAGACGCAGGTGTATTTAATTTTCTAAATATTTTCTGATTCATATACAAAATTTTTAATAAATATCTCTCCTATTCTTTATCCCCTTTTTTTCCCCCCTTTAAAACAGTCAAACAAGTCAGTTCATTTCATTGTTTGCCTATTCAAAACCAATAAAGCAAATATTTTCTTTATTCTATGTAGGTTTCTCTAACAATACTTTTCAATGCTTCGATCACATCTCTTGTCCGACCACCTCTTTTAAGTACAATCTACTCTTAAGATAAAAATATGCTCAGTTTATTTAAAAGATATCTATTCAGAATTAAATACGATTTCACTTGCATATGAGATTAAACTGTTTTAAAAATTTTCACATTTCGTAGCATTAGAATTTTTCTCTAATAAAATTGTAACTTGTGAAAGAAAATTCAGGCTGCCACAAAATTTAATATCTCTATAGAAAAAAATATTTCAGTTACATTATAAAAATTTCTTTCATAATGGCACAATTTACATAGCTTATCTATTTCACTTCCTTTTTTAAATAATATACACATCAACATTTCCATTATGCAGATGATAAATATTATTCTCAATTTTCTCAATAAATCTACAACAATTTCATTACAGTGCCCCATATTTAGCTCCAGTTATAGCTTTATTTTTCAACTCTGCTTTTTATATCCAGATTGTTTTATTCTATTATATGTATTAAATAAATCTCTTTTCTTCATAATTTCTTTGTTACAAATCACTATCTTCCAGCTCTACTTTTTCATGACTTAATTTACACTATTCATAATTTTTAATTGATAAGTGCGATAAGAGAAAATATTTAAAATCTCTAATCGGAATACTCTTATCCCCAGACCAATTGGTTTCAAGCTTATGGCTCACCTCAATGAGGAGCTAGAATATCTAGACACTAGCCATAATCTTGAAACCAATTGGTCATGGGATGAGAGTATTCTGGATAGAGATTTTAAATATTTTCTCTTACCGCACTTATCAATTTAAAGCTTGTTTGAGCTATTGGTACGCTCTCTGTATTACATTTTTGTAAATACAAGCTTATAAAAGCAATGTCACATTATATATGACTTGCTTTATTGATTACTATTCATAATTCTAACTTTTACAAAATTCATATTTTTCTTATTTCTTTCCCTTTAATGATGCCATCAACTCCATTTTATTCATTACTACCTCAAAAATATTAAACTTTTAAATAGTCTTCACTCTTTTCTCAAAAATTTAAATCTTGTTTAGTAGAAATCTACTACATATAACTATTTCTTTCTTATTATTAATGAATTCACTATCTTATCTGACTTATTCATGGTTAATTTCTATAATAATTTTTTAATTCTAAGGACTTTGAATTTTCAGTGTTATCTGGAAGAATGCACTCAAATATAAACAAAAACAAAAAAAAAATCAATAAAATAATATTACATCATTTAATTTCTCAGTATTCATAACTACATTTAAAAATATTTCTCTTACAAGAGTATAATATCTTTTTTTGAAAAAAATAACAATAAACAAACAAACAACAACAACAATTAGTGTTCAATTTCATAAATAATACATATTCATGGTCATAAACATTAGTAAACAACAACAACAAAAAATCTCAAAAATTAAAGCATTTAAAATGTACTTTGCCTTAACACAATGCCATTAATAAAAAAATGTGTTAAAGTTCAAATAAGTTAAGGTTTATGAGCTATATGAAACTATACTAATAATTTTAGGATTGAAATTAAAATTTTGAACATAATTTCATACAAAAATTATTAAACCTATGAAACAAACAAGTCCAAATATGTTTATTAAGATTTTATAATTCACATACCAGATTCTTAAAAAATCACAAGTGAATTTGTAAATAATGTTCATCTTTTGCTGTATTAATATATTTTGTCCAATAAAAATGATCTTTATTTGACCTTCAATTTGTTATACAGTAATAAATTAAACATTAATATATATCAATATATATATTAATATATGTATTAATATATTTTGTCCAATAAAAATGATCTTTATTTGACCTTCAATTTGTTATACAGTAATAAATTAAACATTGACACCTGAGAAGACTGAAACTTCAAAGTAACAGTGGTTTTTGTTTTTATATTAATCAAGCCAGCATACAGTTTCAAATATTAACTTAGATCAAATTTTGATGATTTTTATTGAGTATGTAAATAATTTTATGGCTTATCAAATATGTAAAACTGAGAATATAAACTTATTCACAGAATAAACAACTGCAAATACATTTCTAAGATAATTCACAAGCTAGAATCTTAACAAATCATTTAAATGAACTTGTAAATAACAATCACATTTTTCCAGTCTATTTGACAGATAAATTATATCTGATCTTCAGTTTGTTATGTGATCATTAAAAATCACAGAGGCAAAACCTTCAATACAGTAATGCCACTTAGTGCAAGCCAGAGTGATCAATGGATGCAGGAAGATTCGTGCATAAAATCCCATCTAGTGAGTCTGGCTTGCACTGACTGGCGCGACTGTATGGAGAGTTTTACCTCTATAAAAAACGGCTTGTGTACGCATAAAGAATGGCGATCATGTGATGTTTGATCATTAAAAATCATTAGTATTTCATCTAAATTAATAAAAGAAACAAAAAGTTTCATTCTTCCGAGGTATCAATGCTTAATGTATTACTATATAATAAACAGAAGATCAGATAAAGAGCATTTTTTATCTGACAAAAGAAAAGGTGGGCATTTTTTATTAAAAAAATTCTTTGGGAATCTAGCCAGTGACTTATCTTGGTGACGTATTTGGACTTGTTCGTTTAGGTTTATATTTTCAATGTTAAATATTTGACAAGTTGTAAATTACTTACATGCTCATTAAAAATGCTTAGAAATTATTAATTAGATTTTCCAGCGAATGAAAAATTCAAAATAAAACCATCAATACATATTATGTAAAATGAAATACTATAAGTTATGTTTGTACGCCCCATTTAAAAGCCTAAATTACACTTTTAAGAGAGAAAATTCAATTTATGGTATATATATATTTATAAGAAACTAGACCTATCGGTGATAAACAGAAGTAAATTTGCTACTCTCTATAGTCCCAAATTCAAAATACATTACACTAGCAATCACTACTGCTGTTATTAATTTTATGCTCAAAATATGCTACACTTTAAACTTAACACAACAGAAAACAAATATTTTTAATGTTTATTATATATGTGAGAATGTAAACAAAGGCAAAACTCCCCATACAGTAGTGCCACTCTGTGCCAAACAGAGTAATCAATGGATGCCAGAAGGCTTGTGCATAAAATCCCTATCTAGTGCCTACTCATCCAATATCTCAAGACTAGTTTCTGGCTTGTGGCCATCATCAGTGAGGAGCCTTGGATCTGAGAGCACTGCACCTAGATTTTATGCACAAGCCTTCTGGCATCCATTGATTACTCTGTTTGGCACAGGGTGGCACTACTGTATGGGGAGTTTTGCTTTTGTTTACAACAAATTATGTGCTAGTATAGAGATGGTGATCATGTGATGTTTGATGTGAGAATGTCAAAAAACAACAATCCATATACAAATATATATATATGCAACAGATTTTATATTAAAAAATCTAATTATATACATAGTTGTCAGATTGAATTATTTACCTATTTTGAAATATAATAATGAATTGTAATATTGTCATAGTTCACAATTCAAAATTTTGCTATTATGTGGTTAAAGATTAATTGCAGGCCAGTTCAGTTATTTCTGATGCTAGAACTTCTGAGCAACAAAGCATACGATTATTCTTTAATGATATAATAGAGGGCACTTAAATGCACTCATTCACCATACAAGAAAAAAAGATAAAAATGATAAATTTTGAATTTGTTTATGGTTTCTTAATTATTTTTTTTCCATAAAAAAATATTAAATGAGACTAAAATACCAAATTCTAGAATTCCTACTGAAGTTTATGTCCAATTAGTAAGTTTGATTTAATAAAATAAATACTTAAACTTTGTGTTATATTGCTACGATGACTTTATAATAATAAAAAATAGACAATTCAAATATGTTCATTTTATATTCAATAGGCACATCTGTGTGCGGATATATGTGTGTTTTATTTAAACCTATTGATATATGTAAATTACATTGTAGTAGTGGATATTTTTTTTGTATCTTAATCAAAATCAGAATACTTAACTTACATTTATAGCCATATTCTATTGATCTTAATTTAATTTTAATTTAATTGTTATTAATAAATTGATATTTCATTGTTAAAAGTTATTCCAGATTTTGCTAAACCTTTTATGTTACAAACTGACAGTAGTAATGTAGGATTGGGAGTGGTACTTTCAGGAGAATGAAGAGAAGATACCTAGCATTTTACATTTTTTAAGTAGGACAGGGGTCCCCAACCTTTTTGCACTTAAGAGCACATTCTATAATACCGGCCAGGTGGCAAGCACCATTTATTTTTTCACCCAGGTGGCAGGCACCATTTATTTTTTCAATGTAAATTTATAGTTGGATTTTATTAATAATACACATAATGTACAAAAAAAAATTTATTTCAAAAATAAAATTTTAACATATAATTAACGTTTATATTTTTACGCTGTAAAAGTATAGTATGCCCTACAATTTGATTACAATAAAATACAATACAATAATTTATAAGAAATCTTAAAAATTAAATTTATTTGTATCAGAAAATAATTTTTTATCATGTTCGGATAGCGACGGGCACACTTAAAATGATCTGCGGGCGCCATGGTGCCCGCGGGCACCTGAAGTAGGACATTAAATCCAGTGGAAAGAAATTATACCACCACAGAAAAGAGAGGCATTGGCAATTGTTTGGGTCTTAAATAAACTTAAACATTTATTTATAGGGTCTGAGGTTATTGTTATCACTGATCATAAAAGTTTAGAGTTTATAAATAGGTGTTACTTAACCAATGATAAGCTTATAAGATGGGTGTTGTACTTACAGAAATTTAATTACAGGGTAATTCATTGCTCCGGGAAAGAAAATATAGTGCCAAATATATTAAGCAGAAATCCGATTTCGGATCACAGTCAAAACTCAACACTAGAGGGAACTCAATAAATATCCCTTAAGACTTGAACCTGAGGTATCGATAGAGAAAGATATAAAGAGACTCCAGTTTTTACAAACTCAGATACATGTAAGAAGCTGGTACAAGGCTGTAATGAAGCAAATATCAGACAACCAGGAAGTCGCACATAAAAAAAAAAAAAAATTATATCGGTATAAAATAATAAGTGGGTTGTTGATGTTTCAAGTTAAAAGGGGAGTAGATTGTTGGAGAATATTTATATCGTGAAATCTAAGAGTAAAACTAATAAATTATGTGCATGGGATATATAGGCATTATGAATCATTTAAATCAAGTAGACTTCTGCAGAGATGGTATTATTGGCCAAGTTTATACAGGTCAGTGGTCGCTACATTAGAGGTGTCATGAATGTCGGCAAAATAAACCAGCTAATAAAAATTATGCTGGTATGCTGGCTCCAATAATAGTTAAGAACCCGAACGAGATACTAGTCAGATTTTTATGGTCCGTTGCCGTCCTTTCGTAAATATAAATATATACATTAGTAACCTATGATGTTTTTTCGAAATTACTACAGGCCTACCTCTTACGAAAGGCTGACACCAAGTCTTCCATAACTATGTTAAAAGAAAAAAATTATTCAAGTTGGAAAACCTGGGACAATTTTGAGCGATCACAGAACTTTTATATCAAAAGAATGGAAAAATTGGCTTCAGCAAGAACAGATACATCATGTTCTCACCTCCATCCGTAACCCCCCAGTCTAACCCATGCGAACAGGTTATGAAAGAATTGGGGAACTTATTTCACGTACATTTGAAAGGTAACCAACAAGTTGTTTAAAGTATTGCCACAAATGGTTAAAATAATTAACTATACATACCACGAATCTACAGGGTTAGCTCCAGAACACTTGCACTATAGCCTGGTTGAGCCTTCTCTTATCAAGGGCCCTCTTCCTACTGGGAATGAAACTATAAATGTAGTAGAGGATTGAAGCTTTGCTAGAGACAGATTAAAGAAGCCGAACAGAGAATAAAAAAGTTCACCCAATACAATTTACGGTAGGAGGCTGGGTTTATGTTAAAACTCAGCCAGTTAGCAAATTAAGTGATAAACAATATAAAGTTTTTCCCTTTATTTGAAGGCCCAAACAGGATTATCCAAAAATGCGGACCTAATGTATTTATAATACAAGAAAAAAGAAATAAAAAGGAGACTTATAATGCAAGAAACCTAAAACCCTTTAAAGGAAATGGGGAAAAGATCCCATGGGGTAATTAAAAGTTTTTCTTTCTTTCTTTTTTTTTTTTTCGAGAAAAAGTGCAATGAGTTGGTATTTTTCAGCCAGCTCATATACACATATGATTTTTATTAAGTTATTTTTAAATAAGAAAAAAAAATGCGAATATGTTATGGCTAAAATAAAAAAAATTATTTTGTTTTAAATTTGTTTTTAAAATAAAAGTTTTTATATATAAATCTACATTTTTTTATTTTTGAATTATGTTAAAATACAGATTAGGTTGGGATTTTAAAAGCTTTTCTTAGAAAAATTTTCTTTTGTTTCTAATTCTGGGAAATGAAAAGGGAGGGGGGTTGTTCTGGTGTTGAAGCTTTAATTACTGAAGGTATTTTGTTATCTACTGTGCTCGCCAACTTAAAATGTTGCTATGAGATTAAAGGTGTAAATACAGACTTTGAGACTAAAAAAGACTATAAATTGCGTATTTTGTTATCTACTGTGCTCGCCAACTTAAAATGTTGGTATGAGATTAAAGGTGTGAATACAGACTTTGAGACTAAAAAAGACTATAAATTGCGCGATTATCTTTTGCTCAAAAAGTATTGATATTTTGGCTGCCTGTCATGATCAATTGCCCGAGTTTGATTCAGTACAGGCTTATCCAGAATTGCAAAAGCTAAATAAAATATAAATATTTTAGAAAGTGCCGAGAATATGCTGAGTGACTAATAGACCACAGAACTTTCCCCATTGGGAACGTCTCCACTGGACACCACCAGGAACTGCCATGGAAACGACGAGCCAAAAAAGGAGTACTTGTAGAGATAGCTGAGTGCATAAGACTAGAATGAAAATAGCAGACAATCTTTGGATGAAGGGAACCTTATTACCACGGAAAGAATCAATACACTGATCGATCAGGGTAAATAGACTTTGTTTACAAGCAGCATTCTTGATATGATACATAAACTATAATAGCGCAATAGTGTGGTGAAAGGCCTTTGCTTCACCCACTCACACAAAATAAATTTCAACAATATAAGGAGACGTTTAAATTTTTTTTTATTACTTATTTTATGTTAATGCAAATAATTAATATATTTTAGTATGCTTGCTTTTCTTAATTAATCTAACAGTAAAGATATATAGCCAGAAGTAATAATTATACTCTTGTGATAAGATCAATAAAAAAAAAAGAAACTGGAAAGAGTAGCAGTTTCAAAACAGGTTTGACACTTCCAGAAGAGGGTTTGAACGTGTTATTAAACATATTCTTATAGTAAGTTGCCTTTAAGAACATTCCTTGATTTTATTCCCTGTGAGTATTAAGGATTGTCAATACACTTGTATTAAGTGAAGGCGGCGCGTTCCTTCGAGAACGATACGTTAAACTAGCAATAAGATTGATAGAATGGGAAGTGAAAGAAGGGTTGAAATGGGAATAAGAAGGGGAAAGAGGGAAAAAAGAAAAAGAAAAACTTGGACTATAATTATAATAGTTATATGAATAAATAAATCATAATTCAAAAATAAAACTGCTGTTGTTTAAAATTTTAAATCTTATTTAATTTTTTTTGTTAGTCCAATCATGTCCCTGACATTACATTTTTAAGTTGCTGTTCGTATATAAATAAAAACACCATGATTGTTGAGTGTATCCCACATTCTAATTCTAGGTTATTCCTAGTGGCATCCTTGTTCGATGATTTTGGGGATAAGAAGTACTAAACTTCAATCTGACAAAATGTCGCACACAAGGCTAATCATAAATCCCTACTCCATATAAACAATTATGCACAAATGATAGCTCAGGACACAGGAACTCTATATATTATTACTGTGAGCAAGAGATAAATAAATAAATAAAATAGCTTATCGTAAATCATTTCAAATAATTCCTAGATTTACCTATTATATATAAGTAAATAATTTTACTGGGATCATTTTAAAAATTCCTAGAACAGTAAACTGTCATGAAATAGTCATATACACTACAATTTATAAAACAGAAATTGGATAGAATACAGAAATTAAAAATATTTTTTAAAATAATTATTTAATAACTAATTGATTAACAATAAACATAAGAAAATATGATAGTATGAAATTTTAAACATTTATTTCATCAAAAAAATATTTTCATAAAAATTATAATCAATCGATTTCTATTCCTAAATTAATTTTTGATTAATTAAGCCATTTCTTTAAAATAACTAAGAGTTTAAAAAACAAAAACTTAATTAATTTTTTATTAAGTTTTTAGGAGGAAAAATGATTGAAAGGAGAAAACATGTTAAAAATTTTTACAAAAAATTAAATTTTCTACAAACTATTTCATAATTTTGAAGAGAAAATTGACTGAAATTTAAAAAAAAAGTTTCACAATTTAAAAACATTAACTTAATAAAAATATTTAAAATGATTAATTCTTATAACAAAAATATATATATATATTTTTACTATACATGAAAATGTAGTGCACACACACACAAAATACCTTTAACCATGGTTTTATTTTCTGGGAAGTCCTTCTTTCCAATTTTTTCCAACTGAGTTTCTCCTTGAAGGCTTCTAGACATATACATGGATAATTTGTCCATTTCTGGGTTTGCAATAATTCCAGGTTAAAAATAGAAAACATCATCCATTTCTTTCCACTAAAATTTCCAGACACACACACAGAGACTCATGCTCTTAGTTGAAGACAAGGTTGCAGATTACTTTAGGAATCAAATTTATCTATATTTTTATTCCAATGAAAATAGGTTACATGGAGGAAGATGATGTCTAACTTTTAACTAACTTAGCACATGATTTTTATTCCAGTGAAGACAGGTTACATGGAGAAAGCCGATGTCTACCTTTTAGCTAATTTAGCAACTGATTTTTAGTGCAGAAACCATTTTTATAAATAAACTCATAGTATGCTAAAAGCTTATTAAAACTTCAGCTATTTTATGCAACAGTTTGGTTAAGACTTCTGTTTCTTTCTTCTTTATCAGCTGGAGTAAAACATGACTGCTTTCTTCAACAGCTAAGTTAGGAATATTTATCAGATGCTACTACTATATTATTATTAATCCTATCTACTTTTCTTTAAACCTTATATTCTCAATACCTGGTGTTATTTCATTAATTTATTTCCCCTGCTTTATTCTCCAATTCTATCCTGTTTGTGTGTGTATGACTGATTTCCATTTCCTTGTATTTTTATTATAAATACATATGTATATACAAAAACAAATTCATGTTGAGAACCATTTATCAAAACCTTTTTTAAAGATCTGATGAGGATCTGCTAGCAGAAGTATGCATAGTGACCTGCAATCCTGGGATAGATACAAAATCCAGTCACTAGACTATAAGTATATAATGCAGGATGAACACCCAAAAGTCTATTTCAATTTAGACATTATAAGCTATTACGACCCAAAATAATGCAAAAATCATTGCAAAACTCTACTCCTTTGAGATTTAGGACTGGGGATCATGGCAGGGCTATGTTAACTGGATCATGATAAGCAATAAAAAATATGAAAATCTAAAAGAGGGTTGGAGCAATGCCTGGGAAAGAACACTCCATGGAGTGGCATGAAAATATTGCATCCTTAAGCCAACAACAAAACCCTCTAGCCTTCACCAAAACTGAAAGTACATCTAAACAAATTTCAACAGTCAAAAACTCAATCCAATTTCCAAAATCATGCTTCAATTTTCTGTTCAACTTTAAATGTGAACATTAATACTTCTATTTTATAATCAAATTATAACAATCATTCTCTACACTATTATCACATTTCACAGTAATATGTTTTAAATTAATTCTGCATCAAATTACAGAATTTTGTTTTTCAGGTGTATTTCTGAGATTCATGTTATGTGATCACTAACCACCAGAAACTTATCACGATTGGCCCATAGTTGGGTTGCCAATTGTCAAAGATGTAGGTTGAATTAGTTTGATAAGATCAATTATAAATTAATGATAAT
Organism: Epiperipatus broadwayi; assembly: GCA_028023455.1. NCBI lineage: Eukaryota > Metazoa > Onychophora > Udeonychophora > Euonychophora > Peripatidae > Epiperipatus > Epiperipatus broadwayi. The sequence continues at coordinate 1,932,317 of JAQFVV010012427.1, forward strand.
GATATTCATACTTTATACTTATTTGATAAAACTAACAAATGGGAAATATATTTTAAAATATTAGTTTCATTTGTCTGTTCTATAAATATTTGTTGAAGCTCTGAAGCAATATTTATAAAAACAAACACATCAAATGTAAAATTTAGTTAAGTAATTTCTATTTATTTTTGTTCTCTTAATTTCCTACTTTAATATACAAAATACTTCTTGTAAAATAGTTTGGACAATGGAATCATCTACATTAATTTTATTAATATCATCAGCCTGATCACTGTAGTTATATTTTGATATTCTTCAGGATTTGACTGTATTAATATTCCAAAATTCTAATCTTCAACAAAATGCTTATAGAATCGAATGCCTTTTCACAATCTACAAAACCAAAGCAAAATAGGAACTCAAACACATTGGTCCTTTCTAAAACTTCTCTTAATACCTACGTGCAAAATGTGCTGCAATTACTTCTATATCCAATCTGTTTTGCTTGAATTTGAAGATGTATACATAGCAATTAATCAATTCACAACTCAAGCAGACTAGCATAAACTCTAAAACAATACCAATAGTTTCACTGCTACAAGTAGACTTCTCAAGTCTAAAAAACTACAAAATAACAACATATTTAAATTCGAATATCAGCCTTTCAAGCTAATTGTGCAAACGCTTTACGAGTGTTAATAATAAATGAATACATTCTCACCAATACAAGATATAGTATTTATGCAGGAATAAAAAGGCTGATATTCGAATGTAAATACAAGTGTATACAGACGCTATATAAAATAAATGCTTATTAACATATTTAAAGTAAACATTACCCACAATTCAACTTACTTCCCATACACCCTTAATATTAAAAGAACTTTTAAATAACTTAATTGCTTCAGAATCATAAATTTTTAGTAATAAAGATTCTTTAATTCTTATCTTTATTTCATTTCTCTCAAAGACCTTAGCTTCATCAAAATTAATAGTGTGGCCTGTATCTTTTTAATGGACATATAAAGCAGAACTAAGATACTTATATCTAGCCCTACTTTTATGTACCTTTATTCTTTCATTTAACTCAAACTACTCTGACCTTCTTACAAAAACAGAGGATAATATACACTACTCCAGGAATAGTGTATCAAAAATTTCCTTTGTATTACTTAATAAATTATTCAAAGTAATACCTCTTTTCCAAGCAATTTTCTTATTTCCAAACAAATTATTATTTTTACATACAATTTAAATAGTAAAGAAATAAAATCATATTTTTCTTTATCTTTTATATCTATATATATATTTTCAACAAATTTATCAGAGTAACCAATATTCAAATAATCTTTATAAAATTGATCTTTCTGAAACAAAGCTACTCCATTAGAATTATTTAATCTCTTATTTCTATAACAAAAGTTACTTAAAGCAGCTATTTAAAAGTTCTTTTAATATTAAGGGTGTATGGGAAGTGGAATTGTGGGTAATGTTTAGTTAAAATATGTTATTTTGTAGTTCTTTACACTTGAGAGAGAAGTGAAATCATTGATAGTGTTTTAGATTTTATTTTTTTAGCTAGTCTAATTGAGTTGTGAATTTGGGGTAATTTTGATTACTTATTAACTATTTTAGCTTTTAATATTTACATAACAATTAGTAATAACCTTAATAAATATTCTTGTGTAGCATTGTTAATAGATAAATAGCTTTGTTTCTAATATTTTTCATTTTGCCATTCTTAAATATCAGTAATAGTTAGTATTGCATTCTTCTAACAATCTGGTATATTTTTATTATGTAAATATTGGCATATAGCTTATTATTGGCCATTTAATTGGCCAATTCACAAACTGAAGACAAAGTCAATTGTCAAAATATATTCACCTTTTAATATTATATTCACTTTAGTTTCGTTTGTAAAAAGTATATTAATAATTTGTCAGATTATGAAAGTGAACGAAAGTTTATTCAAAAATAAATTTTGATTTATAATGTGATAAATATTCGATAGCGGCTGAAATTAAAAGGAACGTCAAATCGCCAACCAAAAAGATTTGCCGACATCATGATTTCTTCCCACTTTGCAATAAATAAATAATTCTTGCTAAAATCTTAACTATTTTTCTAAAATAATTTTTTTTAGCACTATTTTATTAAAATAATTTATAATTCGTCAAAAAATACTGTTAAAATGATCTAAAATATTCGTTTATCATTTTGAAAATAAAACAAAAACCGCTTGTAACTCTTTACTTTTTGGCAGCCATTTTCTTTGTTGTCAAAATTAAACAGCCATTAAGGTTGAAGAGAAGGCGGTGCTTTGGCTTTGTTTGACATATTTGCTCATTTTTATTGATTTTTTACTTGTAAAATAATTCAAGAAAGGGCAGCATCTCACAAAACTTTTTTCCTTGTTTAAAATGAGTATAAATTCTCATACGTAGTACAAAAGGTAACCGATTTAGAGTGACGTCAAATCCCCTCATGTTTACATGAATCAATCAGTTGAAAGATTAATAGATAAATAGCTTTGTTTGTAATATTTTTCATTTCACCATTCTTAAATATAAGTAATAGTTAGTACTACATTCTTCTAATCATCTGATATATTTTTATTGTGTAAATATTGGCATATAACTTCGTCAGCCATTTTTAAAATCCTTCATCTGCGTCTCTTAACATATACATAAAAATTCCATCATTCTGTATTCTTCATAAATTTATATCATTTAAAATAATTGGAATTTCGAAAAATGTTATAACTTTAGGGAGTTACTTGTTTTCTTGTTATTGATTACTAATCTCTTCTTTGTAGAATTTTCCACACACTTCGCATGTCATCCCTCTTTTATCCTATTGTAGAAACAACTTTCTTTCCAACAATAAGATGATGTTTTATCCTCTGTTTTTTTCTATAATTTTCCTGACCATTTCACAATTATTTTTATGTCATCATTATATTTTTACAAGATACGAGATATTCAATTCTTTTAAATAAACTATTTTTACATATTTTGAGAAGATTTCATTACTCTGTACATTGCTGCATTTCTGTTAAAAATTGAATGGTGAACTGCTCCTTTTTTATACATCATTTATCTGTGCAGTTCCTAATAGGTATCAGTTATCTTTTTATTGATCACATTTGAGTTACAGTCAATTTTTAAGTATGATATACTTTAAATCGATTTGAAAATTTTAATTTAAATTCATTAGTTTTCTAAAATTTATGAATATCAACAATTAATACTATCCTTCCTAATAGTTTGTCTCCCTAGCTTTACATCAATATTAGTCTTATTTTTCATAAACCAATGTTCACTATCTATGTTAAATTTATTAAGAAAATTAATCTTGAAATACATGATTTCTGTTAGTCAAAATATAATCCAATCCAAATGTATCTTTATTTGGATGCTTCCATGTCTATTTCTACTTTGAATTTTTTTTTTCAAAAAAGAAATTAATAATGTTACAGTTTTTATTTTTCTGAAAATTGCACAACTTTATCCTTTGTCATTTCTGTCTCCATAATCAAATTTTGCCCACAGCATTTTCATCTTTCAATTGTTTTTTAATTTTAGCATTTAAATCTTCCATGGCAATTAAAAAATAAAGTCATTATAATCATCTAAATACAAATTCTCTATGTATTCATCAGAATAAGAACTTATCATACCATTTACACCTTTTTAGACCCTTTATCAATACTTTTATTTGTATTAAACTAACAGTTTCAATTGTCCTGCAGTCATCATCAGAGCTCTTGTTAATTCTATTTCCAAAACACAACTCTAAAGAGGTGTAAATGGTATGATATGTTATAATAGAAATCAATACATAGGAAAAGAAGTAGAAAATTATAAGAACTTATTAGAGCATAAATTATAGCACGTCATACCTTCCATTAAGTTAAATAACTAATATTGTCACTCTGTCTGATATACAATTGATCTCTACAAAATTGTTTTCATTTTTTATTTGAAATGAATCCCATTCCATTTGTGTTTTTCTAATATATATCCTCTTTTCAAATAAATTTTCTTCAGCTTTTCTTTTAATTTTGTAAAGTTAAGCAACATCTCATTTAATATTAGTCAGTTCTTTTCATTCACGCAACCTTCTTTCACATGAAAGTGATGCACAGTTCTAAGTAGTTAAGTAAAAGGTTACCACTGAATGGCAGCCCCAATTAAATTTAAATTTTTAACCATTATATCATATAAGAAAAATTTTTAATGTTATATCCTGGGTCTTCTAATAAGATGGAGAATCTACCTATGAAAAAAGCTTTTCAATAATTTATGCAAATGATGTTTTATAGTTATATGAGTATATCGATTTATTTATAACAATTTTAAATACCATATAAAATGCAATGATTTCCATTTCGCTATTAATATTATATAATCCACTTTGCATTTTCACAGTCAATGCATCAGCGTCTAAATTTTAATGCAAACTAAGCAATCTGTTTGTGTATTTTCATTTTTAATATTACTGCCTCAATATATATTAGGTATAATTAACTGGATAAATACTATATTTTCCATTTATATTATTAAATATTTAATAGAATAAATTACAAAATGACTGATACTTTGGTAATGTGGTACATTAAAACTGAATGTGGTCAGTTAAAATTTTTCTTTCGCTGATCGTTATTTGCATCAATCTTTACACGATGACTATTTAGTTTGATTAGAAGATTGATTTTTTTTTAAAAAATTCCATTTTCAGATTATTGTGATAGCTGTTAGACAAAAATAAAGCCAAGTTTAATTTGTGCTATTCACAAATTTTTATATAGAATAGACTTTATCTTACTCTAATAGGGCAATACTTTAAAACTATTTAACATAGCAGAATTAATTATCACACAGAATACACAATATATGAGACTGATACATATACATCCACAAACACACACACAAGATTGAAATATTGTCTATAAAATATTTGCAAATAGAACTTTAAAAGTTACTTACTTTCTCATCTTCAATGGCCTTCTTATCATCCTAGTGAAAAAAATAGTGAAAACATAAATGAAAAAAGATTGTTGTTTTTTTTTTTAATTTTTTTATTTACTGTAAAAAATATAAAAGATATTAATTTAACTACTGTTATCATGTTTCTATTAGTGTTGACAAAGTTATTTGTATACGAAAATAGTTTGAATTTATTTTATGCAAATAATGTCCTTTGAAGAGCAATAATTCATTATTATTTACTCTTATCCAAAATTATCTATCATTGAGACAGACTTGAGAAGTCGATAAAGAACTAAGCCCATATTTCTATATTAGTTTCTGGTTTATAGTCTTCTTCGGTGAAGAACTTTGCATTTTAATCCAACAACTATCTTTAACTCTTTATATTATCAACTTAATGAAATATGTCAACCTGATTGTAAAATTATATAAATCTGGCATTAGGCTAATAAATAGATATGTTAGTGATCTCAGTTTTATATTAATTGTAAGAACCATTCATTCTTTGCCAAGAATATTCACCAATAAAATATAATGATTACCTCTTCTTACATTAAATATATGTTTTTAAAATCAAAAATTCACTGCATATCCTACTCCAGATTTATCTATTTTTAAGCTTCAATGAATACTGTAGATTGAATGGTAATGCTATATCCACAACCTTAGAATAGTTTCTGGCTATTGGCAATTTTTATTGAAGAATAAAAATATAGAATCTAACCACATATCCATAATTATAAAAACATTAAAATTGTGACTGTAATTCAACTTTCTTGCATAGTTCTATACATTTGCTATTAACTATATATTTTAGTGACATCAATTTTATATATAACTAGATAACTTTCACCCTGTGACTAATACATTTAATCTTTATTTTTAGGAATAATAATTTGCTTTATTTTGGGATTTTAAAGCCATCTATGGAAGACTAGGTAGAAGCACTATTACATTCACATTTCCCAGAATGCCACAATCCAGAAATGAGCCTGGAGATGATGAAACATTATCATCTAGAGTTGCTTGAATACTCAAGATTACAATAACTGGAGTGAAGTAATGCCTCTAAAAAAGTAATAAAAGAAATTGGAGAAAATCATGTTTATAGTCATATTAGCATTGTAGCATCAGAAACAAGAAGGTTGTCTTGAATTCAAATTCTTAGAATAAATTTTAGACTTCATAGTATACAGAATTAAAGGTAACTGCAGGATGATGAAGATCATAAGTCAAAGATTGGTTGGGTAAATGGATATAAAAGACTTACCATTTAATGTTCATTCATCATTCAAGTTTATACGAGCATTTATAAATGCAGATTCCTCAACAGATTGTAAAGTACTCCAAGGTTAAAATGATAACTGCATTAAAAATAGATCTAGTTCCAATCACATTTGTAAAAAGATTGATATTCTTTCTTTAGAAGCATCTGCTGAGACAAATTTCAGTAACTATTACTAATTTGATCTGAGACAGGGAATTGTTTTTAAAGAATGAATTATGGATATATCTATTCCCGGACTCACTAAAAAAAAAAAATTGTAATCGGTTCTCTGATAATGATCTTAATTAATTAATGACTTGATTAAGAAAACACGACATTTTAGAATAATATACTAAATGTGAAAACTCATAATTGATATAGAAATTTAAAGACTGAAAATCAACATGTTGATAAAAAAACCTTAAAACTATTTTAAGATCTTTTTTTAGATGGATTAAAATTGGAATTAAGAGTTGAAACTAGCATATAGATCTAAAAAACAATAGAGCTTCACGATGATGGCCTCTTTTATATAACAATGAAATTTTGAACAGGCGCAGAGAACACTGTAATCATCTTTTGAACAATTATACAAAAATTAAAATATATCCAGTCTATCTATTCACTTAGATTTCGACAAATATATTGAACTTAATGAAGATAAAACGGTTCTTAGTAATTTTAAAAATACAAAGATTGTAGGTCCTGATTTCTAAAAAAAGTCTTAAAATGTGGTGATATGCAGTAATTGCAATTTATAACATCTAAAAACTACTGCATAATAAATCATAGGATTTCGCGATGTATGTTTGTAATTTAGACTTAGTGAGTTAAATGCTTCAGACTGGCTTAGATATATAGAAAGACAAGTAAAGAAGAGGATAAACCACCCTTTTCTTGTAAAATTCTCTGTCTTGTGTTTGCAGTTTGATCATTATTCAGACAGCCATCATAACATATGATTGGCTGTCAGATAGGTATTATAATAAGCGCGAAAGGTTTGCGGCCTTTCAATTTAATTTCAATTAATTAATCTGCGCTTTATAAAATAAATATTATTGTCATATTATATATACGATAATTTGAAGATTAGCTAAATTTTTAATTTACAATACAATAAACCATGATGTTTCTTGATCTTAAACTCAGAGATAAAAAGCCAATAAAATTACCATGCTAGCTAATATGTGATGGTAAGCAGCTCATCTATGTTTGTATACTATATGAATATGTGATTATTCATATAGTATATGAACATGGCTGGCTACTCACCAATAGGCATTAGCTAGCAAGGTGAGTTTATAGGTTTTTTTACCTATGATTTTAAGATCAAGAAACACCAAGGTCTTTCTTCTCTAGAGCCTGATAAGACAAAATGAATGTGTGTGTGAATGAAAATTTTTTTTCTAATACATATTTACAATCCTGACAGAGAAAAATAAATCATGGCCCTTATTCCCAAGAGGCTGTAAAGTCACAAGCCGAGACAGTGGTTGAAGGCAGAAGATGCTTAAAATACTCTGAATGCAAATCCAGGCTGCCATTTGATGATGACTTTTTATTTAGATATTTACAATTGCAAATCACTTTCAAGTGAAGGAAGATTGCAAGAATTGGAAGAACAATCTTATATTAAATGCGACATTATTGGATTTTGTGAAATTAAAAGAAAAGGTGAAGAGATAATTGATTTAAAAAGTGGACATGTACTCTACTATAAAAGCACAAATATTGGAAGTACAAATGGGGTAGAATTCATTATAAATAAAAAGTGGAAGAACGACATTGTGGAGACTGATGAGGTATTGGATAGAGTGACAAGATTAGTAAGTTATTCAACTTAGTAGCAGATACCAAATGCAGATAATTCAGGTTTATGCCCCAACAAGTTTTCATGGATAAACCAAAGGTTTTTGATCAGACCAATCAATATTTAAAAATTGTTATGGGAATCTTTAATGCTAGAATTGCTAAACAAATGAAAGATGAAAGTGCTATAAGGAAATCTGGTTATGGTAATAGAAATGAGAGAGGACATAGGCTTATGGAGTTTGCAGAAAAAGAAAAACTTTATATAATTAATTAATTTTTTGGAAAAAATGTTAAAAGGAAATGGATATGGAAGCATCCAAATGAAAGTACAACAGAATTGGATTATATTTTGACTAACACAAAATATTTATTTCAAAATTGTAATGTCCTTAATAAATTCAACACAAGAAGTGATCACCAATTAGTAAGATATAAGATACATGAATGCGAAACTAGGGAGACAAAAATTATTAAGAAAAATAATATTTACAGTTGATATTCCGAATCTTTAGAAAAATTCTAAGGAATTTTAATTAGAACTTGCAAATCAGTTTCAAGTATTAGTAGATTTTGAACATGATTCAGATTTGAATGAAATTAATAAGAAAATAACTGATACACTTTTAAAAACTGCAACAAAGGTAACTGGTAGAAAAAAGCAGCAATTGACCAATAAAATTTCTATTGAGATTAGAAAATTTATGAAGAAAAGAAGGAATATGATAAAAATGATGCATTAAGAAGGATTGAATATCTTGAATTTTGTAAAATGGTGCGAAAAAGAGTTGATAACGATATAAGAAAGTATAATTGTGAACTAGTAAGAAAAGCTGTAGAAGAAAATAAAAGTCTCAAGAATGTAAAACAACATTTTGGTATTGGTAGGAAACTTATACTTGCAATAAGAAAAGAAGATGTAATTATTAGTAAAAAAGGGATGACATCACGAAATGGGTAGAAGAGTTCTATCAAGAATTATATAGTAATAAAGAACAAATACCTCCTACAACTATTATATCTTCTGAATTTCCCAGGATTTTAAATGAAGTGAGACATGCAATTAAATTTATAAAAAAAGAAAAAAGCTCCAGGTAATGATGGAAATATAATTGATATATTAAAAGAAGCAGGTGAAAAAACAGAAAAAATGTTGATAAAATTATATACCAAATGTCTAAATGATAAAGATGTACCAGATGATTGTAAGAATGCAGTATTAATATTAATATTTAAAAAAATGATAAAAATATATTAAAAATTACAGACCTATCAGTCTTTTATCAGTTTTATACAAAATTTTTACCAAGATAACTCGTTTACAGAGAATTTGGATTTCAACCAACTAAAAGAACAAGCTGGATTTAAAAGTGATTTTAGTACAGCAGAACATATCCAAATATTGAAAGTTTTAGAAAAGAGTTGCCATTATTCTTTAGATTTGTAGATTATAAAAAGGCATTTGATTGTACAAGCATTTCTTCAGTGATTAAAGCATTGGATTATCAAGGTATAGACTCAGAATACTGTCATATTCTAAAGAACATTTATAAAAATGCAACAGCAGCAATTAGATTACATAATGATACTACAAAGGTTAACATTGAAAAGGGTATAAGACAGGATGCTTCCATATTTCCTAAACTTTTTGCAGCAGAGCTACAAGAAGTATTTTGTGAATTAAAATGGAAAGCTAAAGGAGTAAAAATGAATAGAGATTATTTAAATCATTTAGATTTTGTAGATAATGAAGTTGGTTTTGCAAATAATGCTTCTGAGCTTCAGGAAATGTTGCAAGAATTATCAGATGAAAGTAAGACTAAAGGTAAATGTTAAAAAGACTATAGTAATGTTCAATGAATTTTCTCAAAAGATGAAAATAACGATTGATTATTATGAGTTACAATTAACAACACAAGTACCTCAATCTGATTATTACTACAGATGGAAACATAGTGGATGAAATTAACCTGTTGGTAGAAATAACTTAATACTAAAAGGAAATACTCGTGTTTGAAAATTAAATGTTTTTAATGTATTTTATCAGTTCATACTTATGGATCTGAGATATGGACATTTAATAGAATAGCAATAGAGAGACTTCAGACCATTCAAAGAAGTATGGAGATGTGTGTTAGGAATAACAAGAAGAGATTGAAAATTCAATACATGAGTAAGAGAACAAATAGGTGTTACTAACATCGTTGAAAGAATTAAAAGACTGGAGTTAGGCTAGACACATTGTTAGAAAAGTTGATAATAGACAATTAAAATCTTAAACCGGATTCCAAGAGACTGTAAAAGACCCAGAAAGAGACCATATGTAAGATGGATGGATGAAATAAGAAAGTGTGCAGGAGTGATGTGGAAAAGAGAAGCTAGAGATCATAGAAGATGGATTGAACTTGAAGAGACTTTCATCAAGTGGTAGATTGATAATTGTTGATGATGATGAATACTTTTTGTCTAATATTTTCAAAATGCCCAAGATACACAAATATTTTATTAGTTGTATTTTATTTATACCTATTTTAACATATATATAATTGTAAGTTAATTTATTAATAAATTGAATGTATATTTATATTTTTGAGGTAAATACTTATTTAAATAATATACTTTTAGATTCATTAATTCATACTGTATTTGACTGCAAAAGATTTATTGGTTATACATGAAATAATTCCACTTTTTTTCTTTTTGCTTAACTCGTTATTGTTAGACACTAGAAACACATTATTTGAATACTTTTAACATATTTAAAGGTAGATATAACAGCCTTAAGTAATTCAAAGAATATCTCTTAAAAAAGCAGGAAAAAGACATTATTCTTTAGACTAATCAAATGCAGATTGGTGAGGGTTTTAATAGTTTTCCTTTATTATTCTACCATCAGATTAAAAAAAAACGATGTAAAAATGAATAACATAATATCAAAACTATTCTTTTTTTTTCTACTATGTAATTTTTGATTGAATCATAATTAAAACAAATATTTTTTGATAGAAGTTTTATTTAAAAACTATAATTTGCTTTCACTTTATATTTTTGCTGATAAAATAACTTAAATTTTAATTGTGTTGTTGACTCAATTCTAAGACTGCAGAATTTTCCTTCAAATTGCAATTTCTAAACAAAAGCAAGCACTAAAAAAAAAAAAAAAAAAAATGAAAAAAGCAGTTGTGTGTATATATATATAAATAATTCTGAAAGATACCGAAATAAAAAATAATGGCTATCAAGCAAGAGATAAAAAAATCAAGAACACTTAAGCCCAAAAAATGATAGAAATACTTCATTTTTAAACTACTGCAAGATATTAAAATGCGAGTAACCCTAACATGCATGAGAAAAATAACTTGAAGATAAATAGTAATTATTAAATGATAAAAAAAGTGGTAACACATATACAAGATAAGGAATGAATATGAAGGTTTGCTGATAAAATCCTATTAATAGCTACATGGAAGCTAAACTCTCCATACAGTAGCACCATTCAGTGCAAGCCAGAGTAATGAATGGATGCAAGAAAATTGGCATTAGATAGGGATTTTATGCAAAAACCTTCATGCATCCATTGATTACTCTGTCTTGCACTGAATGGTGCTATTGTATGGAGAGTTTAGCCTTTGTGTAAACAGCTTGTGTAAGCATAAAAAATGATGATCATGTGATGTTTAGAGGTTTAATAGCTACATGCACGATAGAAGTTTCAAAAGTCATAATGCAAGAATTATATCAATTATAATCAAAAGATCATCTTACAAAGTAATAATATGATAATTTTGATTTGTTTATCATTCAACATAAATATTGGTGGCAATGTTTTTGACAATGAAATCTGATGAACTGAATATAAGCACTTTTAAGCGTAGAATAAAGAAAACTAGTTGTAGACATTGGCTACAGTTTCATCAGCATAATCCTAGAGTTAAGAAGTTTTTTTAAAAAAAGTTTAAAACTATGTAGTGCATAAAATTCTATCAAATTAGTCAGGAACATTATAAATGATATAATATAAAAGTCAACCATAACAATAATCAGTATCTTTCATAGATTACTGACATTCCTGATTAATTACAAATAGCTGTTAATTAAACATATACTGATAATAACAAACTGGTAATGCTTCATCATCTGATAATCGATAAATAATGAATTCAAAGTCACCATTCATTTTAATCTTAGTCAGTAATTATATATAAATAACTATCATAACAATATAGTTTGTGGAACAAAGAATCTATTTTATATCTAGAAGAACACTAATGACCTTTTCTTTAATAATTTAATGTTTTCTAAAAAGATGACATTATCCTCATCTGAAGCGATTCACTTTTCCAGATTCATTATTTGTAGATAAGAGCAGCATCATAATTTTTGCGGACTTATCAAAAAATGATATGAATCAAGTAAATATCAGACTACGTTTGTGTACAATGTAATACATATTTTCAATTATCCATATCTTAAAAATGAGACCAAAACTGCAATAATATTACTAATTTATATTTAACACCTTCTTGGTATAACAAAAATACAGTGGTTAAACCATTTACATCACAAAATAAATTGTACGAAAATACTATTAATATATATATTGTAACCCCTCACCACCGATCACCAACACTAACAATTACTTGGGGGTGCCAATTCTATGGATCATAGAATAAACAATCAATCTAACTTTATCCAAAATTTACTCATGAGGCTCTTAATTAAAGTTTCACCTTAAACTAACTCAGTTGAGGGATACATAGGTGTATGAGGTGTACAATGTACATTAGATGTGGGAGAAAATATTATAATTAATAGGAATAAAACATCTATCAAGTTCTATGCTAAACAAAATTAAATTGGTAAAATTCTACCACCTAAAATTAACTAATTATAATCTATATTTCACCTCCTCTCATCATCCATATGCACTGAACAACCTCTACCATATTAGAAAATTACACCAATAACTAAAAAAAAAAAATTTTAGAAACTGTAATGTATAACTAACTGGATCTGAACTTAAACTAAACCTATCTTTACTAAATTTTTAATTAAACACTAATCTAATCTAATTAACTGAATTTACTATTTGATCTGAATTAAATATTAAAGATCTCAGGGAATTAACTGATGGTATGGCTTAATCTAAAATCTCTATCTCTCAATAACTATTATTTAATATTATGAAAACAATAATATAAACCAAGCAATACCCTAACTAAATAATGGAGTTAGATAATGAAAGAAATCGGGCACATTTTGATTTCAATTCATCATCTAAACAATTACTAAATAATAAAACCTTTTAAGACAATCAGTAGATAATTGGCATCTCATACAGTGTTTGGATCAAGGAAATCAATATCATCATATCTGGATGTTTATTATAATTAAATGAAAATACAATTATATTACATTAAATAAAATAAATGTGTGAGCATGTGTGGAAATATGAAACAATGAATGAATGTTATAAAAGAATTCTAAATACAAATTTTGAGTAATAAAATATTTATTAATAAAGCAAGAAAAATAGCTAAACAAACATTTAATCTATTTCATAATTTTCATAATAATAATAACATAATATGCTCTTGAATTTCAAAATTACACATTTTATCTATCCAAACATCTGGATAGATTTGTGAACACCTGATATTTGTATTATCAAATAATAAACCCAAAATAAAACCATATATTTTACTGTAAAGGAAATGGTTTCTTAGTTATCAGCTTCTTCTGATACCTATAAAGCTAAAGAAATATAACCTTGTGCTCCTATTAATCCACTACAAAATTTATCTTTTATTCAACATTTGGTTTTATAACACTTATTTATCCATCAAATTAATAAATCTAAGACAAACAACATGGATTAAATATTCTAATTATGCTATAAAATAAAATTAATATTTTGCATTTTACTTCAAATGCACAGTAAATATAACTAAAATAAAGGGGTTTGAAACCTAAGAATAACATCAACTAGGTTTTGCAAAATGAATAAATAGCTCCATTACTTTAACACATTTTCATCAAATTATATCTTGGCAAAATAACATAAAGAATTTCATTAATTAATATATTTTTATAAAACCATGTCTTGCAAAATAAATTAACGAATGTCATTAATTAATACATTTTGCCTTTGCAACCTTGAAATAAAGTATTCTATTACATAACTATATTTTTTATTTTGCCAAAATAGAAATAACAATTCTATTCATTAAGTATGTTTTATTTTTGCTTGTTTACTTAATCAAATGATGATTGAATGATAAAATCAATGATATGAAATCTAAATGATCACTACAAAATGTTTTAAAATGATAATTAAAATTACATTAATAATGGATTTCCCATCTTTCAAAATAATACTTTATACATGGGTCTGTATTATGCTGTGTGTCAAAGAATAAATAATTAATTCTAAACAATCTAATCGGTTTGCTTGTGAAGTTATAATATGATCACAATACGGATGAAGGCAATGGTCAATTAAGCTTTAATTACTAACTTTGTTACAGCTGTTATGTAAGAAAATCTATTCTGCCTTTATTCTTCTTTTTATCAATAAATTATCTGGCACTTGGCTATAGTATAAGCTGGAAAAACATTCAATAACACATGGGGATAAAAGATTTCAACAATTCAAGTCAGATAAATATCAACATAACTTCTGAGACTAACTAAACTGGTGGGAATAAATCTCTTCACCAAATCAACAGGGAGATAATATATTCAACTTCAGATACTTTAATTCATAATAAATATCATCAAAACTGGAGGATTCCATATACTCCTATCAAAAACATTTCAATACACAGAAAATAAGGGATTACTTGATCCCATACCTACTACACTAGGCAATCTACCCATGTTTAAAGATTTAAATAACAAAAGGGGAAAGCTAACTCAATCCCACAAATACTATAAAATATTGCTAACTGTACAACATATAGCCACAAAAAATACTTTTCCCTTCAAGCATAATAAAGAACAATAATTCTCACTTAAATACATCTCTAATCCTTCCAAACAATTAACCATCCTCTTCCTCTGAAACCGATTGATTATATATCATTTGTACTTGCAATTAACATATGATTATAGCTAAATTTAATAATAGACACACATATACAAGCACAATAATACACAGACTATTCAAATCCCAGTAGCAAAGAACTACTGTCAAAATATCAATTATTAATTGTAAAAGCAATAAAGAATATTTCATATCTGATAATACACTATTTAGGACTTAGTAACATACTAATAACGGTTGGAAAATAAAGCAATAATTTATTGTCAAGTAAGACAATAATTTTTTTATATAGTGCATTTACATTAGCCCAAATCTAAAATAAATATTTTAGACCTAGATAAATAATAAAGCTTTATGTTATAGATGAAATAATTATTAAAAATACTGATTTTCTAATCTATAAAATATATATATATTGTAACGAGCACAGACGTTCGTTACATTGTTGTTGTTTTTTTATTTATTAAACATGAAAGTAAATTAAAAAGTTCGTATTTAAAAATTTTCTTTAAGAATTAAAAATTGAAATTAAATATCATCTTAAACTCGTATATATTAAATCGCACAGATAATGAAAAATTATTAAAATAAAACTTTATTAAAGAAAAAGTATTTTAAAACTAAATTTTAAAAAGATTTGGAGATAAAATTATATCTTTAAATTTATCTTTAAATATATCTTTGATTTGGAAAACAGGTTAATTAATCAGAAATGGAAATGATAAATTTAATTAGTCAAATGTAAACCAGCCTTGGGCATTTAAATGTAAAAACATCGGTCAGATAGGAAAACAATAGAAACTTTTAGCAAATGAAATAAATCCATTGGGAAATCGGACCTCAACGAAAAGGATCATCACATCGATGACGTAATGTTAAGTCAATCTTTCAAAGTAATATAAAAGGACAAGTTTGGAAATTATTAGTTAGTGATTAATGATTATTACGATGTGACTATATGTATTAGTACGGAGTTGGAGGTGAAGGGATTGAAAGAGGCCCTTTCAATTCCTTCAGCTGTTAAAGAAAAGGGAGTGAAACATCGTTTTCTACATTGAGGACCAACTAAATTAAAAAACCTCCGAATGAATAAATAAAACAACGGCTAAATGTATACCAATATCTTCAGGACGGCGTGGGAATTCCCGTTCAAACTTACTAACGACAGATAAAGATGAACTGTTTAAAACCGTAAGAACTTTACAATTAATGAACATTAAATTAAAAACTTTTCGTATTTAAAATAATTGCATTAGTTTCCTATCTGACTAAAGTAGTTAAAATGTTATTTGATGTATTTTTTATTTATTTGTTTAAAATCATTTCCATTTATTTAATTTTGTTCTTTAAGTTTATTTCTGATTTCTGTTTTCCGACAACTTAAAATATATCAATGTTAAACTTAAGTCGGGCGTGAATGGCTGTATAGATTTGTAAAGTTATATTAGGGGAGGGTAATCTTAGGTTATTTGTGTCGTTGTTAAATTGGGTCAATGGATTGGATATATTGGTGTGATTAGTAGATGTAATATCAGATTCGCTACGGGCAGAATCGTTTCATACGCCGCACTCACCCGTTTGCCTATGGAAGGAATTATAAGACGGAGAACGCAGTTCCTTTCTATGGAGTTTTTTTTTTATTGCTCTTCTTGTCAGATAGATGTCATATTCCTATTTGACGAGAGGCAATTTCTTCTCTTAACTTTTTGGTGCTGCCGTATTTCGTATTACATTGAATGCATCGATATATCAGATAAATTGACGCCAGTTTTGGCTGCGAACCTTTAGCCTAAGGTTAAATGGGGATAGAATGTTTTATTTTCAAATGCAAATTTATGTAGTCTATTCATACTCGACCCTAAATAAAAATGCATTAAATTTAAGTTGTTTATAGACGCTTGCATGGATTGGTTATCGGTTAAGTATGTTTTGGGTTTTCATATTTGATCAAAATATATAGACATTCGATAAATAATGATACCTTACGGTGAGTATCTAAAATGTATTTATTCGGATGTCTTTTAAGTCATTGGTGACAATGCAAGTATCTTATGGTGAATACTATTGGGTTACTTATAAATTTCCCTCTGCAATTGTCAGTATCAATGATTTTATATTTTGATCGTTTACGTTTACTTTGAAATGTTTTTAACCGTGTAATCTATGTAACCGATCTATATGCAACATATTAAAACAAGCTTTTATAATCCCATCTGTGCGAACTTAATTAAAATGTAAACTTATAATATAATAGAAATTAAAATGTAAATTAAAAATCTAAAGTAAAGTTAAAAAAATAATGTTAAATGTTAAAGTGTAAACTGATACTAAAACAATTTTCAATCTTATATATATATGTGCATAAATAAATGTTTGTATGTTAATTACTGGCAGTGGCTTATTTTATTCTTTTTATATATATACTCTTATATTATATTATTAAATCTCTGCTACTCCCTGAGCTAGTGACTTGGGCTAACGACCGGAAGCAAAATTTAAAAAAGGAAAAAAAAAATTTTTTTTTTTTTTTACTTACGTATCTGCCTACTTTATAAATTTTTCTAGGTTCAAATACCTAGATGGCGCCCTGTAGTGCAGATATGTTAAGTCTCCAATTTCTCCAGATCGTTACAATATATATATGGTAAGATTTTATACAATGAAACTCTTTTAAAATAATTATTTACCCCTTTCAAACTATAAATAGACTCTTCCATTTTTTTATCACGCGCGTGTTACTAACACACGATCAAAACTTATATTAAAATAATAACAATAATAAATAAAAAAATTACCAGAATAATGTATTCCTTCATTATACCATTAATGAGACATTCTTGAAGAATAAAAATATACATATGATAATAATAGATAAAATAATAAAACATTTCTTAACCAATATTATCTGTCTAAACACTATTAAATAATAATAAAGTTCTTTTCTTCTTTCTTCTTAATGAAAATGAAAAGTTTATTGATAGTTAGTACATGACTTTCCTTTGTCATGTCTCCAAATGAATAAGAGTAACACACAAGGATAATTATTGACACAGAACGACACATTTCCTGCAGGAAAAACAAAACAATATTTTTTTAAATCCATAAGAGCAGATTCAATGTTTTTTAGTTATCAACTAATGAATTGCTGTTGATATTATATGGAATTTCATTAATTAAGCAATGAATATTTCACAACGCAAATAAAATAGAAGTTTGTACTTCATTCCTAGGATATATTTAAAATTTGATTTCACACTTATAAAGCCATTCAGAAATACACGTAGTTATTCAATTAATAATATTTATTTAGATGAATTAATTGGCAATATTAATATAGCAATGTCATATAACTTTATCCATTTATAAATTCATTCCTCTATTATTAAAGTACATTCAATGACATATTTAATCTTGTATTTTTTTCTTTTCAATAGGTAAAAGTAGAAATAATTATGCCACTGTTCTAATAAATATGATGATAAAATTACATAATTCTTATGTATATTTTTAAATTTTCTTTTACAATTAGCATGAAACTTATTAAATAGAGTTCTAAGCATTTATTTTATAACGTCTTGCGTGCGATTATAATTACGATAGAATGACAGCCTGTTAAGCTAAATTGCGCAGACGCTGTGAGAATATTGTTAATAAATGAATACCTTCGAACAACCACCGTCTGCGCAATTTAGCTTAACAGGCTGTCATTCTATCGTAAATAGAGTTCTGGAAATGTTCAATAAAAGTTCACACCTTTTCCACATATAAATGATGCACGTTGCAATTATTCCATTAATAATATGATTAAAACTTAAGAAACTGAATTTTAGAAAATAAACAAGCATTCTTTTCTTCTTTCCCGTTAAGTTTAAATTTAAATAAAATAAATTTATAATCCTATCACGCATTCCCATTTTCTTAAATAGTAATAATTTAACTTGAATAATATAACATAACACTTACATGCATTTCAAACAACGGTTGAAAAATTTAAACAGTCAGCTAAGAACAAAATTGACGTATCTCTTGGTGGTTTAAGTACTCATATTTGTAAACAAATATTAAATTTTAAACTTCCAGCTTGAACTTTGGAAGAAAAAAAATTATACTATTAAACTTTGTTAAAATGAAACAGTATTGGAAGATCTTTTAGCAGTTTGAAGTTGTAGCTGGCCTAGTAGTCAGAAGATCAAAAGGTAGGAGTGTGGTGTGTGTTAATTGTAGTGGCAATCGTTTTTATAGATTTTTTTAAAAGATTACCTCATAATTTTTCTCATCCAATAGTTCAAATATCTGAAAGTTCAAAGATCACCAGATAGCAATCAAGACTTAATTTATGCAAGAAACTTTGTCTTGAAAAAAAAAAAAATAAGCCGGGGAAAAAAAAAATCATTCTGTTTTTAAATAAATAAAAAAAAATATTAATATTAAATTGAATTAAGAATTAAATATTCTGTACTTTTAAAACAACAGAATAAAAATTGATAACAATTGCTTTAATAAATAAAATATTTTCTAGTATAATTATTGTTTAATAATTCACTTAAAATGTAGTTAAGCTGGTTTTTAACACATTATTTATGAAATTAAATAATTGGGTATGAAATGTGATATTTAATGATTTAATGAAGCATGTGAATGAAAAATGAAGTTGAATAATGATATTGGCATACATGAATATTTACTAACAATGAACTATAGACACTGAACTGATATGACTAAATGGCTATTCTAATGATGATGAGCGAGACATATTTCACTGTTTATTCTATAAATTAAAATGTGTAAAGCAAATGAACTAGAGAACTACCAAAACAAGTCTAACTATTTATTTGTGAACAAGCAAAACAAATTAGCACCAACTCAAACTGAACTATGTTTATAACAAGCCACACATCCTATCATTAATTATACCCTAAAGTAAGCCACTAAACATCTAATAAATTTTAAATTGCACCTATAAATACTACTAATCATAGTTTTAAATCATAAATAAAATTTTTTAAAAATTTCGCGTTATTTCATTTTTTTTTTAGTAATATAATATCAGATGTTACTGATACAATACCATACAATCACAAATATTATTTCTGGTGCCAAACCAGAAGGTCACAATATATATATTTGAAAATTACATGTACAGGTTTTGACTGCAATTTTTCTAAAAATAAAAAAAGTATTATTTTATATCTGAACATAATAACAAAATGCCTAAGAATAGAGATCAAATACTCATGAGAATATCTTGTAGCAATAGGGCAATTCCTGAATTAGATGTTTAAATAGCCCTATGTAACTACTGTATTAATAGATGACGGATGAAGCAATCAGGGCTTCTGGATTAGTTCGATATTAATAACGCTAAACAAGCACTTAGCTTGGATTTAAATTTTTCTGTAAAACTTTTCATATGATCATTGAAGATCTAAAAATATTGTTTACTATGCCCTCTGATTCCATTAACTAGACTGTGAATAAAGATCAGAGCTAGTACTGATATATATATATAAGGCACCTTTGTAAAAACAGCTTTTCAGTACTTTTTTAACGATCTAATCACAATTTTCAAAAAATTTAGACTCAAAAACACTGGTCACTATTATGAAGAATAAAAAGAAAAGATATTAATACTAGATACATACAATATATATAACAGTCTTTCACTACATATATGATAATAACAAAACTAATTAATTACCAAAAAAGATATTTTTATATTATGGTTATAAGATAAAATTTCCAACTATTTTTATTACAGTATAGAAAATGTATTTATTAATTATATTACTGAAATCTAATTCTTTCAATACTTCACTTTCTGCTGAATCTGTTGATAAATCAGATAATCTCTCTTGAGGTAGTGAGGATCTTAAATAAATTTTTATTTTCCTCATTTCCAAGAACTTTGTTCAGCAGTACAACTATTATGGTAATATCAAAGATATTTTTTAAAAATAAAAACATTAAAAATAAAAAATCGGTGTATGCAGCAACTACAAGTGTATAATACTAGGACAATCATAATGGGCTGGCACTATTATAATTAAAAGAAATATATTGAACCGGATACTTTATCCGATTCAAGAGTTCTATCATGTAAATTAGAAAAAAGAAAAACCAAGTTTTATATGTGCAATAACACACATACTTATTTATCTTGAAATCTTATATTTTTAATTCTCAGTTGATTTTAGTATAAAATATTGTTTTTTATGACGCTTGTTTTCTTTTAAAATAATTAAAAGCAAACAAAGTTTAATTAGTGTTCTTATAAAAGTATTTTATTTAAACTAAAAAAATTTAATGTTGATTTATTTTTAAAGCTGAGATTTAGTTTTGTATTTTTTTTTATATAAAAAATAATCATTTTTGTAAGATAAAGCCCTGTAAGATATTGTTTTTCTAATTAAGATTGAGCGGGAGATAGAGATTTACCTTGGTTGAAAGTTGCAAAAAAGATTTGGGAGATAACAAAGGACATAAATAGCTGGGTAATTTTTTTATTACAGAGGAGGATTCAGAGAGACTATTCTGGTCATTCAGTTTATTTTTATTGCTCAGCTTCTTGTTATTGAGGATCGGTCCAGATTTTAGCTGTTATTGAACTGTCACATTGTTAAAGTGACTCAAGTTTTTTTTTTTTTGATATTGGTGCCACGGGAATCACCAAGTTGAATTTCCGTTGACCGACAATAATTCTATTTGCCATGATAATAGCAGCCATTCAGATGCCATGCCTGTAATATATGCCATGAAGAATCTCCACAACATGATGGGCTGAGCCTTTCCAAAGATGAACCTCCGGAGCTCCAAATTGTGACTTCAATCATGACCTAACTGTCAAGTCCAGAGCGGATCCCGATAATGCCTCCAGACTTCTGAACCTGTAGTAAATGATAGCCATTGTAGAGGACTCTATAAACTGAACTTTGTGTGAACAGTCAGAAATTAATATTACCTCGAGGTAACTTACCTTTCCATATCAAAATCAGGGCTAAATCTCTAATTAAGTCTCTAGCAAATCTCATCTTAATCTTAAAAAGAAATTATATTTATGATGTGTAATTTATCAATTTAAATATTAATGTATTTTTGTTTATTTTTACATTACAATCTTAGTAGCAAGATTTTCAATCTTAAAGTGTTACTTGTTTGAGAGTGTATGGCGAGTGATATTTTATATGCTTAATAATTTCTCAGTTCTATGATTAACCCTTTGATAAATACTCAGACCGACCTTAGTAGTTTTCTTTTATTTTCCTGTTTGTTTGTTTGCTTTGTCATTAAACTAAATCAAACTTGGTTTCATTTTCTGCAGACCGCTGATCCTTTGGCTGGAGATTTATAGGATATATGATTTATTTTTTTTTGGTAGAGATTTATTTTCTATAATTCAGATTACGTAGTTCATAATGTTACTTTTCTTGTGTGAGACTAACCTTGGCTCATTTCAATGTACTTGTCCATGAGCCTTTTGCAGAATTAGGACATTCTTGGTTCCGACGTTTCTTTTCTGGACTAAGAAAAGCTCGTCTGCGCTGTCCCGTTGTTCTCCACAAGTACCCATCTTACTAAATCTCTATAGGGAAAAGGGAATTGGTTGGGTGAACCGCTAGCAGGAAGATATAAGCCCCTATTATGTTATAGATAAGAAATGAACTTGTCTGCCTGGGTATTTAATGTAGTAATGCTCGCATGCACTCAATGTTAAGATCTGCTAAGTAAATGTAGATCAAGTTTCATGTTTATTTTGTTATTATGTTTAATAAATTTAAAAAGTTCTTGTAAGTATTTTGGCTGATGTTTGTCTCAGTGTTTTCTCAATTGTCTGAACCACATTCATTAGCTTTTGCTCTCCCTGGGTTTAGTCCGGCACATTCATGTTCGTATATCCTCCCCACCCTTAAAATAAATGTCGTTCCGATTTTTCGGACTAGTGGTGCCCTCGTGGTCAGGATATACGAAACTAAAATCTTTCATCCGGCACATAGCTATATAAATTTTAGCGCAGCCAACGCGGGGCTTCGATTTTAAATCCCACATGAGATTTTGTTTGGACAATTGAGGAATATTTCAGTGTTGGAGGGAAGATTCAGTAGGTAGGGATCAGTTTGTGCTAAATTGTAGAAAGCAGTTTGGAGTAGGGGGTTCATCTTTTCAATATGAATAATTAATATATAGTTAATTAAACAGCGTTCTTTAGAGTTATTACTGAACGGACGGGTCAGACAAATAGATATTAAGAAGTTATATATTTATTTTGTTTCTTTGTTTTTTAAAAAAAAAGTTATTAGTTCTACATTCGTAAAATAATAAAAAAAGAAAGCAAAGAGTTTGGGTTCGCATTTTAGAAATAATAAAATGTAAAAGATTTTTTTTTAAAGTTAAAAATTAGCTGTTAAGTTCATAAAAAAAAAAAAAAAGCAAGCAAAGAGTTTAGGTTCCTTTAAAGAAAAAGTAAACAGTTTAACTTTTTCTTTAAATATATATATATAATAATACATAAATAAAAAAATAATTTCACATTGGGATTAAATAAAGGAGAGGAAGAGCACACAAGCATTTCCTGAGCAGGACGCAGAGAGTCATGTCAAATGCAGACGAACAAGTGGCAATTGCATGCCACTATTTTAAAAGGAATGGAAGAACAACACCCCCTAATGGAACTGTTGAGGGAGTTTTATTCAGTTTTTTCGAATAGGCCTAAGATCATTGAGGGGTATGTGATATTCAAGTTAAGGATGAAAGCCATTTCCAGAGTCATTCATATCCCATTCCGTTTCAATATAAGGCTGAAGTAGATCTTCAAATACAGCAAATGATTGAATGGGGAGTTATTGGAAAGCACACATCTCTGTATGTTAACCCATTAGTAGTGGTAAAGAAGAAAGATGGATCTGTCAGGATATGTTTGGATGCCCAGTGGTTAAATGCCATTACCATTCCTGAAAGAAACATTCCACCTACAATAACAGAACTTCTCTCAAAATTTCAAGGGAAAACCATTTTTTCTATGTTGGACTTGACATCCAGTTATTGGCAGATCCCTCTACATCCATCTGACTGCAAATATACCACCTTCCGCTATGAAGGGCATACGTATGCATTTAAGCGTATGCCTTTTGGATTAATCAATAGTGGTTCAGGACTTCTAAAGTGTTTGGATCAAGTGTTATCAGACAAAATCAAGAGCCTGATTGTGATGTATATGGATGACATAGTCATCACATCTAAAAATATGGAAGAACATATGGAACACTTGAAAATGTTCTTAATGGAGTGTTACCAGAAAAACATTACCATCAATTTACAAAAAAGTTGCCTGGTCCAGGAGGAGGTTGCATTTTTAGGCTTTTTAATTGGGAAAGAGGGTATTAAACCTCATCCGGAGAAACTAACAGCGATACAACATTTTCCTACACCCACTAATAGGCATCAGGTATGGTCTTTTCTGGGATTATGCAATTTTTATCATAAATTCTATGAAAATTTTGCATTAGATGCTGCAAATTTGGTTCAGTTATTAACAAAAGACCAAAAATGGGTATGGGAGTACAAACAGGAGCAGGAATTTCAACACATTAAAAACAAGTTCTTG
Organism: Epiperipatus broadwayi; assembly: GCA_028023455.1. Lineage (NCBI taxonomy): Eukaryota > Metazoa > Onychophora > Udeonychophora > Euonychophora > Peripatidae > Epiperipatus > Epiperipatus broadwayi. The sequence continues at coordinate 1,957,009 of JAQFVV010012427.1, forward strand.
GAACAGGTGGTTCTAGCCTACCCTGACTTTTCACAAACTTTTTATGTTCAGACCGACAGCAGTGGGCAAGGGCTTGGAGTCGTGTTATTTCAAATTGACAAACAACAACATCACAGAGTGTTGTATTTTTGTAGCCGCAAGCTAAAAGGGGCAGAAAATAATTACACGATGACAGAAAAGGAAGCTTTGGCCATTGTTTGGGCTTTCAGTAAATTCAAACAATTCTTGCTTGGGTCAGAGATTGTTGTAATTACGGATCATAAGAGCTTGGAATTTCTTAATAGCAGTTACTTATCGAATGATCGATTGATACGTTGGAGTCTTACGCTACAGAAATTCCAGTATAAAGTTCTATATTGTAAAGGAAAGGAAAATATTGTGGCAGATATTTTGAGTCACCATCCCGTAGATCTGACCCCACATCATCTTGAGCCCAACAATCTGAGTATTGCAGCATTCACATTGACCATAGATGAGTCCATAGAGCAACAATTACTAAGGCTACCTGAAATACAGGAGACCAGCCAAGAGTATGCACAAATCATGACATATAAGAAAGGAATAGGAACTTCAGACCCCAGTGACACAGCAACATTGGGAAAATATGAAGCCTATAGAATAAAAGATGGTGTATTGCAATACAGAATCGCCACAGAAGAAGACTCATGGAGAATTCTTATACCCCAAAGACTCAGGAACAAACTTATAGAGTATATACATTGCCTTTATGGACACTTTGGACCACGTAAAGTAGAACATGTGCTCAGGGAAGTATTTTACTGGCCAAGTTTATATTCAAATGTTGTATCAGTTTTGGGAAAATGTCATGTGTGTTCACAAACTAAATATGTAAATAAGAGATTTACTGGGATCTTACAGCCTATTTTAGCACACAACCCTAATGAATTGTTGGCCATAGATTTTTATGGGCCTTTACCTGCCTATAAACGATACCGATATTTAATCATAATGTATGACATATTTTCTAAGTATGTAACTGCATATCCATTAAGAAAGGCGGATACACAAAGTACTATCCAGATCTTACAGGAGCATCAGTTTCCTAAGATTGGTAGGCCCCAGATGATACTTACAGATCATGGGACACCCTTTAAATCTCACCACTGGAAAAAGTGGATTCAGCAACAGGGCATTCAGCATGTATTAACATCTATTCGTAATCCTCAATCGAATCCCTGTGAGAGAGTCATGAGGGAGTTAAACCGTTTATTTCGGCTTTATGTCAGCAAAAATCACCGTGGATGGGTGAATCAGACAGGAAACATCACTAACTACATAAATTGGACACAGAATGAATCTACAGGGTTTGCCCCCATCAGATTACATTTTGGACAGAATTATCCAATGCTGATAAAGGCTCCCTTGCCTGTAGATCGGGACAAAATTGATAAAGAAATGGATAAAAGAAAGGCTCGAATAAAGTTGAAACATATGGCTGAAGTACGCATAAAGCGGGGAAATCCATGACCATGTAGATTCGAGGTAGGGGACTTGGTTTTTGTATGAAAACCTCATGTCAGCAATCCAACCCAGCATCAATATAAGAAATTTTTCCCAGTATATGAGGGACCCTTCACTATACAAAAGAAAAGTGGTCCGAATGCCTTTGTATTGGAAGATGAGCATGGGGTTTATGGATCTTATAATGCACGAAGCCTTAGGCCAGCCACCTAAAAGATAGGAGGTACACTTAAGGAATTGATCTCAGGGCAAATGTTCAGCCAGGGGGAGGGGATTTAAAAGTTTTAAATGTTGGGGTTTAAAGTTTGAAAAAAAAAAAAAGAAATAGCAAATAAATGCTTTTATTTATTTATTTATTTTTTGTTGGCGTGAAGGGGCAGTTGAACTGGATACTTTATCCGATTCAAGAGTTCTATCATGTAAATTAGAAAAAAGAAAAACCAAGTTTTATATGTGCAATAACACACATGCTTATTTATCTTGAAATCTTATATTTTTAATTCTCAGTTGATTTTAGTATAAAATATTGTTTTTTATGACGCTTGTTTTCTTTTAAAATAATTAAAAGCAAACAAAGTTTAATTAGTGTTCTTATAAAAGTATTTTATTTAAACTAAAAAAATTTAATGTTGATTTATTTTTAAAGCTGAGATTTAGTTTTGTATTTTTTTTTATATAAAAAATAATCATTTTTGTAAGATAAAGCCCTGTAAGATATTGTTTTTCTAATTAAGATTGAGCGGGTGATAGAGATTTACCTTGGTTGAAAGTTGCAAAAAAAGATTGCGTGGGAGATAACAAAGGACATAAATAGCTGGGTAATTTTTTTATTACAGAGGAGGATTCAGAGAGACTATTCTGGTCATTCAGTTTATTTTTATTGCTCAGCTTACTCAGCTTCTTGTTATTGAGGATCAGTCCAGATTTTAGCTGTTATTGAACTGTTGCATTGTTAAAGTGACTCTAGTTTTTTTTTTTTTTTGATATTGGTGCCACGGGAATCACCAAGTTGAATTTCCATTGACTGACAATAATTCTATTTGCCATGATAATAGCAGCCATTCAGATGCCATGCCTGTAATATACACCACACAGAATCTCCACAACATGATGGGCTGAGCCTTTCCAAAGATGAACCTCCGGAGCTCCAAATTGTGACTTCAATCATGACCTAACTGTCAAGTCCAGAGCGGATCCCGATAATGCCTCCAGACTTCTGAACCTGTAGTAAATGATAGCCATTGTAGAGGACTCTATAAACCGAACTTTGTGTGAACAGCAGAAATTAATATTACCTCGAGGTAACTTACCTTTCCATATCAAAATCAGGGCTAAATCTCTAATTAAGTCTCTAGCAAATCTCAGCTTAATCTTAAAAAGAAATTATATTTATGATGTGTAATTTATCAATTTAAATATTAATGTATTTTTGTTTATTTTTACATTACAATCTTAGTAGCAAGATTTTCAATCTTAAAGTGTTACTTGTTTGAGAGTGTATGGTGAGTGATATTTTATATGCTTAATAATTTCTCAGTTCTATGATTAACCCTTTGTTAAATACTCAGACCGACCTTAGTAGTTTTCTTTTATTTTTGTTTGATTGTTTGCTTCGTCGTTAAACTAAATCAAACTTGGCTTTGGCTGGAGATTTATAGGATATATGATTTATTTATTTTTTGGTAGAGATTTATTTGCTATAATTCAGATTACGTAGTTCATAATGTTTCTTTTCTTGTGTGAGACTAACCTTGGCTCGTTTCAATGTACTTGTCCATGAGCGTTTTGCAGAATTAGGACATTCTTGGTTCCGACGTTTCTTTTCGGACTAAGAAAAGCTCGTCTGCGCTGTCCCGTTATTCTCCACAAACATCCATCTTACTAAATCTCTATAGGGAAAAGGGAATTGGTTGGGTGAACCGCTGGCAGGAAGATATAAGCCCTTATTATGTTATAGATAAGAAATGAACTTGTCTGCCTGGGTATTTAACGTAGTAATGCTCGCATGCACTCAATGTTAAGATCTGCTAAGTAAATGTAGATCAAGTTTCATATGTTTATTTTGTTATTATGTTTAATAAATTTAAAAAGTTCTTGTAAGTATTTTGGCTGATGTTTGTCTCACTGTTTTCTCAATTGTCTGAACCACATTCATTAGCTTTTGCTCTCCCTGGGTTTAGTCTGGCACATTCATGTTCGTATATCCTGCCCACCCTTAAAATAAATGTCTAGTTCCGATTTTTCGGACTAGTGGCGCCCTCATGGTCAGGATATACGAAACTAAAATCTTTCGTCCGGCACAATATATATATAAAAATATATTTTTAAGTTCACTACTTTTCAATCATGATCTGATTTATGTAAAACCAAACCTACTTTAACTAAATACAGTTCACAAAATTTTTTAAAATTCATGAAGCATAAACAACACATCATCTAATATATATATATATTGTGCCGAACAGTCTAAAACGACCAGGCACAAAGTGGCAGTACACATAGAAAATCATTTAAAAACTTTTATCTTTAAATATATAATATACTGTGATATTTGTAACAAAATCATGTGCCATGCTTACCTCGTGTAGTGCACCTATGTGATATTTTTTCATTAATTCTTTAGCATCTGTCGAATGCCCAACATCTTCAAAAGCTTCAGTTGCATTTTTACCTTAAAAAAAAGGTAATTTGTACCTGTTAATTTAGTGACAAAAACTAAAAATATTATTCTTTCTTTTACTGCAGCTACAATTAGTTATTATTGATTAAAAACTTAATAGAAAAAAATATTACAAATTAAAAAAAGTTACTATTACTCACCAGCTTGCTCTAATAATACCTCCTCACCACCAGGATGCTTAAAAAGAGATATATTACATTAACAATGGTAATGCTAAAAAATAATTGTTTACATAATTTTAAAAGAACATAAAATATACTTCCATGTGAAAAATTCATTACAACAAAAAGATTACGCGTTCTTATTATTTATTTGTAATGAATTCAGAAAAACAAACAAAATTCAAAATAACATTCATTCTTGTTCATTCTAAGCTTAATATAAACAAACTTTATAACCTAAAAATATATACTTACTGAATTGAAAGATTACATAAAAAGAAAAATCAACAATAATCCAAAAATCTTAAATATGCAATGATACCGCAATTATAAATACTTATATGGTTAACCGCTAGGAAATGGTGTGAAGTTCAACCATACAAGTAGTTGACTGAGTACAATATTTTCATTCAATTCATCATATCATACTTTTTTACTTTACTCAGTGGAAAAATCAAACAGAAACCTCGACTCAAAAATAAACCATCTAAGGCATTTTAACATCTGTTCAAACAAATCAGATGAATATAACAAATTCTTTCATTATAATCAAATTTGGAAAATGTTTTACAACTGAAAATAACAAAAAATAACATTTTTACTGATTTTCTATCAAAGCAGCTTATATATAATATATATATACTAACTACTTGAAAATAATATAGTTGTGGAAGTATTAATTCCAAATTTTGATTTTAAAAAAAAACATGCAATGATGATCCTACTTATCAAATTAATTGCACAGACTCACTTTTGATCATTAGTATTTTAAATACTTTCCCGTTGCATTCAATATCCATCAAAATATTGGTCACACAAAATACAATGAAGATTTTCAATCTGCATTTTGTTTCATTAATCTTCTATTGCTTTCACTATTTAGCTCAAAACTAAAAATATCTTATTAATGAACAAAATTTCTAGATAAATTTCCAGCTGTAAAAAAAAACAAAAACCACAGAGATGAGAAGAAATTAATCTGTCACCACTTTGATGATTATATAGAACTTCATTTTTACATTATATAATTTTATGAATATTTTTTGAACTTTTATTTATTAACGGGAATTTTGATACAGAAATCCAGAAAAGAAACATTTCACTAAAATTAAATGAAAAAATATATAGTAAATCTTGTAAAAAAAAAAAAATTTAGACTGAAAGATGATAGAAAATAATGTAGACATCTATTAAAAACTGGCTAAGGATATCATTGGAAATACAGAACAATTTATTTTTTCATTATTATCTTACATATAATTTAAATCAGATCTAGCCAGAACTCATTTTTTATATCCCTTCAATTGAATACTTCACTAAATTAAGCTGCTATAATAAGTTAACAATTTAGATTCTAGGAATTATATTAAACCCAAAAATTTAATGAACAAGCTTATTTAAACATTACATGTGTTATCATAATACATTCAAAAATGATTAGGATATATATATTCAAAATGAGAATTTTTTTTGATTTATAGATTATTAAAAATGAATGTGGTCCAAATTGCCAAATATGAAACTAAGATTCATTAAATGCTTTAATAATTATTAATAACTGAAAAAATATCAATGATGAAGGAATAACAGTTAATAGATTTTCTGAAACTTTGAATTTCTGTCCTATTGTCCCTTATGCATTATTTTTTTTTCATGTTTATATACCATTAAAATCAGTCAACACTTAGACAATCCTATCAATAACAAGCAACAATCTCAACCTGATTGCCAAGACAACCTCCTTTTAACAATATATATTGTACATATGTGAAACTTCACTTTGCTCCAACAGGTGCCAAAGTGGATATTAGCTTAACTTTTTACTTGTAATTTTCTAATTTTTTTTTAAAAAAAAAATAGTGATAAAAATAGAAGACATTAGTTAATTAGTAAATAATATAGGATAATAATGATAGTACTGTGATATTTGTTAAATTTTGAATGATTATATATGAAAAATCAGTAACATGTAGTAATTAGTTTAATGAGAGATGTAAAATAGTAAGTTGACTTAAGGAAAATATCAGGAATAGTCTTAAAGTAATAAATAGTATTAAATTGACTTAAAAATAATATTTAAATTAATCTTAAAACAGTCAGATATTTAGTTTAAGTTAGCTTTTAAACTGTTAAAAAATTATTTCAAATATATTCATTGTTATTTTTATTTTTGTAGTTTTAAAAATAACTTGTAAGTAATTAGTGTGAGTTCATATTTATAGGTCATCCTCGTGTGTAAATAAATGTGCATGCATGGAAAACACATAGGAATAATTAGTAATTTAATTGTAATATTGATTTAAAACAAATGAATGAATAAAATTATTAAAACTAAATGTTTAAAAGTTTTGATAAATAAAACTAGTGCTAATTTTTATATTTGTTTCATTTAATTATATGTAAAATATTTTATTTTAAAGTGTTACATAAAATAGTTAATAATTAACTTTTGTTTAGAAACTATTAATGACCATGTGATTTTTGAATAATTAAATCAATTATGTTAGCAATCAATTTCAGCTGATCTGTCAAGTGTTAAAATTAAATATAAAACTTGATTGGTTTTAAAAAGAGGTTGAGTGGGCAGAGTAAAGGAATTATCAGATATAAGTAGGTGTGTAGAAGAGTCAAGGATCTGGTGTCTGTGTGGTCTAATTATGAACTTCTCTTAAAAATAAAAAAAAAGTTGTAATTTTCTTTAAAAGTTATTATTTTGTTAAAAGTAAAGTATGTTTAAAAATATTTTAAAATTATTCTAGTCATGAATGGCTGAATCTAGAACGGTAACTATTTTCTGATATTCAACTTTCAGTCAGAATTTTTGAAACCATAGTAACAAAAATGTTTAAAGGAAGTTATGCATCTCTTATCTTATACGTGTTTCATGTCTGTTCTCTATTGGAAACTAGAATTAAAACACAAATTGTCAGTGTTAATGTGGCTAAGTACTTATATTGTACTGAACTATTTTATCTGGAAGATGCTAAGTATTTATCCAATTAAGTTGAAATATAAGCAAAGATAATTGAAAGACATTATAGTGAACTGTATTATAGATTTAAAATGTGTCAATCTCTTTGTGATAAAATTAATTAAAGCTGTCATTAAGTCTGAAATTTATTCTTGATACCTAATGTTGACTTTAAAATGTGCCAATGTTTAATAATGCATATTTCTAATATAATTTAGAAGAGAGAAATATACAGCGCTAAATTAGGAAGAATAAAGTTTATCCCCTAAGCATTAGTATAATTTTAATGACTTTGCCTAGTGTTCAACTACAATGTATTGAATACGAGATATTAATTATCTTAGCCCAAAATTGATTGGACAAAATATTGTACACTACAATTAATTAATGATGAGTTTTCAAATGATAGTATATCTTTAAAGTTTATTGCTTATACGCCGACCTGAAATAAAAATAGCTTATTTAGCAAAGTGAAAAACAGATTAAAAAAATGAACTTCAAGAAAAATAATTCCTATCTTATGCTAAGCAGAGGGAAGAGGAAATTATTTGGAAATAGGATTTCAAAAATGTATGAGAACTAATTTAAAAAAAAAAAAGAAATGCATTCTTTTAAAGAAAAAAATGGAAATAAAAATCAAAAAGTAATATTATTATGAACTTAAACCCGGGATGCTATAAAATATTATCAGCTGAAGAATTTGTTTTTCCAATGCCGGCCTATCTTATTATTTTAATATTTATTATATCTTTAAAGGAAGAAATTAATATGTCTTTGAAGAACTATTAAAAACATGTTTCATTTTTATTAGCAATCATTGTCATACTTATGAACATTTTGACTAGGAGCTTCAAATACCGTCAAATAAATTATTTTTCAGTAAATTATCTACATATCTGGAACGGAAAGCCAGTATGGAGCTGAAACCATGAACTTAAGTTACTGTATTATTTTTTTTTTATTATTGTCTGTATTTTATTTGTTTTAAAAAAAATAAGGAAACCGGAAAAATATTTATAATATATATTTAGTTTTAAAATATGTGTAACTTTATTAGCATAAATATACCAGGTAAATTTATGTAACAATTTTAAGTTTAATGGGTTATAGAATAAGTAGATTGATATTCTGCTATTCTCAGGTAAATTATATGCTATTATTTATGTTTATTAAGCGTATTACAAATTAAGTTTGTTTGATAATTTCATTCCCAGAGATTTAAATATTCTAATCTTATCTTATTCTATGTGGGATGTTTCACTCAGTTTTTATTCTAATTCAGCCAAAGAGGTTTATCAGAGTTTCCATTCATTTGTTTTATGAATGCTACATTATTAATAACTGCAAATAATTTTTTATATGCATTAAGAATTAACATTCTCGCGTTTTAATTTGCAATCTTTTAAAGTCCACGAGTCACAATATTTTTTAGTATTTAATAATTAAAAAAGCAAGTCATATATAACGTGACATTACTTTTAATGAGCTTGTAGTTACAAAAATGCACATAGAGAGCGTACCAATAGCTCAAACAAGCTCGTAATTAACAAGTGCGGTTATGAGAAATATTTAAAATCTCTATCCAGAACACTCTTATCTCCAGACCATGGTTTCGGGCTTATGGCCCACGTCAGTGGAGAGCTAGAATATTCAGACACTAGACCTAAAATATCAACTCAAAAAAAACCAGCACTTATTTCAAACGTATATTTAAGAAGAAACTCTGAATTTTTCGGACATGAAAATGTCTTTAAATCCAGCTATCTAACTTAAATATGACTTGCTTTTTTAATTATTATAATTTTACCTTTAAGGCTTTGGCTATGCTGAGCCTATTAGAATATGGTAGATCTGAATTTACTTCAGTCCCATATAGCTATTTAAGTTAGATAGCTGGATTTAAAGACATTTTCATGTCCGAAAAATTCAGAGTTTCTTCTTAAATATACGTTTGAAATAAGTGCTGGTTTTTTTGAGTTGATATTTTAGGTCTAGTGTCTGAATATTCTAGCTCTCCACTGACGTGGGCCATAAGCCCGAAACCATGGTCTGGAGATAAGAGTGTTCTGGATAGAGATTTTAAATATTTCTCATAACCGCACTTGTTAATTACGAGCTTGTTTGAGCTATTGGTACGCTCTCTATGTGCATTTTTGTAACTACAAGCTCATTAAAAGTAATGTCACGTTATATGACTTGCTTTTTTAATTATTATAATTTTACCTTTAAGGCTTTGGTTATGCTGAGCCTAATAGAATATGGTAGATCTGAATTTACTTCAGTCCCATATAGCTATTTAAGTTAGATAGCTGGATTTAAAGACATTTTCATGTCCGAAAAATTCAGAGTTTCTTCTTAAAATATACGTTTGAAATAAGTGCTGGTTTTTTTGAGTTGATATTTTAGGTCTAGTGTCTGAATATTCTAGCTCTCCACTGTCGTGGGCCATAAGCCCGAAACCATGGTCTGGAGATAAGAGTGTTCTGGATAGAGATTTTAAATATTTCTCATAACCGCACTTAATTACGAGCTTGTTTGAGCTATTGGTACGCTCTCTATGTGCATTTTTGTAACTACAAGCTCATTAAAGGTAATGTCACGTTATATATGACTTGCTTTTTTAATTATTATAATTTTACCTTTAAGGCTTTGGCTATGCTGAGCCTATTAGAATATGGTAGATCTGAATTTACTTCAGTCCCATATAGCTATTTAAGTTAGATAGCTGGATTTAAAGACATTTTCATGTCCGAAAAATTCAGAGTTTCTTCTTAAAATATACGTTTGAAATAAGTGCTGGTTTTTTTGAGTTGATATTTTAGGTCTAGTGTCTGAATATTCTAGCTCTCCACTGACGTGGGCCATAAGCCCGAAACCATGGTCTGGAGATAAGAGTGTTCTGGATAGAGATTTTAAATATTTCTCATAACCGCACTTGTTAATTACGAGCTTGTTTGAGCTATTGGTACGCTCTCTATGTGCATTTTTGTAACTACAAGCTCATTAAAAGTAATGTCACGTTATATATGACTTGCTTTTTTAATTATTATAATTTTACCTTTAAGGCTTTGGCTATGCTGAGCCTATTAGAATATGGTAGATCTGAATTTACTTCAGTCCCATATAGCTATTTAAGTTAGATAGCTGGATTTAAAGACATTTTCATGTCCGAAAAATTCAGAGTTTCTTCTTAAAATATACGTTTGAAATAAGTGCTGGTTTTTTTGAGTTGATATTTTAGGTCTAGTGTCTGAATATTCTAGCTCTCCACTGATGTGGGCCATAAGCCCGAAACCATGGTCTGGAGATAAGAGTGTTCTGGATAGAGATTTTAAATATTTCTCATAACCGCACTTGTTAATTACGAGCTTGTTTGAGCTATTGGTACGCTCTCTATGTGCATTTTTAGCATTTAATGTTACGATATTTAATTATGTGTGCATTATGCCTTTGCCAAGAATTTTATATGCATTTAATTTTAAAGTATTCTTAATAGTAGTCGAGTGACTCAATTTTGCTTTGTTGGTTCTTACATTGGATATACATGTCGTATTTTTAAATTTTTTAATAATAACTTAGATAATTCATGTGAAGTATATATCTTGTCATTAGTTAGTATTTGTTAGCCTCATAGAGTTAGGCTTTGTTAACTATTTTGAGTATGCTTTATGGAGTAGACAAGGTCCTCCATCCTTATTGTAATGCTTTTCCATGAATTGATAGTGCTTGTGCCCATAGTGGGTTATTGTATGTCTTATAGTTGTATTTTTCTAGTGATGATTATCACAATTAGCATTGGAATCCCATGAGAGAGGATCATGCTTTCCTGGTGCATCTTTCCTGTTCTTGATGCACTGTAGACAAGGTCCAGGCATCTTAGCTCCTGCCTCAAAGTTAGGTGTATTTGAGAGCCGCCACATTCTTATCCAGCTCTGTGGAGCATAAGTGTTCTTATATTTTTAATCTATCATTCATGATGAATGCTAAATTCGACCACAGTAGGTGATGTTGCATTTTGTTTTAGGTTTGTTATGACAAGATATGCTTGTTTGAGGAACTTTGTTTCTTCAGGTAGTGGTAGCTATTGTAAAGCTCATAGGTATATCAATGTTTGTATTGTGTTGCTATGATAGTTTTATCATGCACAAGCCAACCACCAATAATCTATGTTTATTTTAAGTATGTTAAATTATGCATATGGTATAAGAGCCAATTCACACATACTAATTTTAATATGTTCATCCAGATTTTTCACTGCTGGATTTGTAAGTTTAGGTCTTTAATTTTAACACACATTCAGGGTAATATTTTATGTGGACAAAATTTATTTAAAAACAAAAAAATGTATTGAACCTGATTGAAATCCGGTTCAATGGTGTTGTTATTAAACAAAAAAAAAAAAAAAGAAATTTATTAAGCTTTTAATTTTCATTAAACGTAAAGGTTTAAATTTTCGTTATTATTTAAAAAGAATGCGTATATCAAAATACACACGCATTTATATGTAAAACGGATTTGTTTTTAAATATTTATCGATTTATTTTAGAATAATTCTTATACCGCCTGTTTTTAAATTCATATGATTTAAAAACAAGCTGGCTAGCTAATTGCATTCCTGTTGCTTTTATTTTAATTATTGTAGACAATTTTGATAGCGGAGATTTGATTTTTATGTTGTTGTTTTCATTTCAAACCCTGGGTAGAATTCCTAGATAGATTGAGCGGGAGATTAATATTTGCCCTGCCTAAGGCAAAGAAATTGAACAACAAGGAAAGTGTTTTGCGGGAAATGGAGCATCGTATAAATAGCCCCGAAAATTTGGAGTGTCAGTGAATCCATTTTTGAGAGATAGACAAGTGGTTTTCTCACGTGAAAGTTATAGCGGCGCGGACAGTAAAATTTCTTAATTAAAGGACATCAGCTGTTATTAGAGACTTTCGCTGGCAAAAATGACAAATTCTATACTTGTTATCACCACCTGAATGGCTTGCTAACTCCACAAAAGACGGATCCCTGACTTTCAAGTTTGCTCCAGTAATGCTTTGAACACCTAAAAGAAGCCGGAACCTCCCTACATCTACTTTGCTGCCTAAAGAACCTGAAAATGAACTTAATTAAAAGTGCGCACTCTCCGTGAACATTGCTTTTACCGAAAGATAATTATTTTCGTTTTTATTCTTCCCAGGGTAAATTAATTCTCATTAAATCTCCGCTCAATCTAATCATAAATATTTCTTCTTAAATCAATATAGCCTCATATTTAATATTTGCTGTGTTTTCCAATATTTTATAGTGTGTCTTAGAATCTTAGTTTTAAGATTCTAATTTGCTTTCCGTTTTGTTTATTGGAGAGTGACGAGTGAGTTTTCTATTTTATGTAAGATTTTTATAAATGCTTTGGCAGTCGTGCTTTTAAAACGTTTACCTGTAATTATTTAGTATTTAATAATTAATTAATTTTATACTCTATGTTTGCCCTCTTGCTAAACCTCCAAAAATCTTTTGGCTGACGGCTTTATTGTCTGATTTTCGCAGGTGGAGATTTCGCTCTAAGATCTCTAAACGTGGAAATTAGAATTGTGTCTTTCTTTGTAATTTTATAAGTCATCAGCAAGAAGATAAAATTTGTCCTTTCTTAAATTGCAGGTGAGTGATACTTCCGTTCTGCTAAAGTGTTTACAACTTTTAATATTCTCGTACTCATGTACACTCTCCGATAGATTTATTTTGGTATTTATTACGTATGCTTTAAATTTATCAGAGCGTGTACTCAGAATTTGTTTGTAATTCATTTTCTTTTCTTTAATTGCTGGGGCAGACCAACTGTTTTTCTAATCATTTACTTGTCTCTTATTGAGACCATTAATTATTAATTTTAAAGTAATTTTCGCCAATCGTTTGGCTGGGATTCACCAGTTTAATTGTTTCTTCATTTCAATGATATTTTTCGATTGTTCTTGGGGTGGATCAATCGCCGTTATTTTAAACGTAGTAATTGGTGCAGTTCATACCGATATAAGGACATCCGAGATCTGACCATGCTTAGATCTCGGAAAGCTCATCGGCACTGGGTTCTTTGATCTATTTCAGAGGCATATGGTTTAAATATCTGAAAGTGAAAACCAATGTTTAGGTGAATCCTCTGCTGAATGAAATTTGCTTCCTCCCTTTTAAATTTGTTTATTAGAAGATCAGTCAGTCTGTCATAGCTTTGCCTTTAGTATGTCTGGTACACGCCTGAGTTAACCCTCATCTATCGTATCATAAACTTATATTTAATAATTTATTTTCTTATAATAAAATTTATGAAATATGTTTAAACTTAATTTGGCTGACGTTTGTCTTTGTGCTTTTGTCTCAATTGTCTAAACAATTTAGGATCTCTTGTTTCTCCCTGGGCTAGTCGGCACAACCATCATCATCATCTATTCTGATCACAGTAAACAAATTTCCAGACACGTAGTGGTCTGGTGGCGCCCTCTGTTTCAAAATAGTTGAGATCCGGTATAGTATGAATGACCTCTGACGAATGAGTGGCCCATATATCTAATTTAATTTAAAGTTAGCTAAAAGATTTGCTTAATCATATCACAAGCTATAATATTAGTGATGTCAGTATAACTGGTGATAATATTTTTAAATATATGCTAAGTATGCTTATTCCAGCTTAGTCTTTGTTAAGCTCAGGATTATAATTTTAAGCTTCTTGTGTTATTCTCATTGTTGGATAACACTACCATATTGATAATATGCTAATAATTATAATAAAGAAATAGAATTATTATTATTCAATTAAGTTTATTTTAATTTAAATTTTAAAGATTTAAAATCTGATTGTTTTAAAAGAGATTAGAATTTGGTATTAAATAGCCTTTGTTTGCTATTACAGGTATTCATTATTTAGTATTTTGTTTATTAAACCACATTTAAAAGAATCTAGGATAGGTATTCAGTAATTGAAGCTAAGGAAATTGTTCATATTATTTTTATTTTATTTTTGTAAGCCAAAATAAAATTTTAATCGAAGTCAAAATATTTGTAATAAAAAGATTCCAGTGCCAGCAGTGCTTATATTAAAATTGATTGTAAATATTTTCTTTTCATTGTTTTAAATAATAAACCTTATTATTATTATTTCAAAAGTTTTGTTGCTGTTTGCTTTACTTTTATATGAAAATATTATTGTCTTGAGTTTCACAGTTCATAAAAATTTTCAATCCAAAAGTTCACAAACATATTATAAAGTTTATAAAATATATTTTGATACTGGTTTGAATTATAAAACCATGCCAATTTAAGTGATTCTCAGATTGAATCACAGTAACAGATAATTACATTCTATCAGATACTTAATTAAATGCACATTTATAATTGATTTTGAATTATCATTATATCTTCTCAGATTGAAGATTCTGCAATATAAGATGTAGAAAATTAATGCCTCAGAAGAGTATTTATTATTATTTTAAAAGCTGCACATACTCATTCCTTATTTTCTCATCTTTATTTTAGAATTTTATAATCCATTTGAATTTGAGGTCTTAAGTAGGTTGTCTGTGAGTATGAGGAAAGGCATAAAAAGTACCTTTGCCTTTTTCCTTGCTCGAGTAATATCTTGGGTAATAGGCCTTTATTATTGTAAATTTGAATTGATTTATTAAATTAATATTTTGTTTGTTTATTGTTCCATGTTTGAACAATAAGGTAGTTATTTTATGGTCGGCCAAGATATCACTCACTTGTTTATTTATCTTAGCAATTTGTTAGTAGGCAACTTAATTTAATCTTTTATTCTGCACAAGAGTTTTAGTTTTAAAACCCTTGAGATTGTTTGCTCTTGTGGCCTTATTAGTTTTACATTTAATGTGATAGTCTTTCCAATCAAAGTATCATTTATTCTTATTCAGAGAGTGTGATTTGATGGTAGGCCGATCCCAATAACTATTAGCTAATGATTTTAAAATTTATCTTTGTATTGCTTATTGGTAAATCATTAATATGCCATAATAGTTAAATTTACCTTAATATGGGATTTGATCTTTATCCGATCATACATCTCTGGATCATCATCTCTTTCTTTAAATTTATTGTAACCCCACTGAGCAGAGTCGTTAAGAGTCTCTACTTCTAATAGTTTCACACTGTCTTATCATCTCTCCACTTTCTGTTTCAGCTTCATCATTTTCTTCTCTACTAATAGTTCACTCTCTATCATCTTCATTATCATTTCTCTCTTATTTCTCATCTTCAGTCTTCTACTAATAGTTCACTTTCTTCTTTTCGTCTTTATCTCTTTCATCACTCTCTCATCTTCATTCCTATTCCATCTTCATCTCTCTTTTCTTTAGTAATAATCTCTATTCCATCTTCATCATCTCTCTCTTTTCTCATCTCACCATCTAATCATTATCATCACCTCATCTCTCATTGTCATCTCTGCATCTTATTTCATCTAATCATCATCATTTCTCCCTCTCTTTCATCCTTCTACTTCATTCCATCTTATATCTCTCATTTCTCTATCTTCTTTCCTTTTCTTCACCTTCACCCCCCCCCACCCATCTCTCCCTCTATTTATAAAGGTTACAATATATATATATATGTTAGGAGAAATATAATTAAAAACTATATAGCTCAGATAATCTTTCCATAATTCTATATTAATGGCATGGCTGCTGTGAAGCGAACCAAAGCAATGAGTATGGTTCTGTTTAGGAACTTGGGGTATATATTATAAATAATTTTTTTTTTTTTTGAACTTTTGCCTGGGGCCACCATTTTTTATATATATTTTAATTAAAAAAGAACTATCTTTATTTTAAAAAAAAAAAACCTGAATTAATGTCACTCTTCTTGGAGGAAATATATAAACATAACTAGTTTTAATTTTTAAATATTATATAATACATAAACAGATTAATACATTTCACAAATTAAAGACTTCCATGGCTCTATCTTTTGTAAATATATAACTTGTTATAAACATTTTTTTTTTCATTCCTTAATCTAAACTATCACAAGATGATAAATCAAAACTTTTATCTGCTAATTATGTTTTTTAAGCAACTCAATTAACTTTAACTTTGTATTTTATGTTAATTTACAACCACCACGAAATGTAAATAAACTGCCCTTTAAAAAATTATATTTTTAAATAATTTTATCATTATTTTGTTTGTATAAATTTTTAATGAGATGAAAAAATTAAATTTACAAACATATATTATAAACTGGTTTTATAATATTAACACAATGACCTATTTTAATTAAAATAAAAAAATAATATTGATTTTACATTTTAATTAATAAATTTAATATCACTTCCAATAGTATATAAAGTATTTAAATTTCTATGGCCTTGGAAATATTATAACATAATTTTGGAAATTAATTATAATTTACAATTACTGTACTCAGTAATATTTAATAATAAAAATTAAATAGTTTTAATGCAAATACTACTGGGTTCTTTATGTACTTAAAACAATAATTAATTATTCCAATTACAATACTATTCCTTCGTCTACTCTATTACTATCTTTTATAAGCTTGAATAATCAGGTGATGTGTTGATTTAAATCCTTAATAATGGTTAAACATAAATTTGTCCATAATGTTGTTTTCAATAATTAATATATATAGAGTGAAAACGGTTCAATAAAGAAAATAGGTTGTCATCTGATCCTTCGTGTCAGCCACTAGAGGCGGGATTTCTAGCTAAATTTCTAGAAATATGCCGTTTCCGCGGCCGCACCCAAGCCTTTAAGCATTCTTTCTAAAATAAATCCTAGAAAGATTGTTAACTCGGAGTTAAGTCTTCTTTCTATGCTAAAAGGTAGACTGTTAACTCGGAGTTAAGTCTTCTTTCTACGATAAAATCTAGAAAGAATGTTAACTCGGCTTAGCGGCTAACGGTGTGGCTTTTTCCGATGCTAAAAGCAGAGGAAAATACTGTAGTTGTTTGTGTCACGCACTATATCGTAATGCTGTGTTATGTATTTGATGTAACAATATCGTACGAGGGTGTATTAATTTGATCGTGTCAAAATTATTTAAATTTTCATTGGTACCTTTTTTTTTTAAGACGAATTGATGTACTGTTACATTTTAACAATTTTAATAGTATCGTGATTGTTCCTCATAAATTTATATTCCTCCTAAATTTTCGATTACGGTGGGTTAGGGTAATATTTTAAAGATCACGCTTTGAGTCACTTTTCAGTGAGAAATTTTCTGAGACAAAAGTATGGCAAATTCGAAAACAGAAAATATGGGAATTACCAGACACGAAAGCCAGCGCTGTAACATTTCTACAGCAGAAAAACATCCTGCTGAAAGAAAAGAGATGTCTGTGTGGCGAATGTATGAGACTTGAGGTCCATAAAGATCTTTGGACTTTCATTTGTAAGTCTCGTTCTTGCCGAAAGAAATGTGCACTTCGAAAAGGCAGCTGGTTTGAGGGATTTCAAATGCCGTTCGTCAAGTCTTTACGTTTGCTGCATTACTGGAGCCATGACGAGTTGACCATACAGCATGCCATTAATGATATTGAAATGTCTACCAGTAAATATTATTAACCAAATTGATAAATAAAGTAACATAACATACACACACAATAATTGTTGTTAACCAAAAAATGTAAATTATTATTTAAAAATACACAAAAACACCCCTCCCACTAATTGTTGTCAATCAAATGTAAACAAATTAAAGTAACGAAAATTATTATTTCAAAACAGTATTACTATTTAAACACAACCCAAATTACTATTTAAACGTACACCAAAAAAGATCCTTTCTTGTCAATAATAATCAAATTAAGAACTATTATTGTCCCATTGTCAAAAATATTAGGTTTTTGGGAAACCAAAACAATAATTTATAAACGAAAAAAAAGTCAATCGGTTGTCAATCAAATGTAATAAATAAAAGTAACTTCAATTTTGATTTAAACATACACACACACAAAAAAAAACCCTTTCTCCAAATAATTGCTGTCGGCAATCAAATGTAAAATAAAAAGGAAGGTAAATTAGTATTTAATCATCATCCAAAAACACCCACCCCTCTCACTAATTATTGTCAGCAATCAAATGTACACCACCACTAAAAGTAACGTAAACTACTATTCTTTAAATGGTTACACCCTTTTCCCCAATAATTGTTGTCTACAATCGTACATACAAAAAAACACCCCTCCCAATAATTAGTATCGGCAATCAAATGTAAACCAATCAAAGTAAGACCATAACTTAAAACTACTATTGTTTAAACGGTTAACCCACCCCTTCACCCAATAATTGTTGTCTACAACCGTACACACAAAAAACACCCCTCCCAATAATTAGTGTCAATCAAATGTAAACCAATCAAAGTAAGACGGTAACTTATTATTTAAACGTAACCCAAATTACTATTTGAAACTACACCGAAAAACAACCTTTTGTCAATAAAAATTAAACAAACAACAACTATTATTGTCCCATTGTCAAAAATATTTATTCTTAGAAACAAAAATCATAATTTATAAACGAAAGGAAGTCATATCGGTCGTTAATCAAATGTAAACCGATAAAAGTAACGGTTTTAATTTTTATTTAAACATACACACACACACGCGAAAAAAAAAAAACACTTCTCCCGATAATTGTTGTCGGCAATCAAACGTAAACCTATCAAAGTAACGTAAATTATTATTTAATCGTACACAAAAACACCCCCCCCCCCACTAATTGTTCCCGGCAATCAAATGGAAACCTATCAAAGTAACGTCAATTATTATTTAAAGATCCATCCAAAAAAAACCCGTTCTCTCTTAAATTTCGGCAATCCAATTTTACAAAAACAGTAATACTATTTAAAAAAAAACAAAACACAAATTACTATTTGAACACACACCAAAAAAGACCCGTTCTCTCTTAAATTTCGGCAATCCAATTTTACAAAAACAGTAATACTATTTAAAAAAAAAAAACACAAATTAGTATTTGAACACACACCAAAAAAGACCCTCTTGTCAATAAAAATTAAAAAAAAAAACAACTATTATTATACCATCGTCAAAAATATTATTTGGGAAAAATAATTCAGAAACGAAAGAAAGTAAACTTTGTAAACAAACAAACAAACAAACAAAAAAAAAGTCAATATTAATAGAGAATCGCTGGCCCGGAAACGTTATATTAATGTGTTTTTGATTAGAAATCGCGCCTCTAGCGACTGACACGAAGGATCAGATGACAAACGAAAATATTTATTATTTTTATATAATTGTTTTATTTCAATTGTGTTGGAACTATTATTGATTTAAATACTAGTAAAAAAATGTCTGATTTAGATATTGTACATTTTTAAGTGAATAAAGTAACTCATTATTATAAATTGTGTAGGCCACCATCTTCTTTACTAATTTATCTGAATATTTTGCAGTAATTATTTTGAGATTTAATCACATTTATATATGAAAAATATTAATAGTTATCTAACATCATTATTTTAAAAATATGCTAAGAATTCATCTAGATTAAATAGTTTTGTTTTAAGAAAGTAACAATAAGCATTAATTAGGATATCATTTCTTTAATATCAAAATGTAAAATGTGCTAGCTAGAGAAAGAGCAAACTATGGCCTGTTGGCTGTATGTAATTCATGATGATTTGTGCCGTGTGTGTGTTCACACACATACATACCATGTTGGTTATCATTCTACAATTATCCAAAACAGATTTTAAAAGCTTTATTCTGTGAGAATTCATTGAAAATAAAAAGTCGTTTCCCAGCATGATTGCAATATTTCCCTCCACTACTACTTAACGTATTAGAAAGTAAAAACATTGTTTTTACATATAGCCAATTACAGATCTTACAGAAGTTCCCGTCGCCCACAGTTAGGAATGTTTGCCTATCATTATGAGAACTTCTTCTTGATATGAACTTTCAGTATCATCATGTCACCAAAGCAGAGAATTGTTAAAGAAAGTGTTATAGATACAAGCAAATCTATTCTTGGATTCTCTAGTAAAAATTGTGATCAGTTATCGGATAATGATAATATTATTAGTGATAAGATACATGCGCAGTTGCTGCTTAGCAGAATAAAATGAATGCCAAGTTTTATAACTAATATAAAGATTCAAAGACAAAAGTTCAATAACTGACAAGAAATCTTAAAAATGATTGATTTAAACTGTAAAGGAGATACTGATAAATGCAAATTGTGGTTACTTTAGTTTTTTTTGACATAGTGAAAATACAGGGACCTGAAAAACAGTAAATTGTACTAAATATATATAATGTTTACATTTTGCTTAGTGAAGTTAGAGCAGCTCTTTAAAATCTTAAAAAGGAAACACTGCAGGTTCTAATGGAAGTTTTTGATGATAATATATTGGCTTCAATAATATAATTTTTAGGAATATATGAACTCAAAGTTTTGCTAACTGATTCTAAGATAGACTGTATTGTTCCAATTTTTAAAAAATAAAGAAGATTGACATGATTACAGTAATTTCTAGGAAATATCATTATCTACTACAGCAAAGATAATTTCAAGGATTTTATTGAATATATTGTTTCTAATCATAGATAAACTGAAATCAAAAATGTGGTTTTAGAGAATCAATTAACACTAGACATGGATTTTTATTGCTGGGCAAATGAAAAGAAAAAGTAATTTGTATATTACTTTTATTGATTTAATTAAGACATTTGACTCCATTAATTAAATTAGTGGGTGTCCTCTAAAGTCTCCTTATATTATATACCTTCTACATGATGTAAGAGAAGTGTTATTATTACACAGGTGTAAAATCAGGCATTTGAAATGAAAACTAATCTTAAAGAAGATGTACTAGCTCCAACTTTGTTTTTAATTTTTATAATAATGATTTTTGAAAAGGTTTACCGACAGCTTCATGAATCAGGAATCATGAAGCAATAACTTTTAATGGTGGAATTTTTAATTTGAATCAATTAAAAGCTAAATCAAGAATTTCAACTTTTGGGGTTTAAGTATGCTGATAATTATGTTATTCTTGCCAATTCAAAAGATAATCTAAATAAAGTACTTAATAATTTAAATACAACATATAAATACTTCCTTTTAGCAATTAACGTTAAAAAAAACTCAAGCCCTTTACCAGGCAATTAATAAGTTTTCACTTAAATGGTTAGCAAGTAGCTTTTCAAATGAAAAGGTGAATTTAATTGCTGAAACGCATGAATTTGTTTTGAACAAGTTAGAATATTATTAATTAGCTATACATATATATATATATTGTGACCATATATTTTAGCATAAAATATAATCATTGATGTAACTAGTATAAAAAAATTTCTCTGGCTTCTTTGGTGATTTGATTGGCTTGATTGCACTTTGAACAGACTACTCTCTTACATTATTTTAATAAATTTGAATTTGCTTCGTTCCATATACTAATTCATATCATAATGTTTAACTTTTTAAAAATTTTGACAACACATTAAATTTGGTAAAATAGTATTAAAATATAATATTTTGTTTTATTTGTTTAAAATGATCTTAAAAATTATTTCATTTGAATTAACAAAACCATTTGTTCAATTAAAATAAATTATTAAAAATAAATACAGTAATTACGTATGCGTCTCAATGTAAAAAAAGAAAAGAGCGCGAATTTAAGAGAAGATCGTCTGTTAGTTTGCTTTTGGAGGGAGAGAAGGAAAAGAAAATGGTAAAAAGGCAAATGGTGTAATTTTGATAAGCTTATTTTAAAATAGTTAACAAGTAAACGGATTACCACAAATTTTCTATAAAAGTAAAATAACATCGTGGTATTTAATTATAAGATGAATTGCTAAATTTAAAAGTCTGTTCAAGTCGGCTGGCCAAGTGGATCAAATCACTGGTAATAATTTCCCAATATTACATTTGAAATGTCGGAGCTTCCCAGTTTAAAAGAATTAATTGCAAGAATTTGGTATGTTTTAAAATGTTTATTGTTCTACAATTTGGAAAATTTAAATAAGTATTTTAATTACAGAAGTTTTATAAATATGAAAATTTGCTTTTTAAAAAAGAAGAAGTTTAAATTAAAGTAAAATGTTAAAGTTATCAACATAGTTTAATATTTCCGTTTCTAATTCTAATAAAAATATAGTATTGATTGATATTTAACTTTATAATGCCAGTAATATATTTGCTAGTTAATTTGTTTGCCATTTGGATAATAAACAGTCTTCAAATAATTGATCAAAGCTATTTTCTAATTTTATCGTCAGTTTGGAATGATTAAATTAATTGCTGTAATTGTTATTCCTAGATTTAAGCGTGGATAAATAAATATTTAGCATGGATGTGATAAACTTGGAACATTTTAATAGAGAAATGTAGAAATTAATAACTTATGAAAAACATTTTCATTTAAGTTCTGCGTGTCATGTTTTTGAAATTGTTTCTTGTTTATGGAGTCACGTAAAATCGTTAATCTAATAGTGATTATAATAACTAACACAAATGGATAAAATTTACATGTATGGAATTCAATTATAATTGTAGCTATTACTTCGTACATTTATTGTTCGACGCATCGTACATGGATTTCAAGGATCATATTTGTCATTATAAAATGCTATACAATCTAATTTGTGACACACACCTGCTAAAATTCATATATTGAACTCTAAAATGCTATACATTTAATTTATATCACACACACACCCATTAGATTTTATGTATTTGATGAATAATTCATTACTTTAATTTTATCGTTATATGAACTTGCATGTGAAGTTCATAAGTTATATTTTATTAAGTTTAAATTAATAGGGGTTGAATAAAATATTTATTCAAGAGAATAGCGCTTGCGAAAAGGGCTTGAAAAGTACTAAATGAATTTATGAGATGTATCAATTTTTCATGAGGTGTTTTGTGAGTCTTTCCAGATTTATATTCCTATGCTAATATTACTTATATTATATTACACATGTTTTATTTTAAGCAAGATAAGTTAGTACATTAGTTGTCCTGATTAGTGTAACATTTTATTATGCAAGAACCCACATTTGCTAAAGTGTTAGTGTTTTCTGAATGATCAGAATAACTGAGGAGGATGATTTTGCACTTTAATGTGAAGTAAATAGTAATGTTGTTTTTTAATGTTGAAAGGCATTAATCTGTGCCGGTGGTTAATCCGCAGATTATTTAATTGCCATTTTTTGTATTTTACACTCATTCCAGCGCTGGTGGTTAATCCGCGGAATTGTGTAATTATACGTATTACTTTATGGTGGTGTATAAATCCACAAAGCGTTTAGTATTATTTAATTCCTATGTGTAGATGAATACATCCACAGGAATAGGTTTTACTTCATAGATATAAGTTGGGCAAAGTATTTTAGTTAATCTTCTAAATCATCTTCTTCCATTTGTAAGTATAATTTACAAGTTAGATCATCAAATTGTAGCAGGACATTCTATTCAAGTTACTTCATAATAATTAACTGTCGGTTGATTATTATTTACCGGAGTGTAAGTTTAAATTTTCACTTTATTTAATGATTGCATTATAGCTAAATCCTACAGATATAATATTATTTATTATATTATTCTAATTTTACGGTATGGATTTATTGAATCTGGAAATGATGTTAAATACTTCATGAGTTGATGTTGAATTTATTATAATTTGCTCAAGATTCATTATATCAAATTGAAATAAGGTATGATTAGGTTTTTTAAAACCGTACCTATGATATGTTAGTGAAGAAAGTCGATGGAATTATAATTTATTTATTTTATTTGTTTATTTATGTTTTTTAATTATAACATTGGAATTAATTATTTATTATTCATAAATTTGTAAATAAACGATTTATAATTAAACTTACTGTGACGTTGCTATGTGTCATTCTTAAAATCAGAAATCATAAACCTTGGATAGAGCATACATGAAGTACATACCATTGTCAACATGATATTAGAGTTTAGTGATATTTTGAGAAAACATTTGGATGCTTTTAGTCTTTGGTAGTTTATGATGTGTAGGGTACAATAAAATCCCATTTACCTTTTCCATCATTTTGGCTTTGCGTAGTTGATTCTAGTATACAATACAAATTGATTAGTAAACCTAAAAACAGATTTACCAAATAATGATATGATTGAATATATTTACTTAACATTTT
This sequence comes from Epiperipatus broadwayi, assembly GCA_028023455.1. Taxonomy (NCBI): domain Eukaryota; kingdom Metazoa; phylum Onychophora; class Udeonychophora; order Euonychophora; family Peripatidae; genus Epiperipatus; species Epiperipatus broadwayi. The sequence continues at coordinate 1,981,468 of JAQFVV010012427.1, forward strand.
AAATTGTCATTTGTCAGTATAAAAAGAGTCTCAGTGATATAGTTAAACTATAAAAAGAACCCAATTATTTATGTTTATTTATTGCAAAGCTTTACCTAGACTAGCATTTGTATTAAAATCATATAGATGGTTTAAAATTTCATAATCTTATGTAGTTCCACAAATTACGCCATCTTGTACATGAAGAGCCATCGGGTCTCATACAATAAAAATCGCAAAACATTACACTTATAATTTGTTTACTGTATTTTATCATACTACTATGATAGGTCATCGCGGTACACCCTGGCTGCGATCAAATTAAATCATAAAAGTTTATGTTAGATCATTAGTTTGGTCTGTGGTAAGTTGCTCCAGATGTTGGTTGTGGTCCTTGGTGCATAAAATAGATAGCATAATATGCTTTTGGATACAGCTCTTAATAGCTGACAATGTGTAGCGGGAATTGATCAGTGATCGAGGTTACGATTCTCGGTGCACTTACGTTATGTAGTTGACCACACTTTGTAAGAGTTACAATATATTATATCTATTTTAATGGATGGAATTGAGACTTGGATCCTTTATGAAGCATTAAAAAAATTTCATTTAAGGATGCTCTGTAAAGTTTTAAAAATACAAAGGCAAGATCATACAATCAATCGATATGTTATTGCTGCACGCAATACTATTATTGTAAATTTCACACGACCACCATTTCTTATGCTTGCACATAACTGTTATTAAAACAGGCAAAACTCTCCATACAGTAGTGCCACTCAGTGCTAGCCAGAGTAATCAATGGATGCCAGAAGGCTTGTGCATAAAATCCCCATCTAGTGCCTACTGATCCTCACTAACGAAGGCCACAAGCCAGAAACTAGTCTGGGGATATTGGATGAGTAGGCACTAGATGGGGATTTTATGCACAAGCCTTCTGACAACCATTAATTATTCTGGCTGGCACTGAGTGGCACTACTGTATGGAGAGTTTTTCCTGTTTTTATTATTGTAAATTCACATCACCATTCATTGTACATAGGAAATGACTGAATGATACAAGATTTCTTTAATAAAAAATTTACGATATACTTTCATGGAAGAGACGGATAATTATATAAGTTGTTGAAGTTTTCAAAATGGCTGCAGAAGTCAAAAAATAATAGTGCAAAACATCAAACAGAATAGCATGTCCTATATATAGACATTTATGGCTCAAAAATTAATTTGTATATTCATTGCAAAATTCAGCTCTAGAGTATTATCGTTTACTGTCTTTTTATTTTTCTTGGAATAAAATGGCTTTGCTAATAGCTGCTGATAGCTTTCAACAGTGAACTTTTTCAACCAGTAATCTTAAAAATGAATTTTTTTTTTCTAATTGTGACGAATTTTTTTAAGACTTACAATGAATACTTATTTCTGCAGATTACTTTTGTCTTTTTTTTACAGCATTTATATTTAACAGTATTCATTTCCTGCTACGCAGTTAGCCAATAAGATTATGGCTATATATTGAAGCAGTCGGTTCTAAGTTTGATCCTAGCTTCATGATCTTTCACATGTAGCCAACTTCAAACCCTTGTACCAACCTTGAATTTCCGATGCAATGGGGCTTTATTTGTTCAATCCACGCTAGTTTCCTTAAAGAAAAACTATTATAAATGTGTGTTAAAATTAACTCGTTTGAGATTTAAATTAATCATTTTTACTAATAAATTCATAATAGAATTATTCCTGAATTTATATATATTATAACTGCGTGGATTGTGCGTATATATTTATAAATATTTAAATGTACATATTCGTTATAAAGTTTCATTGCATCGGGGATGTTTTATTTTACTTTAAATAGTTTGTTCAAATTTTTAGTGATTAAAAGCTACATTCTTTCGATAAGCTTTCAGATTGTCCCTTTCCAAAAACAATGGGTAAAGTTTTTATTAATTAAAAAAAAAGATAAGTATTTAAAATGTAAGGATGGTCGCTAATTAAAATCATTTTTCTGATTTTAAAAATTCATTTTCTAATTAGAAAATGAATTCAAGTTAATGAGTTTGAAAGCCTTATCGAAGGAATGTATCTAAAAACAACTAATAAATTGATAATGAAAGAAGCGCTTGCTTGAAGGCATCAGAGGACAGATAAATAGCCCAGAAAAAGTTTTCAAGCAGCTATTATTCCTCATTAAGAGAAGCCATATATATTTCATAAGAGAAGAAGCCGCCCAGTTAAATTATGAAGTAAAAGTGTTTCTACCATGGTGGGGGGGGGGGCTTAACTTCAAGAGTCTGACTACGGTTCCTTAAGTCCCCTGAAAATCTTCAATGTGGCTGCAATATAAAAATTCATATACCAATCGTAAGCTGCCGAAACCTTAGAGAAATCCATCAAAATGCTATTCACATAATTTTCAAAATGCGCGCATACATTTCATCCAACTGGACTCTGCCCTGCGGAAACTCAGAAGCCAACCATGAAGAAATGGTAATATCTTTCCTTTTGAACCTGGCCAACATCTTTAAGCTATCTACCATAAAATTGTCTTTTTATTAATGTTATTTTAAATTATGTAGTAATTCTCTATCTATCTCTAGTCTTTAAATTTAATATCTGTTAACTTTCCTTTCTTACGATGGCGGTTCGTTTATTTAACCCTATTATATATTTGCTAGATGATTATTAATATAATTTATTTTTTATTAAATGCCAATAATAACTTCAACTCAATAATAATTTCCTTCATTGCATTTGCTGTGTTAAATAATATTATATTTATTTTTATAGTAATTCTTACCCACGAGAACTAATATGATACAGTTCTATTAATTATCGAGTTAAAGGATTTATACAATTTTTGCTATTTTATTAATGGCTAATAACAACAAATTATTAGCTCAATTTCTAACCTATGCTCCCGGCCACTTTACTGAGTTTATAATATCTATTTATTCACATTAATATATTGTTTCGCAAAAAGGTCAATAAAGGAGTTACATGAATATATTCTAATTCAAATTTTATACTTTCTAGTAATATTCAGGAAGGGCATGGGATTTAGGGCATAATTAATATAATTTCTAATTGCATTAAATACTTTTTGATTAAAGCACGTTTGACTTTAATTTAACTTGATCAGGTCATCACGTAGAGCACTCTTTATATAAATTGGGTTTCATTATTTAAATACGATGATTACCAAGTCATCATTTTCCAAACGTTGCTGACGCGAGCCATCTCCTGTTTCATAGGCTTGTCCTTGGTGATATTTCTATTAGTTTAATTATCTAGGAAGAAAGCACTTCCTCCACTTACTCATTTTTTTTATTATATTGGAACACCAAAGGCTCATGGCTATGACCCGGCCTGGTTTCCCCTCATACTTAAATCACCGACCAGCCATCATATTTATCGTGTTCATTTTTATAGCTCATAAGTCGTCAGTACCATTTATTTCTCAGTTCCAGTAAAGCCCGCTCTAATGCTCTTAAATCGTGATGAATTGATTTTATTAAAGTCGAACAAATTCATATTTATTTATAATTAAGTAAGTTTTCTATTAAATATTAAAGTTATGCCCTAAATACGTATCTTGCTCTTTGTGAATTGATTTACAAATGTAAAAATAAATATCACATTCTTTCCTTTAGAATCAGAATAATAATTTCAGTCATAGCCAAATACCTTTATCTACCTTTATTTTCTTGTTGGGGGCATAGACATATATTTATCATATAATATTGCGTAATAGTATTGGCATATAATCAGGACTGCCATTCTTGTTGTAAATATAAATTCCGTTTAAAGACTAGAGGTAATCTATATAATCACAATCTAAAAGTTGAACAAAATTATAATTATTATTAAACATTTTATTAACCCATTTGGTTTTTTTTTACTTTCTTTTTATTCAAATTATTTTAATATTAATGCTCACTGTCTGTATTGGCAACCCGAACATATATATATATATGAGTTGACTTATACAGATTCTTAGTTATTTTATTATACTTCATTAGAGTTAAATCAGGGGTCTCATTAATCATCATCATCCGTTGAGCTAGTTCCTTGGCGCATAGTCATGTACCAATGATATATGTCATCCATTGATTTGATCTGAGCTCGTGAGTTGGGTTTGAATTCAGTTTGAACCGCCTGAGTTTGAATCCGACTTTCAGTTTGGGTTTGTTGATGTGTTGGCTTCTTTTTGTCCGGTACAATATGTAGTGTGACAATGTACACGTTGAAAACAATGTATTACTTTATGTTGTGAAATTTCATTTTCATTATTGTTGTTAATTTATTTTCATGTAAAAAATATTAATGATAATAAAAATCAAACAATATTTAATTTCCTTTGATCTTTCATCAATTATACAAGTTTATTAAATAGCTTCACTACAAAAACAAAATTAAAACATAAATTTTGTCATATGAATGTCTTTTTTTTTTAAATATTATATTGAGATAAAAGTTAAATATGTATACCAAGTATTAAACAAACTAAGCTAAAATAAATTTTCTACAGAAAATAAAAAAAAAGCTTCATTAATACTATATATCATATAATGAAATATATAATATTCCCCATAATTTATTGACCCAAAATTCAGCAATGATAATTACACCCCTCTCAAAAAAAAAGTTGAAACAAATGTATTACAAAAAAATAAATAAATAATAGAATTTATTTCCAATATTAAATTGTGTCAAAATATAAGTTTTATTCAAAATTCTAACTTTAACATTATTTATATCTTCAAAGGAAAAGAATACAACTTGGATTGAAATTTATCCATTTTGATAGTCTGCTGCAACAAAATTTTTAAGTGTATATTCTATAGCTTACACAAATGGACAAACTAATATATTGCACCAAGGAAAGTAATATACTATCTCCTCTTCCTGCCTTCATATTGTTTTTCAATTTTAAATGTAATGAAAAGCCTTTTATTAAAAGACTTAAAACTTCTTTCACTTCATATTTAGTCTCCAAAACATTCTTGTTGGTATTTAACCTTCAGGCCTACATAATATTAAAAACAATACAAAAGAATATTTGAAAATAAATATGAATATAAAGTACAATAGGTAATGAATATCTGAAATTGAATATAAAATGAATAAAGCAAAAAAAAAAGTAAAACTTTAGATATCCTGATTTAAATAAATATACGAAAAAAAAAGTCTATGTTTTAATTCTTATCCTGAAAAATCTCTGAGGTTTTATAGTTCTTTATATGCATAACTATATATTTTTATCATTCACATGATCAACAAGACATCACCTGATCTCAGCTTATATACAGCTTATTCAATAGCAAATTCTTGTATTTTCACTACTCTTATACCATCCAATGTACGCTTTAGTAATCAATAGATGACAGGTGATAATGTCTGAATTATGTGTATTTTTAAAAAAATGAAAGTTATCATCTACTTAATTTATTCTACTGATAAATACTTTAGCCAGCTTAATTATCAGTATTACATTACTGGTTTTATATGGGTTTATATTTAATTATATTTCAGCAGTGTGCCTTATAATTATTAAGATTATATATTTTCTCCAAAACAACACACTCTTCTAAGAAACTCTCATATTTATATTGTAATGTTTTAAATTAATTATTATAATTAATTTTTGTTACAGTGTTTTCATTAATTAAACCTATAGCAGCTGTCTTAAAAACATTTTTTTTGTAACATTTTCATAAACTTAGATAAATAGTTCAAACGGAAATACTCCCAGTTCATCACCTCCTTTTCCATGTTTATTTCCATAACTATATATATATAAACAGATATTTAAAGACTCCTAGCTAAAAGATAAAATAAAGACTGAAAAATTACTAAAATCTTCACCACTTGACAGCATATCTAATAAGCAGCATCTTCTCTTTTCCTGTCCCTACATGGACCACAGGCAGTTCTTTTGTGGGATATTTAAAAGCTAATTTACATTTTACCTAGACTAAAATATATATATATTATATAATCGAATTAAAAATAATGTAAATAGTCAATTTAATACAGCTTCAGTATTCTTTGATGATGAAAAAATTGTAATTATAGGTTTACATTTAATAGTAATGAAATAAAAATATTAATTTGAAGAAAGAAATCATAAAAAGAGGAAAATTAAAAAGGCAATTTTGATTGATAAATATAAGAATGATGTTATTAATAGGTAAGTTGCAAATACAGCCATACATAGCTTATGGAAATATATGTAACATTAAGTTTAAAAAATTTGAAATTCAGTTAAAGCTGACAAGGATTCCCATGTAATCGAAAGCGCTACAAAAAAATTTAAACTATAATTTTGCATTTGCCGTTAAAATTTTTATATATATAATGGTTTAAAGTAATATTAAACATGTTTAAAATAAGAATCAAGATAATAAAAAATGCACTAACTGTTTAACTATTAAATAAGTTGCATCTAGGAGTAATTAAAATTTATCAGTGTTAATACTGATTTTGTGTGAGCACTTAATTTTTTTTTTTAATTTATCATTAATACATGAACTACATATATAGTAATATAATTGCTCTTTACTCCTTAATTCTTTATGCATTGATTGCATTCTATTTATATTTAATCATTTAATATATTTTCTAGTTATTTTTTGCTATGTAGTAAAAAAATGCAACGCAGTTAAAAAAATATTTTCCATTGAAACTGTTAGAAAATATGATCAAAAAATAAAACTTTACTGTAATGCAAAAAGTGATTATAGAAAGTGTGCCTTAACTAAATATATTATTTTAAATCGTCATTTTCAATCACAGTCCACCAATAAAGGACAAAGGTATTTCCAATGCGTTTCCACAAAAATCTATCATAAGCAGTCCTTCTGCGATAATTCAACAAACTTTTTCTTAGTCTTAAAACCAGGTCATTTTTCAAAGTTAATATGTTATCCCTCATCCACTTATTGTCATTTTTTTAAATATATATATTCAATCAATCTTGGTTTAAATTTTTAAAATTATATCACTTTTCATAAATCAAAATAAATAAGTTATTAATTTTTTAGATAGGAGCATTTTTTTTTTTTTTAAATACAATATTAAGCCTGTGGAAGTGTATTCCAAAATTATTTTAACAAAATCCTATTTATTTTTACATTTTATTTAATTGACCTAAGAAAATATCATTATGCCCTCTCCCTCCTCTAGCTATCGATTTTTGAAAATATAAATTTGTTAAATATTACTTTACTAAAAAAAATTTTAATCTTTCTTCTAATTAATTAAGTGTAGTTTTGCAAATTTATTTATCACCAATTGTTATTTCAAAAATATAAACCACCCAATATAAGATGACTTAAAAATCACTATTTGTTTTGAGAATTGGCATATTCTAATCTAAACCTTTAGATTTTTTAAAGTATATCTTTTTCTATTTTGATTTATCAATGATTATTTTCATTTAATTTTACTGATAGAGTTAATTTTTTTTATAATTTCAATATCTTTCTCCAGATTTTTTAAAGTGTTAATCATACCTACCTAATATATAAAATCAAATATCTTTTTATTACAACATCAAACACATTTAAAATTCAAATTCATTATAATTTTAAAATTATTTCATTTACTATTTGTAGATAATGCATAATTAAATTTTTTGATTGATCCAAATACAGTTTTTCTTATAATCTTTTGCATAAAATTTTAGTAATAGAATCTATAGGAAATAGGTAGCAAATTGATATATTTAAATTTTTTTTAAAAAATCGATCACATTTCTTTGTTTAGTAATAATACAAATGCATTATTTCAGTAATTAATAATGCTTTTTTTTTTAAGAATCTTGTAAACAAGCAGAATAATTTTTTTATATGTAAATAGAGGGATTTGAACTCAGGATTTTTCAATCTATTCATCCTCCACTCTATCTCAAGCAACTGATACACACAATCACACACGTGAAAAAGAGATGTTTCCCAATAGTATTTCGTGCAGAATCTCCACTCATCAGTTGGGTCAGATTATAATTTCCCACACATATACAATCAGTGTTTGATTTATATTAAGCTAATAGTTCTTCAAACTTTAATGGACAGGTTTCAATCTTCTCACCCTTCCCACTATTCAAACATCCATTTTGTTAAAAAAATTCCTCTACTTACATATATAATAAGCATTCAGTATAAGCAAATTATATATTGGCTTAGAATAACATTTTTAGTAACACATTTACCACCAGCTTTTATTATTTTAATTACGACATTCAAAATAGCATATTCCACCTCAAAGGGAAGTTCACATCTATATCTAATCTCTTTAACAAATTCATTAAGAGAAGTACCATTTCTATACAAACTGAAAAAAAACAAACTTTTTTTTACTGAAAAAAAAAAAAAAAATTAACTTTTTTTTTTTACAATTTCCCTTTTAATGAACCCAATTTTCAAATTTTTTTGCATCCAAAATATGTTTTCTTAAATTTAGAATTTCTTAAACTCTTCCTTTCTTAAATATTCTTGAACTATTCTTTGATAATCTTTTTGTTTAATTCAGCATATTCCAATATGGAAATTAACTTTTGGAATTTTGTTAAATAATAATTTCTCTCTCTCAACAATTAAACTTATATGCAAATTTACTTTTGAGCACTGAGTGCAGGTAATTATTTCCCAAGACTCTACCAATTTGAAACTTTCCATTTTCATATCAAAATGTGGTCTGAATTCTTACAAGTCAAGATAACCAGAAATATTATGCTGTTAAATATTTTGAGCAATATTCTTTTTATTAGACAAAATGAAACAAACTTCACATAAACATCAATGGTATCTTTCTCCATGATTATTTTCAATTAACAAGTTATTTTTTAATATTTGAATACAAGTATAATTTATATACTTGGAGTTTAGATGTAATTATAAGGGATATGAACACTTTCAACCTTCCTTCAGCTATCCACTCTATCTCATATAACCGATATGCATGATCACATAAAGGTGAAAAAGTAAATGATCTCCAATATATTTATTTTGTGCTGAACCAGCACTCATCAGTTGGCCCAGATCATCATCTGCCACACACACATATATAATCACTGCTCAATTTATATGAAGATAGCAAATCTTCAAACTTTAATGGATAGTCTTCAATATATCCACTCTCTAACTCTTAAGCCATCCATATCATTGAAAATCTGATGATGGAATGCCAAATCCCTTGTTGATAGCAATATTATTGTTATGTCTATGTTTTCTGTAAGTCATTCTGACCCCTTAAGTATATGACCTTGTCCATTTCCGTAATATTTGATTGAATACAAGTATAATTTATATATTTGGAGTTTAGATTTGACTGCAGGGGATTTGAACACAGATTCAATATCCTTTCAGCTATCCACTTTATCTCACACAACTGAAACACATGACCACACCCATATGACAAAAATAAATGAGCTCCAATATATGTATTTCGTGCTGAACCAGCACTCATCAGTTGGTTCAGATCATCTCCCACACATATATATAATCAGTGCTCAGTTTATATTAAGATAGCAAATCTTCAAACTTTAATGGACAGGCTTCAATCTACTCCATCCTCCAATTCTCCAGCTATCCATACCATTGTAAGGCTGATGATGGAATGCCCAAATCCCTTGTTGATGCCAGAATGACTTAATATTGGCATCAACAAGGGATTTGGGCGTTCCATTGTCAGATTTTCAATGGTATGGATGGCTGAAGAGTTGGAGGGTGGAGTAGATTGAAGTCTATACATTAAAGTTTGAAGATTTGCCATCAATATAAACCGAGTAAGGATTATATATATATGTGGGATGATGGATCAGCATAAATATGGATATGGGAGATCATTTATCTTTTTCACATGTGTGTGGTCATGTTTATCGGTTGGACGAAAGAATGGATAACTGAAGGGAGGTTGAAAGTCTGTGTTCAAATCCTCTTTATTTTTTGTAAATTTAACCTGTTTTCTTATGAATTTATTTTATATATAGCTATATATACCTAGACAAGATTCATTATCAGAATGAATTATAATTTCCCAACAATACTATAAAATGAGAATTATTGTCATCAAATAGTTTTTAGAAGATGTCACAAAATTACTTTATTTCTTCACTTTTCTGAATGAAAGTTGAAGCAGATATTTTGTAAATTTTTTTGCCCCTTCTGCACTTTGAACCTCAACCAAATTAATATTACTCTTTTCTATTTCTTTCTTTATTTTTATTAGTTTTGTTAAAGGTGGAATTGCAACAAAACCTAAAATAAATTTATTATTACTACTAACATTAATAAAGATTATTATATTATTATGTAAACATGGTTACATTATCTTCACAATTCAACAATAATTACAGATCATCAAAAATATATATGAATAATCTTTGCATTTGTCAAAAATACAAATGGTGTTCATGATCTGTTGTTTCTCAATTCCTATAAAATGTTAATCAATATTTTAAAATTTCCAAAAAAAGAGCATAAGAATTATCAAAGGTGAAATGTTTTATATTTAAATATCCTTTAGTTGAAAACAATACACATAAATACTTAAAACACAACTTCCATTGATATATCTCATCTGTCCTGCAAAAATGATTGTAATTCCAAAAAAAAACAACAACATATGGTTTTATTTCTTGGGAGTTCAAAGATGTTTGAAAGCCAGAATCAATCCTGGAACCTCCCGATCCAAAATCAGATGTTCTACCAATTATGTCAAACTGCGCAGAGCACAATACCAAAAACATCAGATGACTTCTCACGTCTATTAGTATGCTTCAAGAGTAGTTATCTTCATCCACTTTATAGAACAATTTACTAGCAACTTAAATAGTCAATGGATGACTGATTGTATAGAATTATCACTTTTTCAGGCCAATCAGTTTCTGGCTTTTGTCTTTATCAGTGAGACTAGCATTCAAACTCTCAAACTAATACCCTTAAGTTTTTTCCAGCCATCTTAACTCTTTTATGGTATTTAAGCTAATAACACTGAAATTTAAAAAACCTCTAAGCTATGCAAGTAGTTAGTCTGGGTTTGAAATCTTAACGTTTTCTTTTTTTAAATCTCTGATTTTTATCTTGAACAGTAAAATAAAAAGTGCCTGCTAGATGCTAAGTATATTAGTCCTAACCTTCATTCATGAAGGCTAAAGCCAAAAACCATTAAGTTTGAAGATAGAGATTTTACAGCAGTTTTCCATCTGGTGTTATTTATTATTTAAGCTTGCAGAAGATGGATCTAACTGTAGGGTAAAGCTAACAGCTTTTGAATGTAATATATGTTTTTGACTCTATCTTGGTAATTAACAATTGAAATTTATACCTATAAATTAAATTAAAATATTAGATTTTTTAAACAATTTTTATTGTCTTTTTGTCTAAATAATCATTTATCTGATTAAATCTGTTTATCATCTGCTCCTGAAAGTTACTTACATATCCATGCTTTATTCTTCTCTAATGATACTTTTTTTATATATATTAATTTCTATCAAACACAACACAATTGTTTTTCTTGCCCTATTACTGCTTCTTTATGAGTTATTATTACATATCTCACTTTCTTGTTATTCACAAGTTTGATGAAATAAATCTTTTCAATTCAATTTTTCTATTAGCCTCAGAATTATATTCAAATTCAAATACTTAGTTCTAAGTTTCTTCTTAGTGTTTTACAACAACTGTTTGTTTCTATTTTTTTTTAAACTTTTCTGAATTCAATTTTTTAAATTTCCATATTCAGAGTTTATAACAGTTCAAACTATGAGCTATAAAGATGTGTTTGTCCAATTTGATTCACATACAAAGAACTGAAAGATTGAATTATTAGGTTACTTACAAAATCCCTAATTGTACCATGTTTAATAGCAATTTTAAAATGATTAAAGTATGATATAATTTGCACTGCTTCATTATATATAATCACATTCATTATGAGTCTACTTGCATTTCCAAAATTTATTATTTAACTGTGAATACAAAATAAGTCCTTGCCTTCTGCCCCAAGTTACTCAACTTATTTGATGCACAGTTTCTCTCATTATCATATCTTAGTAAATGCATTTTAATATTCTATATAATTTCTATTTCAGCAATATGTTCTCTTATTCTTTACTTAACTTTATTCTTGCAAAGTGCTTAAAATCATCTAATTGTAAAAAAATGCATGCTCATTCCGCAATGTCAATTCTATTGATTCCACATTCACATCTAATTACTAATGATCTAGATCAGCACTTCTTAAACTTTTTTTCATTCATGACCCCTTTTTATCATTGAGATTTTTTCGTGACCCCAGATGTTAAATATAAAATATAGAAATAAATATTCCCATAAATAATTTATTTCGTTGGTAAACAATATACATATGAAAATAAATAGTTTTAGGATTTGTTTTAAGTATACAAAAATTACTGAAAGAAAATCACATTTTAATGAGACAGATGTGCTTGTTTTTGCTGCATAACAAATTAAATCTTAGTGAAATACTTGATACTTCTGGATGTAAAGCATCTTCAACATTTTTCAGCATTGAACGATATTTGAATTCAATCTACATTAAAACTGAAAAAATCATTTCACATAAGTATGTGGTGCTGAATGGTAGAAAAACATTTAATGCCATTTCAGAAATTATGGAAAATTCATTTCTAGTTCCGATCCAGAATTCAGTCAAGGATTTTTGTGGAAAGTTTTAAGTTTGAGTCACTCAATAGCTCAGCATATTCCTCTTGGGCTTTATATGGCAGGTGATTAATCTCATTAATGTCAATCAAAACTGGTCTTTGAAACCAAGATAATTTTTTAAAATCTAAATTCGATATAAAGTATTTGGAAAACCGTGTTTCTAGGGTTTTTAAGTGATCTATAATAATTTTTGCAATTAAAGTTTTACAATTATTTTTTTTTCAATTATAAAATTGTCGATAGTCGAAAACATCCAAATGTTGATCTTTTTAATAAAACCTTCAATTTTATTATTTGAAGTAAAAATATTGCTAATTTTTCCTTGAAGAGACAAGTTAATATCAGACAAATAGCACAGCTTTGATAGCCATAAGTCATTTTGAAAAAGAGCAGCAAGATCAGATTTTTGTTCGGTTAAAAATACTATAATTTCTTCTTTTAATAACAATAATCTTCTTAAACTTTGCCCTCTTGACATCCATCTTACTTCTGCATGTAATAATAATTTTTTGTATTCAGAGTCCATATCTTTACAAAGATTTGAAAATAAATGGCTGTTAAGGGCACAGCTTTTAATAAAGTTTATAATTTTGACAGCATCCTGAAGCACATCGTTCAATTCTGTTGCTAATTTTTTTGCTGCAAGGAACTCTCGATGGTTAAGGCAGTGTAAAAGTTACATGATTATAACCAGAAGCTTTAACAAATGATGTAATACCAATATTTTCATTAGTCATTGCTTTTGCACCATCTGTGCATACTCCAAAGCAATTTTTCCACTCCAAACCTTTAGTTTTAAAAAATTTTTCTATTTCATTATATGTCTTTCTCTCTTGCATGTTCTTCCAAAGAATGACAAAATAACAATTCTTCCTCAATGTTTTCTTTATAAATGTATCTGACATATAATAATAATTGAGCTATTTTTGAAATATCATTGTTTCATCCAACTGAATTGTAAATATTGGGCTTCATTTGATAAAGGAATTTTCCGAATTTCATCACCATATTTATTTCTGTGAAGTATTTCTACCATTTTAATAGCAGCAGGTAATATAAAACCTTCTTCAACAGTGTATGGCTTTTTATTTTTAGCAATCAGATATGAAATTTCATATGATGCGAGTACATATTTTTCATTAAGTTATAAATTTCTCAAAATATTGTTTTTCTTTATTTGAAATTTTTAACAGCCATTCAAAATATTCTTTTGGTTTAATGACATATGAAGGATGTTTGGATTCAAAATGCCTTTTTAATTTTGATGGTGTCATACTCTCCATAGACAAAACATTATTACAAATTAAACAAAGAGGTTGTTCATTACCATCACAGTTGTTGAAAGTAAAGCCAAATTGGAGAAAAGTCTCATCATATTTTCTTTTTCGCAACTTAGATGCTTCTTTCTGATTACGAGATCTTGCTTGAAGAGACTTTGTAGCATTTCCATATGCATTATTATTTTTGGTACTAAAGTTCAATCATTTATTCATGGGTAAAAAGTATTTTTATCCTAAAATATAAATAAAATAACAGTACTTATTAGTTAGAAGAGACACCAAGTGGCAGCCATGTTTTTTGTTTAATTATATGAAGTATATTTACTCACGTATATTTAATATCCCCGTATATTTTATTTTTTAATATTTAAAAAATATCAATAAATCAATTATAAATTACCTGTTAAGTTTAAAAAATAGGACTATGTTTTTACTTGTTAATAAATAAAGACAATAAGTTTCAAATAAAAAATAAATTTTTATAATAACTAATAGAACGATAAATTTTGAATAAAAAAATGAGAAAAAAAGTATACAAATATTTTTATATATAAAAAATAACATCTTTCATAATATTTATTCAAATAAATACTAACCTTGGACACTTGTTGAAATGAAACTGAAACAAATAACTTGACTGGAAATGCATTATATAATCACAGTGGCACCAACTTTATTCTCGCCACTGCAGCATATATTTTGATTCTGAAATAACTTATATGCTGAAATTGCAATGCGACACCACTATTATGATGCAGTTAGTATGTAAATATAATTTACAGTTCAACTTGGCCATCATTACGATTTTATAATTGCGCTGTACAGAAAATGTTATATATTAAAGATAATGAAGGGAGTGCGTTGGCCATCATTACGATTTTATAATTGCGCTGTACAGAAAATGTTATATATTAAAGATAATGAAGGGAGTGCGACTAATATTTCTTTAAATTCATGTATCTGAATTAAATTTTCTGACCCCAACTTTTCGCTTCGCGACCCACAGTTTAAGAAACGCTGATCTAGATGTTAAGATTCTCTGCATAAACTTTCCAATTCTAATCCAGATAAACTTAAATACTCTAACTTTAGATAGTAATTTACAATTTAATTTTAATCTTCTGCAATAGATTAAACTATCATTTTTATGACTATTATTTGAAAATGCTTTAATAAAACTGTTTACATGGTATCTTCAGTTTACTATTTTTTTTTAATAAAACATTTTCATCTTTTTTAAATTCAATAATCTTATCATATGCTATTATTTCTTTAACTATAATAATTTTAAACAAGAAAGCTCTCTATTTAGTAGCATCTATTTTAAATTTGAATAAACAGTAGCTATCAGTTTCTGGTTTCTACCTTCAATAAAAGCTAAAATCATAATTCTATATAGTGAAAGTGATTAAATAGTAATACCATCTGGAATTTCTAACTATTCAAGTTTAAAATAGATGGCACTAGAGTAGTTAACTATAATACTGTAGCAAACTAAATGAATCACGATATTTTATTGATATTAACAAATTTTTTAACAAAGTTCAGATATATGTATAAAAACCTCTCTAAATTTAAGATCTATCAAGTCTACTGAATGATATTTTATTCGAATTTTTCTTTTGCAATCATTTTGATGTTTTTTTTTGCTAATATTTAAGTCCCGAACCTGCAATTATTAATCATATGCAATAAATAAATATGTTGTGTTTACTATTCACTATTTTTTTTTTATCTCAATTTAATCATATCACCTTTTTATATTACGAAAGCAATATTTAATTTTTTTAATTTCATACTGATCTGAGTAAGTACTGAATAAAGTATGAAAAAAAAAAATATTTAAAAGATTTTGTAATTTTGCAAAATACAAAAAAAAAAAAAAAGATTCAATTTTTTGTCGAATTTTAGTAATGGAATTTTTTATATTTCAAATATAAAAAAAACTGCATATGGCTTTATTGCTCAAAAGTTCATAAGTCCGAGTGCCAGAATCAATCCTGGGACCTCTTGATCCCAAGTCGGACGATCTACTGCTGCACCGAACCATGTAGGGTTAAATAAAGAAAAAATGATAGCAGGATAACAAAATTATATTAAAAATATCTCTAAAAGAGCTTCATTAAAGTTCATCAATAACAAATTGAATTAATGAAGTGTTTGGATGAATGAATTTAACAACTACACAATCAAATCAAAAGTTTCCCCAATTTATCTAGATATCAGTTATATTTGTGTTAGGTATCAGATATGCTGTGGGAATTATCAGTGAAAATATATCTTGAAAACTGAAATGAGATAGTTATCATAGATTGGCATTTTAATCCTTTTACTTCAGCAATAAAATTTATTCCGCTATGTGGGAAATAATAAAATGAATAACAGTTAATTAAGAAAAATGCCAAGTTATCAAGTATAGTGCCATTTTATATGCTTTTTCAAAATTATGTTTGAATAGTATATGCTATTTATATTGATAAATGTTGATTGCCAAATAGAATAAGAAAAATTATGAAGGCATTTATTGTATTTAAGTGACTTTAATTAATATGATGAAATATATATATGTGCACAGAGATAGCATGACATTAAGTGTAAATTTTGATAACTACTTCTTACACAATACTCAATAAAATACAATTGCATATGAGGGTATTAAACTCAATCCAAAATAAACTGATGATG
Source organism: Epiperipatus broadwayi (assembly GCA_028023455.1). Lineage (NCBI taxonomy): Eukaryota > Metazoa > Onychophora > Udeonychophora > Euonychophora > Peripatidae > Epiperipatus > Epiperipatus broadwayi. Next base: position 1,998,104 of record JAQFVV010012427.1, read on the forward strand.
TACATATGTGCAAGTGCTCTTTTGAAGAAGGAAAAAAATAAATCTTCAATATAAATAATAATTTTCTGAGAGAACCTTAAACTAAGATATAGCCGCCACCCCCACCCCCTATTGTCATAAAAGATTTAAGTAAAGGCTCAAAAATGATAGGATAAAGAATAGGTGGGAATATTGTCTTTAGATATATCTTCATTCTCAGAACATGATAATACATCTTTTTTTCAAAAGTTTTTAAGATAAAAATTATACAAGAAAGAGATCTCCAATCCATATTTAAAGGTATAAGTTTATTAGACATCCTATTGTTTTTAAGTTAAAGAAAACAAAAAGAGCATCAACAGATAAGTTACTATAAACCATGTTGGGAGCACACGTGGTCTCCATTGATACAGTAACTTTGACTCATTATAGACTATTTAAGAATTCCTTATTATGCAATGTTATAATAAATGTAAAATATGAGAATACTAATATAATGCACACCCGTTTGTTCATAGCATCAATGATCACTTATTTTAAATTACAAGTTCAGAGTTCCTGCTCTGCTGAATGATTTATCTGGACTAGTAAAATTGTGTGTGCCTAGTCTTGAAAGGAGAATAAGATATGACAAATAAAATATGAGGGGGGGGGGGAGATTTAGATATTCTAAAAAATTTCCTCTTACTTAACATTAGGATATAAAAAATTGTGCTTAAAATATCAACTTTTATTGATAAAATCTTGTGGTACATCAAAGAATGCGAGATAAAAAGCTAGCCAAGTTTAATAGGAACTTGAGTATGGTGTTATTGGGTGAAGAACTTAAAATCATCTTTAGAGTTTCAAGCTCAAGTTCAGATTCAAATAAAATATGTGTCAGAATAAAAACAACATCTAGCATTATTTTATCATTGTATGAAAAGTTAAGAAAAACACAGACTAATACAACTGTATTAACATGTTTCTTGAAACCCTAGTTTATTTTATAATAAAGAGAAAGATATGGTATACATTTGATGCCTTCCCATAATCATCAATGTTTTCCATATTTCTCCTTTCATTGAGCCTTTTCAATATTCAGTTAAATACTTATATCATCACTATTTATTTTTTTCTAATTGTACAAACCTTTTTAATTTTTATTTTATAATTATTCTGCTAATCTTGTTTTTTATTTTTATGAATGTGAGTTTCATAAACTATAACAATTGAAAAGAAGATGAACAACTGATAAGATTCCAAAATGATCCTGGATTTACTACATAAGAAATACAAAATAACATTTTCTTTCTTTAAACAACCAAAGATAAATCCCTTTGTTAAGACTGATTTATATATTTTACCTAATTATTTTATAAATGCATCTTTATTCCTATACAACTGTAAAAACTATCTATATAATCTTACTTAAAAAAAATTAAAATAAAATGACAATATCAATTAATACACTACACTTCTTGTTAAAATTCTTTTCCTATACCTGTACCCTGCTAAAATTCTCAAATTATGAACCATATCATATATGTACATATCCTATTGGCAGAAATAGATAGCTAAATGATAACTTTTTTATTGATTCTTCACTTTAACATTTTTATTTAAAATAAAAAAAAGGAAAATTTATGAAAGGTTGCTAAAAAAATATAGGAATAAAAATAAAGCTTGTTTAAAGTTAATACGATGTAAAATATTTAAAATCATTAAAAAAAATGTATTCTAATCCAAGAAACTAATATAAACCATAAATAGATAGCAGTAAAACAATTTATTCTAATAAGTTTAAGCAATCTCTTTTGAAATCACAAAAAAAATATGATTCTAAACTATGATAATTTTAACCAGTAAATTAGATAGCTTTAAAAATATCGAAACAATAATTCTAGGATTAGGCATTTTCTAATTTTGAATTTAAAGATAGAGTGCAAATAAACTTGAATGTTTTATTAGTCAGCTTTATATCAAAAAAAATTTCTTTTAACGTTGAACTTTAAAGCAAAAATGCAAACAAAATCTTTAAAAATATTAATTCTTTAAATCTGGTAAATTTTTGGTAATGAGGTAGAAAGTGAACTTAGAAAAATGAGATGCAGCAATTTCAATATGCTGCTGCTACATTGGAAGATAGGATGATTCATACTAATATTGTATAGAAATAAAACATGGATGCCCTCTTGATGTAACATGAAGTGATAGTCAATGGCTAGATCATAAAATTAAGGTATATGCTTTTCAGTTTGCTGATATTAAATCTATTGTTGTAAGGGCATATTTTTTGAGTGGGCATGTAAAGTAAATGAAATTTATCAGATTTTCTAAAAATGGTATTTTGTTATGAACTTGAACACACAGTTTTCATGAGAAGAATCCTGTTTACCTCAGATATGGCTTTTATTGTGAAAGCATAACTGAGAGCTACAGTTAAGCAAAATTTCATTGCAGAAGTTAAAAAACTGCATCATAAGATATCAAATAAAAAGATAAAAATAGCAGCTCGGTACATGCAAGTGCATTTGTTTCTAAGGTTTTATATATTGAATGAAAAGCTCATTTTTAATTTTTCTTTTGGGGTTATATTGACACATCTATTTATGAATAGCTACTAATGATATTTTTAGCTGGAATTGGGCCTACAAATCTAAAAGAATAAATTCAAAGGTCTTATTTTAAATTTGACTGTATAACTTAAACTTTATTTAAGGAAGTTGTAAATGGTATAATGTCAGAAAGATTTACATTAACTTACACTAACATTCCAAAGACACACTTAATGTTATTATAGTATAGTATACAGACTAACACGTTTTATTCTAATTTATATTTAGTTAACATATATGTTTTAAAACACTGAAATAAATAATTGTTTTTACTGTATCTTTTTATTGCACCTTTTAACTACGAGTTTTGTAGATAAGACCGATTATATAAAAAATAAAGCTGATAAAATCTATTTTTTTTCTCTGTAAAAATAAATAAATCAATATGTCAATGAATGAATAAATATTAAAATGATTTAATTCAAAACCAAATTTATCTCATAAATGTGAGAAATTATTTCACAGAGATGGGGGTTATATATAATAATACATATTCCAACTCTTCCTTATAGGAAGAAGTAAACCCTTAATACAATTTTTTTTTCTTAAATACAATATAGATAGGTTTAAAGGGTAAATATAAAATATTGAATCTTTTTATTTGATCAATTTTGGCAATTATTTTAAATGTTTACACACAAAAAAATAGTTACTCATATATATTTTTTGCTTTTCAAATATTTTCACTTATTACCAAAATCGCTCAACAAAAAACTCACCTCCTCCAAAAATTTTGTGACATCATAAATATTATTATTAATAGCTAGCCACGCAGACTTCGAATTATTATGGCTTTCAATTTCTTTCAATTTATAAACTTTTGTCATTTCAAAAAGAAAAGTAATTTCAAATTTTACAAGAAAAGCAACCTTGAAATGCTTTACGTAATGGCGAACTCAATGGCTAGAAAAAAATAGCCAACAAATTTAAAACCTCATTTATTATTGTTATTTGTAAAAAAAATAACATTTGAATATTTATATTGAAAAATAAATAAATGAATCAAATATTAACTAATTTTTTTCTGCTTTTTTATTTAAATATGTATGTGATTAAAAATTGTTTTTCGAGAATAATTCCTGGAAAAATGACGTTTTTCCTGCCATCTATTATTAATTAAAATAAATAAAAATGATTTTTTTAATATTAGGAATATAATTTAAAAACTCTCTTAAAAGCAATTACAGTTATCAAAAACATTCGTCTTATCTGATTATTACTTTTTATTTGAATCAATATTTAATTGCTCAATATTGATACTTAAATCGTTTTTATAAACCTTCTGTTCTTGAAATTAAAAGACTTCATTATAATTTATATTGTATTTCTGTAATAGGCTTTGGTTTATTAAAATGTTTTAAAAATGTTAAACTGAAATATATTAAGTGCTATAAAAAATCTTGAAATGCTGCATATAAAAAATGTTAGGCTGTGATTAAATTTCAATTTTTCATTGGTTGACAAAAGTCTAAAATTTCATTGACCAACTGAAAAAAAAAAGTACATTTTATTATATATTGGATTTCATGTCAATTATATTTTATGTATAGAGAGGAATTAAATAAAAACAAGAAAAGGGTACAAACATAAACAATTAAATTACTAAACATTACATGATCACCATTTACTGTGCTCACACAAACTGTTAAAATAGAAATACAGTATTATTCATTATTAGATCATCTCTAGTCTTATGAATAACTAATAAAAATTATTAATATACTTTCATTAAGTGATTTGTGCTAAAATTGTGAGCGCAGTACATTTGACACTTATCAAATAAACTGTAGTAATTTGTTATATATATGTATATACTATACAATGATAAAGATATATGTAAGAAATTGTAGTGTGGGCCAATTGTATTTTACAAGACATTTCATTAAATTTTAAGATATCTGTATTAATATATAAATATTCTTTACGAATACTGGACATATGCAAGGTTTTTATATATTTCATAAAACATCAACTCTTTCCAATTGTTCATTAATTGTCTACTTTAAGATATTCCTATCACATAAAGATATGGTATTTAAAACGAGCTAAAGATAATGATAGTAATAGATTGAATTTCTTTTTTTCATATCTTCAAACAAAAGAATATATATATATGCATACTAAGAATAATTTAAATAATTAATATACACTACAACCTTTATCACTCATTTTTATTACTATACATTTAAAAAATAAAATACATTTATTTATACAACTACTCAGCTGTTTTAATAATTTAAGAAGAGAAATGATTTTCATCAGAAAATACATCTAAATAAAAAACTAAAAATTAAAGGATATTTTTATATCTATTAAAGCAAATAATTTCAATAGGTTAATAATATTGTTTTAGAGAGTTTAGCCAACTAATTACTAATCTATTATAATAAATATTTTGCATATGTACAAATATATCTGTATAAAAATATATATATGTGCAAGAAATAATTGTCTACAACACATAAAAAAATATTATGTATTCACAGTAACATTATTTATTAAAATATTAAATAATTCACTGAATTATAATTTTTCTTAGACAATGTAAATTGACTTTCTAGTGCTTCAGATGCTATGATAAGAAAAGCTTAGTATTTACATAACTTTAATTGAGTTTAGCGCTTTTGATATTCTCTTGGTATCATATTCATAGCAGTGAATGAATGTAAGAGGATGGTGTGTGTAAATGTAATGTAAATTTATTTGAATGATTTCAGTGGATTAAATAGTCCACAATTTTTGAGATGGGGAAACCAGATTCCTTTTTTTTTAATGGAATTGGAGTCATTGATGATATGCCATGCTTCTCCAATCTTGCTCCTGATGTCATTTTTTTCAATGCTGGCTCCAATAGCAAAAAGAAATCCTGCCCTCTGAAAAATTTGGGCTATTTGATCCATTAAACTTATTTGAATAAATTTAAATAAATTTACATTACATTTACACACACCATCCTGTTCCATATCATTCAGTGTTATGAATATGATTCCAAGTGGATATCGAAAGCGCTAAGCTCAATTAAAAATATGTAAATACTAAGCTTTTTTTATCATAATGTCATAGTGCTAGAAAGTCAATTAACATATTAATATATATATATATACAAATATTAATTCTAATAAGATTGAAATATTTTTTGTTACTATAATATATCACATTCAACTAATGGAGTAGTTCAGATCCATCTTATCTTCACCAGATTGAGCACTCATCAATACATACCAATAGATACATGAATAGATAAGATATATCCAATAGCAGAAACAGGTCAATGAGTGATGATGCTCGGTGAATCCAATTGCTCTCATTATGGATAGGGATTTGACTATAAATAGACAATCCAGTTGGAGATAAAGGCAGACAACAACAAATTACTGTCAGAGCTGAATGGCAGTATGTATGCTGTCCATTATATGGCTAAAGCAGTGAGACAGTTCATATTAGAACTGGAAGCTGCTATATCCTAACCAGACACAAGACAAACTGATACAAAACGGGCTGGAAATACCTATATATGAGGCAAGCAATTGTCATGATATAGCTGGAAGTGTTAAATAAATCTAGAAGGGTGCTTGAAATCCCTTATGATAATAGTTGCATAGCAACAGTTTCATCTGTATCATGACAACTTGCCTTTATATCTGGTTATGATCCAGTCCTAACATGAACTTGTCTCATTGCTTTAGCTATATAATTGGAATATCTATTAATTACCAGTAAAATGTCCATTTTAAATTAAGACTACAATTTACATTATTAAAACTATTGTCTAAAACTTTCTAAATAATAATGAGATAGTGTGAATAGTTGAAGGGTGCTTGAAAGTCTAAGTTCAAATCTCCTATATTTAAATAATAAAGCAAAAATGAAACTTTAATTGAATAATGAGAATGAACTAAAGTAAAATCTGATTAAGCAGCAATTAATAACTAATTAACAATTGAAATACTAGAAGGATCCAATGTTTTAATAAAAATCTAATAGATAATAAACAACCTTCAACCCAGATAAAGATGAAGCAGATTACTCCAGAAAACAAAAGAGAAAGAAAACTATTTAAGCAGGGGAGAAAAGAAAGCAAAATCTCTTTTCTCCATCTCTCATGTGCTCACACAGTGGGAATTTATTTCCAGGCTCAGGATCTCAGCTCCTGAAGATACTCAAGCCAACTAGGGATCAACAGATTGTTCTGATCTTATTATAAGTTATATGCACTTCAAGGATTCACAGAAGTAAAGACATTTGCCAGAAGATTAGACAAATAAGGACTTTAATCAATTATTAGGTCAATGATTAAACAAGTGGACTAATACTTTCCAGAAAGAGTCTAATGAAGTGTGGACAGTGGAACTAACTTTATATGTATTGATATTGTAATCTATGTATAGCATTACTATATGTGTACCAGGGATGAAGGTTTCATATATTGAACAGAATGAGTGCTTCCATTAGAAGAATTCACTAAAAAATTCAAAAGCTTTAACTGAAATTCAATTTTAAAAATTCACTAAAATATGTACATATTCAACCTAACAAAATCGATCCAACAAGTTGCACATACAATAGTGTAGTAAGAACAATAAGAATATTAGTGTATATAAACTATTTTGCTAAACATAAAAAAGAAGAATGAACAATTCAAACTCATTATTTTTTATATGAAATTTTTGTTAACTTCCAAATTTTTTTACCAACAGTTGAACTGTTTTTACATAAGATGCATTATTCATTGATTATAAGAAGTTCAAACATTGCTAAAATGTAATTTAAAGTTAAAACTTAAGAATGTTAAAAGCATTTGGAAAGTAAAAATATTTTGATAATGTATTATCTATATTTAAACTATTCACCATCTAATTAACAGATGAGGGAGTTCCATATTTTTCTCTAAACTATTTTTCCAAATATAAAAAAGAAGAATGAACAATAAAATTCATTATTTTTTGTATGGAATTTCTGTTAACTTTCAATTTTTTTTACCAACAGTTGAACTGTTTTTATATAAGGCAAATAATGAGTTTTACCATCACATTATTCATATTAATCATTGATTATAAGAATTCAATCAATGCTAACATGTAATTAATAGTTAAAACTTAATAATATTAAAAGTATTTAGAAAATACATTGATAATGAATTCTCTATACTTAACTAAACACAGTCTAATTTACAGATAGGAGAGTTAATCTGGATGTACATAATATGTATGTATTAGATGGATTGAACTTGGAGAGACCTTCATCTTGTAATAAAATGATACTGTTTGATGATGATGATGACATAAAATTTTTGTGGCAAGTAAAATAAAAAGATTATGCAATGTGCTTCTGTTCCTAAAAAAGTCATGCTTCATCAATGATGTGTATACACATTATTGGAATATTATTATTTTGTTATTAAACTTAGTGTAGAAATTGATCTGCAGTGGGGTTATTTACTTTATTGAGAAATAATTTAAAAATCATTTGCTAGTCTTAATCGAGAGAAAGTTAATATGAAGACATAGCAATAATAGACAATGTGCATATTGCCATTCAGCTCTGATAATAATTTGTTGTTATCTGACTTTACCTCCAACTCAATTGATTATTTATAGTCAGATTCCCATCCATAATGAGAGCTGAATATCACCACCCATTGGCCTGTTTCTGATATTGGATATATCTTATCTATTATATATATATATAAACATTACAAGCATTTGTGGTAGTTTTGATTATATATATATATATCGGTCTGTGGTGGTTAATACGCAATCTCATCAAGATAAGCTCGAATCTGAACTAAGCCATTAGTTGAAGGTAAGGTGAGATATAAGAATTACATAAACACTTTTCTATGTATATGCATAATTAATTAAGCAAATAAATAAATACCGAACAATATTCATGTTTATTATGTATCATTGGTATATGTGATTTAAAGTGGACGTATCCCTTTTTGTGAATGCATTTGATAAATAATTTATAATTCAAATGGTGATCATATCTAAACATTTGTAAATCTACAAATTTAATGATTTTATTTTTCTCTTTACTAATAGAGCAATTTAGATTGTTTCGATTGGTTTAATTTATATAGAAAAGTAAGTCAACAATACTTTTCAGAATGCAAACGTTTCTGTTTTCTGTTTAAATAAATTCAAACATATATATCTGTAATAAGTTTTCTTTCAAAAATTAGCTCAGTATATAAGTTTTTAATACTTAATAAAAATACAGAATATGTTGCAATAAACATATCTACATATATTCTATTTATTTTAAATTTATTTTTAATGTCATATAACAACATAAAATCTGTTAGAAGTATTTATTTTTTTTAAAGTTATCTCTATTAATATTTTAAATAGTATTGTATACAAGTGAAGTTTAAATACTGGGGGGGGGGGGGTAGATATCATTAATTAATATCACGGAAAGAATTAAGAGAGTGCAATAGAACTGAACTGAATAGACTGCTAGAAAAGATAATAATAGATGTACAGTTGAAATCTTATCATAGTTCTCAAAAGATTATAAAAAATCTAGAAAGAGACCACATGTAAGACGGTAAGACGGCTGGATGAAATAAGAAATTGTGTTGGTATAATGTAGACAGAAAAAGCTAGAGATTGGAGCAATTGAGTTTAAATTTGGAGGGACTTTTATCTATAGACAGAGCAGTAAAAGTTAAAAATGATGATGATGATTATATGAAATAGGCTATTCAGAACTAAAGTAAAGATAACAAAAATAATCTTTTTTATATATGATATGGAGAAAATAATTCAGTGGTCTATATTTAGCAAGCATTTATTCCTTCCTTCATTGAAACAAAATAAAAAGATTTAAAAAAAAACAGCAATTTTAAATTAAAACAATGTTAAAGCTATAACCTTAAGACCATGCGCTTGAAAAAAATAAATCTTGTGTTAAGATTTGTAGAGGTCCCTACTGTCGTTTTTCAAGAGCATTGGATGCAGATGCATGGACAGCAAGGGAGGCAATTCAAGAAGAAATGGGATGATCAAGTTTTTTTTATGAGAGATGCATAAAAGTAAAATGAAAATGTTTGGTAGATTGCAGTTTATGGATAATAAAAGAATAGCCAAAATAGTATTTAATTGGGTTATGAGTAAAGGGCAGGCAACAAGATGGGTGAGAAAGGTAATGCGGTATGCAAAAAATTTGGATAAAGAATTTATATCAATATATTTGTACAAAAGATGGGATGATTGTGTTAGGAGGATTGTTGAGTGTTATAGTGATAATGAATGGGTTAAAAGAAAAGATTTATTAATAAAGAATAGGGAGTTAGAGAGATGGAAAACTAGTATGGAGAGTAAAAAGTGTTTAAATATATATAGAAATAAACAGAATATTAAGTGCGAGTTAATATATGATAATAGTAAGGAAAGTAGTTTATTGTTTAAGGCTCAAACGGGATCTTTAGCAACAAGAGAATATACATGTAAATGGGAAAATATGGGTGATTTAGTCTGCAAATTACATAAGAAAAAAATAGAAAATATTAGGCATCTGTTAATTGAATGTAAATTCTTGAAAACAGAAAGGGCACATATAATGAAGTTATGGAAGAATAAATATTAAAAAAGTGATTATACAGAAAGTGGATTATTGGTTGTTATGCTGGGTTTGGGAAAAGTTAAGGGGGATTTCAATATAAAGGCCATAGAGTTAATAAAGATTATGTTGTGGAAATGGGATAGAGCAGAATATGGGAAAATTTAGAGTGGGGAATGGAAAATAAAGTGGCTAACAGGTTTCTCTGGGCATAATTGCTGAGAGATTCTTGACTTCGTTTAAGGAGAAGCTACAGTACTTCACATCACATCACATGGTCTTATGGTTATACCCTTAATATATATTACTTTACGTAACGGCTATGCACTTTACAAATTTAATTATTACAGCAATATCAATTATATTTTAAGACCAATTTTAATATTACCAAAAATTGCTAAAATTTTTGAAAACTGTATATATTTACAAATTAAAAAAAAAAAAATCGACTAAACGTAAATTCAACTTGTTTGTACTAAATAAATATCTAATAAAACTGATAACATTTATAGTAAATATTAGGACGATATTTGACAAACATTATTACGATGTATTTTTTTATTTATTTAACTATTGTTTCTAACTTGGTCATTCGTAACAATTAATTTTAAAACTGTTTAGTAAAAAATTGATAAGAATTAAATAAAATCCTTGAAATCATATCTAACAAAGATTTAACTATTAATACTCCGAACCTATATCTATCTATATTCACAGGTTTGTTTCACAAGGAGGATTTTTATTTAATATTTATATGGAAGAGATATTTTTGAATATATTTCTACTTCAAATATTTTAAGTTATGTTGATGATTGTAAATCTTTTGAAATCATTGAAAATATTACTGATACGAAACAACTTGAGAATATAATAAATAGTTAAATGGTTGATGATATGAAAATTAAGAATAATAAATGTTCTCCACTATATTATCTACAAGAAGCACTTTTTAAATAATAGATAATTGTAATTCTATAAATAAGCACCTAATATATATATAATGATAAAGAATGAAAATAATCCTTTCTGGCATGCACTGTTCATTAATGTTTAAATCTCCACACATTCACCCATTTATGGAAGAAATATAATTTTCTACTTCTTCCTCCTTTTCCTATGTGTTTAAGAAAGGTATAAATGGTATGATATATTCACCGCTTAATGATAAAAAAGACCACGCGTGTCAGAAAGATTAATTTCCTTCTTTATAATAATAATAATAATAATAATAATATAAAGTTTAAAAATATATAAAGACAGCAATAGTTTTAAAAATAATGGTTTATTTATTACTCAGTATGTGAATTTACCAAAGGCCCAGTGGAAGAACACAGTCATGTTCTTTACAATTTCATCTTATAGTTAGTGAATAAATCAACAACCATTGTCAAGCCATGAAACATAATCACAATCCACTAATGTGTAATAACGTTGCATTTTGTAAAACTTGTATAATAATTTAAAATTCAAGAATATCACTATTATTTATTTCAAACTTATACATCAATTAGTAGTTGTTGTTTTTTTATCATATTGTTTCCACTGAATAATTGTTGCCATGGCCTTGCATGTCAAATATATTTCACATCTGCCATTAATAAAAAGTACATAGTTCCAATTAGCTGGGTTCAATTATATGTCTTTTTGCTACCTTTTGTGATGAACTTTTTGGTTCATTCTATAAAATCGAACTTATCGATATAGAAAATATGATTTTTATTCTTATAATATACAAGTTGCTTATGTCAAATGTGCCTATCTATATTTGTTCATATATATGTGCATACTAACAATGTGATGTTTATATTAAAATATTAAGTAGATCATATATCAATTTGATAATCAGTTTAAAGACTTTTTTTTTTAGATAAGAAGATTTATTATTCAAATAATACATATAATATATATTTTTTTATAAATGAAAAATGTAAAAAGTGAGTTCTTTTACTAGATTATATCCAATTTATATGACCCTTAATCAAGAATATCTCAAACAATTAACGGGTATTATTAATAATATTTTATATCTAAATAATTTTAACATAATAAAAATAGTTTTCGTAATCTAACGATCAACTGACTATAAAGGTGGAAAGAGCAAAGTTCATATATTTTGTATATAGCATCGGGAATTTTTTTGTTGTTTTAAATCATGCTTCATTGATTATTGTTTTTACCGTTACCTGAAAATCCTATTACCGCATTCTACAACTTGAGAAGCTATTAGAACAGTTTCTATTTTATATAAAGATGTGTTCGTAAAATAACTTTACCAATATCTTTTTTTATATTTTTACCACTTTTTTCTTTTCAACGTAATCCAGATTTATATTTTAATTAATAAAATATCAACACACACACACTTTTTTTTTTTTTCAAACTTGATTTATTTTCATTAACAAATCATTAATAAATCCGCAAAATGTAAGGAGGAAGATAATTAATTTTATTTTGCAAGTTTAAAATAATTTATGATTTATTAATTACTGGGAATATTTTTGAGTAATCTTGTTTTTCACGTATTTTTTAGATGTTTGAAAATGGCGGCATAAATAATTTAACCGCAATAAGATAGATAATGTCTGTATAGATTTATTATTGCTTCAGTAATGAAAGTAAATTAAGTTTGAAAAGGATATGTGGGTTATTTTATTAAAGATATTTTTGCATAATTACAAATTATCTTAACATATCTCCTTACACTGTATTTTTCCTTTTTAAACAAACGCTTATTCAGAAACGGTTTTTAATTATGATATATAAAAGAATATAATCATTGTGTATATATGTTGAATATGGTTAGGATATTTAACATATATTTTAATTCTCCCATTCATTAATCACTGTAGCTCTTAATGTTAAATCATCTATGTTTTTTATTACTGTAATAAAGAACATAGATACTTTAATATTATATGGATTTGGCAATGCAATAAGATAAAGTTATAATACTTCTTAAAGTTCTGAATGTTTTATATTTTTTTGGATAGATCATAGTTTTATCTCATCTTGACTTAAATTACATGTGACATCTAAGTTGAAAATTTTTGTATGCATAATTTTATTTAAGATAATTCAGAAACAACAGAATATTTGCTAGATTGTAATAATTTGGAGCTTTATTAAAAGCAGCCAAGTATATGGCAAAACTTATTCAAATATGATATTGTCCATATTATAAATTAATTTAATTCAAATAAAAAGGCAAAACAAATATTTAAAGTAATATAATTAAAGTAATAAAAATAAATAAAATTATGTTGATTGATTATATATTGTACTTTAAATTCGTAATGTAAATTTAAAAAAAAAACAAAAACAAGTTAACTTAATGTAAATTAAGAAATTTGTAAAGCTATACATATTTTAAAAATTAAAAACTTACTGATATAAAATAAATGTTAATTGGATCCCATATTCTCTGATTTTAAAATGTAAGTTTTGGATGTGTTTTATAATATATAATTTACACCTTATAGACACAAGAAAGAAGAATATGGATATGCAACAACAATCATCAAAAATGGAATTTAATAAGGACCATTATGCTGATTTTTTTATATAAATATTCATATGAATAAAATATGTTTTCAAAAAGCAGAAACAAAAATTTAAGTTTTTTTATTTATTGGGAAATACATTTGATAATCTAATTAAAATTGAATCCAGCAATTTTTGCAAATTGAAAAACAGATGATTAGTGGTAATTAGAATTGAAATAAAGCAAGAACAAGATAGAAAACAGTAGAAAAGAAACTGGAGCTGAAGGTGATGAGAAGACATGTTCTCATTATATCTTGACATAGCTATATAATCTGGAATGGAAAAGGTGAGATGTTGAGTAAAAGGCAGGCTGCACATAAACAACATTGTGTAGCTAAAGAAATAAAGAACTTGTCATTACATGGAAATATTCTGAATTATAGCAGTTGTTTTTAATATCAAATTTGTCTCATCCCAAAAAAAAAAAACAAATATGACTGTTAAAAGTACTTTACAAAGCTAAATTAAATAGAGTGTTATGAAGAATTTCTGTATGATGGCAATTATCAAGTCATGTGATTTCCCAATAATGAAACAATACTTGTTGCAAGTCCAGAATGACATTGTTGCAAAATGTAGCTTTTGCATGCCTCCTAGTCTATAATTGTCAAGTCAACTTACTGAAATGGAAGATTATGACATTAACAAGTTAAAATTTTTACATGGAAGAAGTCATTGTAAATCAATCAATATATTGGTCAAATGCAGAATGAAAAACTGAGATATATAAATATATCTATGATAAATAGTAAACTTATAAGTTATCAAGAAGCTATGATAAGATTTTTTTTATATTTCATATATGCAAATTAATTTGCCACGATAATTTGAACAGAATTTCTTTACTATGAAATATTTTTTGTATTGTCGTATCTGATATTTTTTTAATTATTAATATTATGAGAAAAGATATATATTATATGTTGTTTGTTATTTGCATATTAGTCTTTTTTTATTATTATAGTAATAATTTGACCTATGAAATAGTTGGGATATATCTATAACCAAAGTGAAGAAACTGTGATTTGACCCAAATGCTTATCATAATAGTATCCCTGTAAAGTTACAAGGTACAATGATAGACAGCAATCAAAATTATTTTAATTAAATTGTTTTATTATATAAATTATATTATCTGTGTGATTTTTAATTTATTGATCTCATTTTATACGCATACATGAACAAATAGTGTTCCAAATTGGGAAAGTATTGATGAGTTAATGTTTTAAAATTGTAATAGTATTTCCAGAGGGTAAGATATTCATAGACATTCTTTCAAAATTGAAAGTAGTACTCAAAGTTAAGAGATGATATAGAACTAGCCCCATATAATAAAAGTTGAATATGATCCTCAGAAGGCTGATTTGATATATGATCATCAGGAAATATAAGTTGGACATCATACATTGAATAATTATATAAAAGATACATATTTGCTTATCATCATCTATGTCAATCTTAGTTAAACCTAAGACACTTAATTGTTATATATATAATAGTAAAGAAAGTAGCATATTATATATTATGTAAAAATAATATAATACAGATTTCTTCAACTGTCAATATGTCTGTAATTAGCAGAAATGGTATTATCCAGTTTTCTGATATAATGGAAAATAAAGAAACAAAATTTTGTGGTCAAATAATATCAGGCAAAAGAAAATTAATACTCAGACTTGTATAAAGTACCAGTACAAGTAATGAAAAATATTAGTAGACTGAAAGTATTAGAACTTCCTAAACAGCATAAAGTGAATTGTTAAACTATTCTACCAATTTCTAAAAAAAAAAAAAATCAAAAGTGAGTTGGTTAAATAATCAAAAAGAAGTTTTTAGCAAAATCTAAAGCATTCTTTTACTAGCAGATTACTAATTCATTTCAAATACAATCAAGAGGTATGTTTAATTTCTGGTGCACCAAAATTTGATATTCTTGTTTTAATAAGAAATGGTCACTACCTAATGTGTTGATGACTCTATTGAAAATGGAGACAAATTATAGTAAGATTAGTAAATAGGAATTAATTATAATATTCAGACAGTAAACGTGTTATATTTTTTGGATCATCTTTTCAAAAAGGTATCCAATCATAATCTTTTATTTGGGGTTTGATCAGTAACAAATGACTAGAGACCATGTACATTGAAATGGAAAACATGCTGACTGTGTATGATTATGAATTAAAATTTAAGCAAGAAAATGATATTTAAGATGCGGATTCATTGCTGAGAAATCCAACCAGAAAAAAACTATATAGAAATTAGAAAGAAATAAACTACATTGATATGATATACTCTGAGATGCTTAATAGCAAAAATGTAGAAAGTTAATCTAAATCAAATAATGATTAACAGTTAATGGCAAGTTTGATCAGAAAAGGCTGGGAAGATCATAGACTAAAATATCTTGCATTGGCATTTTGGACTAATTGTAAAAATCTATCCATCAATATATATTTTGCACTGATAGGTGAAAGTATAGTAATACTACTGGAAATAAAAAAGCTATATAATAACTGCACAAAAGACATCCAGATGTTATGTATAGTATAGCATTGATGCATAGATTCATCTTGAAGTCAAAATGTAATTGTAGATTTTGAAAAATATATAAAGAAATGCTTTTCCTGCTAGTCCATAACAAAAATGCTATACTGAAAGTTATAATAGCCAATTCCAAAGCTATGGCAAAGAGTCCATATGTACCATGTAGGACCAATTAATAGGAATTTTTTTCTAATATCAATTAGTGCATATTCTAGGTGGGTACAAGTTATTACATCAGAAATAATATGAGTTCCAATGACACAATAAAGAAATTGAACAATTTATTTATATTTATATTGCTTGTTTCCCCATAATGATATAAAATTTATGGCTGAAAAAATAAAAAATTACTTCAAATTATAAAGTATTAAACATATATGCACACCTTTTTATCATCCTTAATCAAACAGAATAGTAGAAAATGCTCATAAAACATTGTATACAGATCTGTCACATCAACATACACTGACGTCAACAGAGATATTCTAGTAGAATTATTAATGTCCAGGAAATTAATGAAATTACCAACCTTAATTTCTAAAGGGAGACAGAGCAACATTTTGTGACCAAATTAAAAATTTAATTGGGGAAAAAGTTTGGATACAGGATTTTTAAACAAAAAATGAATACAAAGAATAATAATCAAGAGATTATCCAAACAAACAGTTTCTATACAATTAGACATAGAGTGGAATATTGTAAATACCTTAATTGTGTTCTCAGCAATGAGTAAAACATATTTTATAAATGAATCTAACACCAAAAACAGAATAATGAATTTTTATAAAGAATGATGAAAAGCCTAATTAAAAGTGAAATGAATAAAACTCCCTTAGAGAAAGAAAGTTGAAAAAATGGACATTCAGCAAGAGGCAAAATATAAAGGATAAATAAAAACCAAGATCAGAACACCAAGAATAAAAAGGTGAAGTCAGCATCTGACGAAATTAGAAGACTATATATAGAAAGATTACTGACTCATTTTCTGAAGTAAGAAGAGAGATATGTTGAAGAACTAAAAAATAGTTATTTGTAAATAATATTGTAAAAGCATAATAGATATAGGATCCAGCTGGAAATAAATTAGGAAAATAGCTAAATTAATTAATGTTGTCTTTCAAATCATATACTATAATTAAGCAAAATAAATTTATTTTAAAATTTGACAATCAAATTAAATCCCTAATTGGATTAAAGTGTTGTACAAGTCATATCAGTTGATACTCCAAGAAGAACAAAATTGTGAGATGGCTGTAAAAGGAGAAGATTTTGAGATCATCAGAGAAATTCTAAACTTGAGGAATGGAAAATATTTGGGACCAATGGAAGCAAATATCAAGTGTGTCATCCCAAAAATTAGCCCTGAAGGCAAATATGTCCATTAGAGACTCAAATCAGTTCTATTGACCTAATTATGATTTAGTAAGTCTACAAGTAAAATTAATGTGAATAAGTTAGAAGTTAAAACATTTTATCTATGTGTATAATCAAATATGGATTCTGAAATATATACATACATTTATTTTTAGTCTGTATTAAATAGTTACTCTTATTACTCTTACTGTTGCTCATTAATTGGAAGTATAAACATAATAGTATATTTATGTAAATAAACATAGTGTAATGTAATACAATTGTTTTTAACAATTCTGAAGAATACTGCAAGACAGTTGAAACTGGCAGATAATTAATAAAAAATATTGTAAAAAATGCAAAGAAACACCTTTTTTAAAGACTTAGTTGCATTAAAATTCATCTTTTAGTTTTTTGTTTTTTTCTATTCATTGCACACATTCGTATATTTTTAAAAATTATAATTAGTACCTACTCTTAATAATATTGCAAATATGTCAGCTGTTGACATTAACACATATTATACTAATGGTTTCCTATGATGCATTTTGACTAATTGCATCTTTTCATTTAAATCCAAATCCAACCTGATACATTATTGGTTTTTTATTTATTGATGTTGTAATAACAATTTTTATTTCACCCTTACATTGTAATTACTGATACGCTAAAATTAATTGCATTACGATGAAACTTTTAAGTTTATTAATTAGTAGGCTTTTTTCTTTTTTATCTATTAGACTTAGCGCTTTCAGAGCCCTTCCAGCTCCATATTCATAGTCCTTTTCATACTGTTTACTATATGCAAATGCATGCAAATTACTTATATCATCCATTTTTTCGAAATCGTGAAGCCAGAGCAATAAACAGAAAGGACATGTGATTCGCGATTTTGAAAAAATGGATGATATAAGTAATTTGCATGCATTTTCATATAGTCAACACTATGAAAAGGACTATGAATATGGAGCTGGAAGGGCTCTGAAAGCGCTAAGTCTAATAGATAAAAAAGAAAAAGCCTACTAATTAATAAACTTAAAAGTTTCACCATAACGCAATTAATTTTAGTGTATCAGTAATTATTTATGTTCTTTATATAAATTTACCATATCAGTATATAACTATTGTGAAGACATTTTTCACAATAATCACTTTCCAATAAATATGTGCATAACTGTTAATAATTTTCATTAGGTAAAAATAATTACATTTCTCTTATTCTTAAATGTAGACTCTAATGTGTAACAGTGTTCTAATATATCTATTAAATATTGAATATAATCATGTGACAAGTACAAGATTAGAAGCAACTCTTTCTATTCATGTACCAAAGCAGTCAGCACTTGAAAATACCAATATCAATAATGATCAACAATCTCAATCTGTTGTCAAGGCAACCTCTTTTAAACAATAAAGGTGGAAATTCAATTTTATATATGGTCTAATATGTTTATATAGACAATAAAGATTGCAACTTGACTACAAAGAATAAAATTACTAATTCAAAAAGGTTTATAAACCTCATTAAACAGGTAATCATAACTTGTTCTGAAATCAGATTAACAAATAATCAATTGTAACTTTCAAATTGTACTCCAACTATATACTACTTAGATAATAAAGCTAATAATGCTCAAGTCTATACAAATATTAATTTAAATACAGTAAAGCAGTCAACACTTAAACAATACAAATATTAATAACAATCATTAATCTCAATTTGTTGCCAAGGCAACCTCATTTAAACAATAAAGATGGAAGTCCATTTTTATATGATTTTTTTATGCTAGAAAATATAGTAATGACTCTCTCTTACATATTAAACATATTAGTAGCAAAATAAGAACTGCTGATGACTTTTAAAGATTCATTTTGTCTTACCAAATATCTTCATTTTTAATTAAGTAAGTCATGATTAATAGTAATTTCTACTATTGCAAATGAGTGTATCTAAATATTCTTCATTAGTCATTGCATTTGTGCTTACAAATTGTGTAAAACACTATTCACTAATAATTGTGAACTAAATAACACTTCTTAAATGTTAAGGTTTATAAAAAAAATAGAAGTGATTATAATTTCTTCTTGTCCAAAATGCAACTATATGTGTATTGATTAACTTTAAAGACTATCATATTTAACAACTGTGTTTGTTGATTTTTCACACTTTAAAATAAAGCAAATAAAATCATCTTAATATATATAAGATCTCTAGAAATCTATTCTGCACATTTGAATTGTCATAGTTTGCAATTCAGAACCTAGTATAATGTACATTATCTAATATTTTACTTCCACAATGAAATAATAGAGGGCACTTAAATGCATTAATTCATTTTTTTTTTTACTTGCATCTTATATAATAAATATGAAATATGTGGAATCATTTGAAAAAATAGTGATTACTGCTTTAATTTTTTGATAATGGGTTTGGATTCATAGAGAATTCAATTGTTTTTAAATAAAATACAAAGAAAAGAAATAGATTGATATATATTAGATGGTCAATTGTAAACAGCAACTAAAGCTATTCAAAAAGAAATACAATGGACTATTTTTTCAGTAAAGGAAAATTAATATCACATGATCACCATTCTTTATATTTATACAAGCTGTTTACACACAGAGACAAAAGTCTCTATACAGTAGCCCCATTAGATGAGTAGGCACTAAGGGATTTTATGGAAATCTTGCATTCATTGATTACTCTGCCTTGCACCGAATGCTGCTATTGTAAGGTGAGTTATGCTTCTAAGTAAAGGAAATTACAAGTAAATCAAGAATGTTTGAAAATTTACAAAATGTGAATAAAAATAAATGTAAAACTTAAGTTTTACAACATACTAAGATAATAGACAGACAATTTATTTCTATATATTTATTAAAACCTTAAAACATCACATGATCACTATCTTCCATGCTTGCTCATAACTGCTGTTATAATCGGCAAAACTGCTGGAGGGTTGCATTAGATCCTAAGATCTAGGTGCAGTGCTCTCAGATCCAAGGCTCCTCACTGACAAAGGCCATAAGCCAGAAACTAGTTTGGGGATATTGGATGAGTAGGCACTAGATGGGGATTTTATGCATAAGCCTTCTGGCATCCATTGATTACTCTGTCTTGCTTAGAGTGGCATTACTGTATGGAGAGAGTTTTTCCTATTATAACAACAGTTATGAGCAAGCATGGAAGATAGTGATCATGTGATGTTTTAAGGTTTAATACCAATCCTGCCTTATAGGAAGGTGGTGGCTATGGTTGTAAAAGAGCCAAAGACACCAAAATGTATGGGTGCTGAACTGAGTTCAGACCCATATGACTATTTGAGCTATTGAGCTTAGATTGAAAATATCTGTGTGTTTTCAATTTTATTCTCATAGTTTAGTAGTTATGTAGAGTTAAAAGGTGGCTGCTGGAGGGTTGCATTAGATCCTAAGATCTAGGTGCAGTGCTCTCAGATCCAAGGCTCCTCACTGACGAAGGCCATAAGCCAGAAACTAGTTTGGGGATATTGGATGAGTAGGCACTAGATAGGGATTTTATGCACAAGCCTTCTAGCATCCATTGATTACTCTGTCTTGCTTAGAGTGGCACTACTGTATGGAGAGAGTTTTGCCTATTATAACTATGTATTTATATAAGAAATGCAGTAAATGTGTAAAAAATGTGAGTATATATTAAAAAATTATAATTTGGAGTTATATAAAAAATTTTGTATAAAAAGATGCATAGTAACACACACAAAAAAAAACTCATTACTATTTGGCACAAGAGCAGTTGTTTTATATATTAGGGAAATAAGATATATTGAAATAAGGATTTTGCTTGTAGGTACAGTTTACGTGGAGTTGGGAGATACAGTAATCATCCTCAACTATTGTCAATCCACTGGAGGATGAAGGTCTCTTCAAGTTCAATCCATCTTTTCCAATCTCTAGTATCTCTTCTCCACATCACCCCTGTACACTTTCTTATTTCACCCATCTATCTCACATGTGGTCTTTTTCTGAGTCTTTTACAATCCCTTGAAATCCAATTTAAGATTTCACTTGTCCATCTATTACCATCTCTTCTAGCAATATGTCCAGCCCAACTCCACTTCAGTCTTTTGATTTTTTTAATGCAGTCAGTAACACCTGTTTGTTCTCTTACCCATATATTGCATCTTCAATCTCTTCTTGTTACTCCTAACATGCATCGTTCCATACTTCTTTGAGTGTTTTGAAGTCTCTGTATTGATCTTC
Organism: Epiperipatus broadwayi; assembly: GCA_028023455.1. Lineage (NCBI taxonomy): Eukaryota > Metazoa > Onychophora > Udeonychophora > Euonychophora > Peripatidae > Epiperipatus > Epiperipatus broadwayi. Next base: position 2,019,934 of record JAQFVV010012427.1, read on the forward strand.
TATTTAGTGTCCAAGTCTCAGATTCATAAGTAAATAAAATAGTATATAGTATATTTTCATAAAAATAATTATTTGAGTTATTGAAAGATTTAATACACAGTTTCAGAAAACTAACATCATGATTTAGCAGGTGCTAAGGAGATTTCTTTGATACTAAATAGGGTATAGGAGCACAGACTTTCACATGAACCACCACTCTCCACACTATCACATAAGACTGATACACTTGAACACATATATGTTGAAAAGATAAATAATCACCAATATACATATTTCATGCTAAACCAGCAATCATCAGTTAGTCCAGATTACCATCTCTACTCATATATGCTATAAGTGCTCAGATATATATTAAGATAGCCAATCATTCCACACTCCAACTCTTCAACTGTTGATCCAATTGAAAATCTGATGATGAAATGCTCAAAGGCCACCCTAAGGCCGAGATTCTAGTCACACCCATGTTGACCTAAGATCAATCTGACTCCTCATACACAGGACATAATCCATATAATACAAGGGATGGGAAGACATCTCGACTATGTAATAACTGAAACACACAGGCTTATTGTATACCTGTGTTTATATATGTAATATATAGGATGTATGAGCACAGACTTTCACACAACCCACCACTCTCCATACTATCTCATAACACTGATACACTTGAACACATATATGTTGAAAAGATAAATAATCACCAATATACACATTTCATGCTAAACCAGCAATCATCAGTTGGTCCAGATTACCATCTCTACACATATATGCAATAAGTACTCAGATATATATTAAGATAGCCAATCCTCATACTTTAATGGACAAGCTTCAATCTACTCCACACTCCAACTCTTCAACTGTCCATCCAATTGAAAATCTGTTGATAGAATGCTCAAAGACAACACTAAGGCCAATATTTATCCAATTAAAAATCTGATGATGGAATGCTCAAAGGCCACCCTAAGGCTGAGATTCTAGTCACAGAGTTGTAGTGTGGATAGATTGAAGCCTGAACATTAAAGTATGAGGATTGGCTATCTCAATATATATCTGAGCACTTATATATGTAGAGATGGTAATCTGGACCAACTGATGATTGCTGATTTAGCATGAAATACATATATTGGTGATTATTTATTTTTTCAACATATATGTGTTCAAGTGTATCAGTGTTATGAGATAGTGTGGAGAGTGATGGGTTGTGTGAAAGTCTGTGCTCATATACCCTATATATTACATATATAAACAAAGGTATATAATAAGCCTGTGTGTTTCAGTTCTTACATAGTAGAGATGTCTGTCTGTGTGTTTCAGTTCTTACATAGTAGAGATGTCTGCCCATCCCTTGTATTATATGGATTATGTCCTATGTACGAGGGGTCAGATTGACCTTAGGTCAACATGGGTGTGACTAGAATCTTGGCCTTAGGGTGGCCTTTGAGCATTCCATCATCAGATTTTCAATTGGATGTACAGTTGAAGAGTTGGAGTGTGGAGTAAATTGAAGCCTGTCCATTAATATGAGGATTGGCTATTTTAATATATATATATATGACCACTTATAGCATATATGTGTAGAGATGGTAATCTGGACCAACTGATGATTGCTGGTTTAGCATGAAATACATATAATGGTGATTATTTATCTTTTCAGCATATATGTGTTCAAGTGTATCAGTGTTATGAGATAGTGTGGAGAGTGGTGGGTCGTATGAAAGTCTGTGCTCATATACCCTATGTATTACATATATAAACACAGGTATATAATAAGCCTGTGTGTTTCAGTTATTTGATATTAGGGTATATATATATAGGGAGAATTCAAAATACATGATCGCAAGGGCAAAAGCTATTAAATTTGTAATATTTTTCTAAATAGTCAGTTTTTATAATGCCAGAAATAAAATTAAAATTTTTTATCTTTTCTGAAATAAAAGATTTGTATGTAAATAATAAATTAATATTAAATTTTGATGTAATTAAGAGTAATTGTTGAGTAATTTTCTTCAGTCATGTTAAGTCAGGGTAACTGAAAATCGTGTTCAACTTGTAATTTAAAAAAAAAATAGGTAAAGTAATATTTAAAATCCAAGTTGTTATCTATATCTCATGAAGAAAATGATATATGAATATTGAATCAACTTACATACTAGCTAATTCACATTTATATTTATCTAAAATATTTTTTTTTTTTACATTTAAGTTTATCATTATTTTAAAACGTGGTTTATCTAATTCTCTTCTAATATCTTAATTAAATAATAAGCTAAAAGAGGGCGCTTTTAATGCACTTTTATAAGGTTTAAAATTATATCTCTATATTATATTAATTACATAATTGGTTATTAATATTGTGTACAGAAAGTGAAATTATATGTTGAAGTACCGTATTTATTATTATCTATAATATATATAAGTTCATATACTAAGTATTATGAATAAAGAAAATAAAACAGCAAGAGGCAAAAGTAGTCAGAGAATATAAATTATAGTTTTTATAGTTATTATGAATAAAACAATATTTAATTTTAGTGTTTTTATATATGCAATAGAAATTAATTACTTTGACAAAAATTAAAAATTAATTCTTACTCAGACAATTTAGAATTTATATTGTAGGAAATATGTTTTGATTAGTGATAATCTTCCATGAATAACAATATTATTTACGTGATATTGAACATAAAAAAGTAAGTTAAAACAGTCTTTAAATAGTCCATTACAGGACAAAGTTCTTTCCAATAGCTCTTTATAGAGAAACAATAAAAAAAGAAAGCAATATTCACACTGTCTAATGTTCAAATGACGAAGATTCACAATTTTCCGTTATTTTACTTTTTAACTAAGAATAACTGGATACATATTCTCGCTATGGATTTGACACCTGAAGAAAAGTTTCAAGTCTGTAGAATTTTTTTTTCAAATTTACTTGGTCTGGATTCAAATTCAGATTGCAGGCACAATAGGTGAATATATACCATGAGGTTCTGCAATTATATTAAACAATCGAAAATCCAATTTTACAAAACTAAAAATATGTAATTTAATTTTTTTTTTAAAAAAAAAGACAATATAATATTCTTTATTTTAAACGATTAGTTTGCTAAATTTTAACTGTGTACTTGTGAATAAAAACATTATAATGTGTGATTTAATAATATATACTAACAATAGAATACAAAATTTAAAAAATTGAAATAAAAAATAAGTTATAAAATCTGAATATGTATTATAATCAAGCCTAAAAAATATAAAAGAAATACTTATGTTTGTATATTTAATTTAAAAATTACTCTTTACATTATGAATTTTGATTTATTCATCATCTAATTTAAAACAATATTTTTAAATTAAATTGTCATATTTAAATTATATCTTAGCTTAATAGGAATGAAAAAGGGATGTTTCCTTTTTCTGAAATATTTTTTCCTCTACAAATTGAATCAGGAATTATTATATCCATATATTATTTTATTATTCTATCTATACTATTTTATCATAAATATTTGTTTAATACATCAGAGGATATTGTTTTGTTTTTTGCCTCTTTTTATATTTTAGTTTAGTATAACTATTTCAAAAACAATGCTTACCTCTATAAACCATTCTACTTCTTTCTCTGTATCATTAACATGTCATGTCAATTCCATAATTATATGTTTTACATCTTCTATTTTATCTTTACATAGTTTATATTTTTTATTCTTCACATAATTCCTTTTCTTAGTTTCTGAACATCTTTCCTTTTCTTAAACAATGAACTATTTCCCCTCTGATTATCTTATATATTCTCAGCCATTGTATGTTTTTTTTTCTTTTCATTGAGCCACAATATATTATTATACTCTATTTTTTCCCATAGTTTATCTCCTTTATTGATTTTAATCCTATTTATTCTTTTATTCCAATTACTGTAATGATCCATTCTGAAAATTTGTTTTTACTTTTTCAATTCATTTTCTAAACATGTACACAGACGCCCCCCCCCCCCCCACTATCAAACAACTTTAACACTTTATAGTCAATTTTGTCTATATCTTTTTTTCCCCTAAAGTTATTCAATTTTTTTTACTATCTTATTTTTACTATATTAAAAATTTTACCTTTTATTTTCCTCATGTAGAGCCTAAATTAACTCATCTCTCTGAATTGTCTCCTGTCTTTTACATATTCATTTCAATTTTAACAAAAAAAAATTTTTTTTTTATAAATTTTAATCTTTCTAACTTTATGTTTTTAAATTTTATCTATCAATGCAAAGTATATAATAAATCCAGACATATCTTCCATTTTATTTTATTTTTTTTTATTTCTAGTACCATCCATTCTTTATTATTGTCTATTGCATCTATTTTTTCATAATATGTGGATTAAAATCCCCATTAATTATAATGATTACTCTTTCCACTATTTACATTTCTCTAATTTATTTTATTACTGCCTGAGATCCATCTCTCCCCATAGCATATATTCATTTTCTATTTTCTTGATCTACCATTAAACTGTAATACATATATTTAAAACATTTTATATGATTTTCATCAAAAAAATTTATTGTAAAACTTAGTATTTCCCCTTTTTCCTTTCACATTCCTTTAATTCTTTTTAAATGTGTGTGTATATATATATAATATCAATCCCTAAAAGTTTCAAACACTTCTCTAATGATCCTATTAGCTGTATTATATATATAACATTATATGTTTGATATAAAGTATTGTTATTTATTCAATTGCCTTTCTCCTTAAATAATCTATAAACACACATTTATAATCCTTTAAGATTTCTTTTTGTATGTACATAACTTTGTATCCTACGTTTCTCTTTATTTTTTACATTATGTTTTTTTTACTCCTCCATTTAAATTGCTATTTTTCTAAGTCTATCAATTAATTATTATTTATATTGTATATTCTTATTATATTTTTAAATATATATATATGTATTCAAACTATCTATTTTGAAATCATTTTTAATTAGGCAGAGAATAAAAACAGTATCTCATTTTTAACAACTCTTGCATTAATAATTAAATATAAGTCAAAGGTCAAATATTAAATAACTTTCCAAGACAACTTAATGGATATATAAATAGAGCAGAGATAACCAAAAATTTATCTGGCCATGATATAATCAAACAAATCCTCAATATTATGATTAGCAATCTAAAGATTACAGCAGACCTTTATTGTTTATGGTTTTCAATGTAAATAAAGCCAAATTTGCCAAACATATAGAATTAATATTAATGCTAGATATTGTAACGATCCGGAAAAGGTGACTTAACGTCATCTGCACTACGGGGCGCCATCTAGGCATTTGAACCTAGAAAAATTTATAAAGTAGGCAGATACGTAAGTCAAAAAAAAAAATTAATTTTTTTTTAAATTTTGATTCCGGTCGTTAGCCCATGTCACTAGCTCAGTGGAATAGCAGAGATTAAATAATATAATATCTTATCTAATTAGATTTCAACATTAAAAAATAAATAAAATAAGCCACTGCCAGTAATTAACATACAAACATTTATTTATGCACATATATATAAGATTTAAAATTATTTTAGTATTAGTTTACATTTTAACATTTAACATTATTTTTAACTTTGATTTTTGACTTTAATTTACCTTTAATTACTATTACATTCTAATTTTACATTTTAATTAAGTTCGCACAGATGGGATTATAAAAGCTTGTTATAATAAGTTGCTATAGATCGGTTACATAGATTACACGGTTAAAAACATTCCAAAGTAAACATAAGCGACCAAAATATAAAATTATTGATTACTGACAATTGCGGAGGGAAATTTATATGTAACCCAATAGTATTCACCATAAGATACTTGCATTGTCACCAATAACTTAAAAGACATCCGAATAAATACATTTTAGATACTCACCGTAAGGTATCATTATTTATCGAATGTCTATATATTCTGATCAAATATGAAAACGCAAACATAGTTAACCGATAAACAATCCATGCAAGCGTCTATAAACAACTTAAATTTAATGCATTTTTATTTAGAATCGAGTATGAATACTACATAGATTTGCATTGAAATTAAAATATTCTATCCCTATTTAACCTTAGGCTAAAATTCGCAGCCAAACCGGCATCAATCCATCCGACATATCGATGTATTCAGTGTAATACGAAATACGGCAGCACCAAAAGAATTAAGAAAAGACATTGACTCTCAATCAGATAAAAATATTACATCTATCTAACGAGAAGAACAATAAAAAAAAAAACTCCATAGAAAGGAACTGCGTTCTCCATCTTATAATTCCTTCCATAGGCAACCGGGTGAGTGCAGCGTATATATAAACGATTCTGCCAGTAGCGAATCTCCGTTTACATCTACTAACTACATCAATATATCCAATCCATTGACCCAATCTAACAACGACATAAATAACCTAAGATTACCCTCCCCTAATATAACTTTACAAATCTATACAGCCATTCACGCCCGACTTAAGTTTAACATTTTTATAATTAATTTAACGGAAAACAAAAATCATAATAAAACTTAAAGAACAAAAAATAAATAAATGGAAATGATTTTACAAAATAAATACATTAAATAAAATTATAACTAATTAATAAATAATGTTGGTCAGATAGAATAATATTGCAATTATTTAAATCTGGAAAGTTTTTAATTTATTGTTCATAAATTTTAAAGTTCTTACGGTTATTTAAATAGTTCATCTTCATATATTCCTTGCCGTTTGAACGTGAATTCCCACATCGTCCGAAGATTGGTATCCTGTTGGCCGATTTATTTATCCATCCGGAGATTTTTTAGTGTAGTTGGTCCTCAATCTAGAAACGATGGTTCATTTTTCTTCCTTTCTTAGCAGAACTGAAGGGATTGAAGCTGTGCGTCTTTTTCAATCCCCTCAGCACTCACACCTAGTTGTTACATCGTAATAATCATCAATAACTAGTCACTGCTTAATAATTTCCAAATTTTCCTTTTATATTAATGTGAAGGATTGAATTTACATTACGTCACCGATGCGATGGTCCTTTCGCTGCGGTCCGATTCCATAGGGATTTCTTCTTATTTGCTAACAGTTTCTATTGTTTTCTTATCTGACCGGTGTTTTTACATTTAAATGCCGAAGGCTGGTTTACATTTAACTAATTAACAATCATTTCCATTTCTGATTAATTAACCTGTTTTCCAAATCAAAAATATATTTAAAGATAAATTTAAAGATATAATTTCATCTCCAAATCTTTTTAAAATTTAGTTTTAAAATACTTTTTCTTTAATAAAGTTTTATTTTAATAATTTTTCATTATCTGTGCGATTTAATTAATATATAAGAGTTTAAGATGATATTTAATTTCAATTTTTAATTCTTAAAGAAAATTTTTAAATGCGAACTTTTTAATTTACTTTCATGTTTAATAAATTTAAAAAAAAAAAAACAATGTAACGAACGTCTATGCTCGTTACAATATAAATATGAATATAATCAATTATGAAATCATATCTGATTGTTTTTTTTTTAGTTATCTCTATTCTATTTACATATACATTTAATTATTGTGTGAAGTTATTGAATATTTATCATTTGACTTGTGTTTGATTATTAATGCAGGGGTTGTTAAAAATGAGACATTACCATTATTCTCTAATAAATTTATATAAAGATATCATTAGGAGACATATACCTATTAATTATTACCTATAATTATTTTGAATACATCTTTTCATATTATATATTGTACCGAGACAAAGTTGGTACAGGTATATACCCACACACACAAGCAATGTAAATACTCTATTTTTTATTTACTTTCAATTTATGATAAAAATAAATGTAGTTTTCTTTCAATGCTTTATAAAATACACTATAAAATAAAATGTTAATATTTCTGATTAAATAATTTAAGGCTTTCATATAATCTACTATAATAATATTCTCTAAAAATAAAATATAAAATATTACTAATATGCCATTTTAAATCTCAATAAGTGATTTCTACTCGTATATGCCGCAGGGGTAATTAAAAAGGGGTTTATTTTAAATTATAACTATAGTGAAAGTTAAAAGCTTATAGAGGTGATTTTGAGATTAAATGCTCGACTTTTAAACTAATGTAAGTTAAATTGTTATCTTAAAACACACACACATGTATGCATAAAAGGAGAATAAGTATGAATTTTTTCTAACTGAGATTGAAATGTGAGATTGCATAAACCTAAGATTGCCTCAAGCATATGGATTGAATGAACATTACGTATGACACGGACCCCAACGACAACTCAGAGAATATTGAACTCTGGGTGGAGATTGGATCCTCAGATAATAACCAACCCATATAAATATGAGTCTTAGTCTTTGTCTTTATTCTTTATTCTTTTACACTTTTTTTATGCTTATGCTTATAGTTTTTTTAAATTCCTCCGGAAGCTACAACTAGAACTTTCTCTTTTTTTTTGCTATCCGGTTTATCCAATATGATCACTGTGAAATTAACATTTAGAGCGTCAATCGTCATGATGGGCTAAGAAACCCCTCAGTGATTGATCGACGCTCCACCGCCAGAACATCTCCACAGCTATGAATGATCAACAACAGTGCCGTCCAAACATCGTACTCCAATCAGTCCAAGGACGTTGTTCCGTGTAATATACAAGAATCGTCCAAACATACTACGCTGAACTTATATAAAATGAATAACCATTTATTATGGAAACATTATCCAACAGGTTCGAACACTCACCAAATTAGAAGGAGCAGAAGACTACGCAAAATCCTAGGTAAACACTTTATTTCTTTTATGCTCCCATTCATTCGTTACATAGATTTTAAAAGGCAATCTCATAATTAATTAAATTCAACTTTCGTAAATCAAAATATAAAATGATCCGTAATCCCTCATATTTGAATCTTAATATTTTAATTTCAACTTTTGTAAATAAAAAGATATCAGATGCTACATAGTTCCTCATATTTAAATCTTAGGACTTTTCCTGTTATGAACTTTGATCATAATTATTATTTTCTTTCGCAGATAAACTATAACACACACCTAATTTCAAATATAAAAGAAGGAAATATATTTTATCTTCCATGTTTATTATGCATAATATGTTCTTTTCTGTGCGAGTGCGAGAATGCGTGTATGTGCGTGCAAATAAAGCTATTAATCAATGTTTCATTTTTTTTATATTCAATAAATTCTTTTTTTATTTAAACAAGTCGAGCATTCCTCAAATCATTCTCTATATGTAAATATATTTTTTTAATTATTATAATCAGCATTTATTCATGCGATTAATTATTTTACTTTTAAATTTGTCTTTCTTGTATTTTTTTTTTTGGTTTTGTTTATTTCTTTAAATTTCATCGTGCCGTAAGTCACGATGTTTATTTACTATGTAGTTAAGATAGGTTTAAGAGTTGGGAGGGCCTATTATTAATAAGTATAAGTAAATGTCCATAAAGCTAGTGTGAATAATTCTATTGGACTGTATGATAAAGGGGGGATGATATTTTAAGCTTCTAATTTTTTTTTATAAGGATACATAAATCAAACATTCGTATTAGTTGCAAATAACCAATGACCCGGTCCAATATTTGGACCGATCTATTAATCAACCAAGCTTCTCCTCCATTGGTTATTATAGTGTCTTTTGCCAGAATGATATTCTTGAAACAATTACATCGCGACCCTGAGTGACCCTTATTGATCCATGCTGGGAGTTTGAGCTTATGGGCGGGGATTAGACTTCGAAATCGTTTTGATATGACGTAAGGTGATGCGAGAAATTAAATTGTAAATTAAATCATCGTATCTGGCGCCCCCTTGTGTTGATAATGAACAACTATCGATATAGGAAAATAAATAAAGCTTTACGCTATATCATGTTTGTTTCGGAGCTCTCAATCCCTATATGAACGGTTGAATAAGGCGACCGGTCACAAATGGCGCTTCCAAACGTGAGGCTAATACAAATAATGTTTTGGAGAGAAGCAAATCAAGACATTAGCCAAAAGCGGCCGAACCTTGTAAAAGACGCAAAACTTTTTCACGTAAACGAAAGTTTGGACGAATAAAAAAGAGAAAAAAGGGAAAAAGAAAAATTATGGATGGACAACGAATAAAGCAAAGGAGAACATAGCGGGAGATGGAGACGCGGACGTCGATTAATCACTTCTTATCATAAATAAAAAAATAAAATAATCACGTTCCTTTAGGCATCAACAAAAAGTTATAACATTTTAAATATAAATAGAGAAAGGGAAGAAAAAAAAAATTTTTTTTTGTTTCCTCTTGATTAAATCAGAAATGGACAGCAATAACGATAATATGTGGGAAAGTGAAATAGGAAAAATAGTACAAACATTTAAGGGAAAGAGAAATGAGGACCCAAATGAACACATAGAGAGCCTAGAGAGATTATTCGATTACAAAACACTTAATGAAGAAGGTAAAATAGCCATAGCAGTCAGCCACATACGAGAAGGGGCTCTAGATTGGTGGAAATCGATACAACAAAAACCAAAGACATTTAGGCAGTATGAAGAAATGATAAAGGAGAGCTATTGAGGGAAAGCAAGACAAATGAGAGCCTTATGTGAAATAGAAAATGAGGAATGGAAAACAGGAGAAACGATAGAAGGATTTTTTCGTAGGAGAATGGCACAGCTAAGACAAATAAACTTAGGCGCACCATCTGAGGAATGGTTGATCAGAATAGTACGAAGGGGATTACCCGCATGGGCAAAACGATTTTTGACAGGGATAGATAACATGGACAAGGTAATAAGGAGGTTAGAAGAGATAAAGGATGAAAATGAAGAAGAGGGAGAAAGTCAAATAGCCAATATAGGAAAGATCATAAAGGAAGAGGAAGGAAGTAGAAGTGGACCTCAATGCCCTAAAATAGAGGTTAAAATAGGGGAAACGAAAACTCACGCACTACTCGACTCAGGGAGCCAGGTATCAGTTCTGTCACAAAAAACATTCAGCAAACTTATCCAAGAAGAACCAAACCTCAAAACATTACCGCTTAAGATAATGCGCATAACCTTGGCAAATGGGAAAAGGGCCCAAGTGGAAGCAGTATGGCATGGGTAAACATAAAAATAGCAGGAAACCAGCATAACCAAATCATGCTGGTAATGCAGGGATTAATACACGATGTTATATTGGGATCCGATTTTATGGGAAAATACAAATGTAGCATCGACTACGAAACAGAGCAAGTCTGGATCTCAGGAAAGATGGTACCTTTTATAGAACAAAATCAAGCAAAAAACATGGAACAGGCCGTACATAGTATGGAGTTAGAAAAGAAAATGGTAACAAGGGAGATCGGAACAAAGCCAGAAAAAGAAGAAATGGAACTGGGAAATATTCTGGAGGAATACAATGATGTATTCTCCGACATACCTGGGGTCATCAGTGGTTACGAACACAGGATAAAGCTCATTCAGGATCAACCGTATCAATCTAGATCATACCCGATCCCCTTTCAATACCGGCCAGAGATAGGCAAGCAGATAAATAACATGCTAGAATGGGGAGTAATCTCAAAATGCTCCTCACCATATAACAACCCAATTGTCGTAGCAAAGAAAAAAGATGGTTCGGTACGATTGTGTCTGGACGCGAGGCTCCTCAACAAAATCACGATCGCGGACACAAATGCTCCGCCCCCCATGAGCGAATTAATAAATCGGTTCAATGGGAAAGGTGTTTTTTCTACCCTAGACATGACCAGCAGCTACTGGCAGATTAGCCTACACCCAGAGGACCGCCAGTACACGGCATTCCGATATAATGGCATCGCCTATCAGTTTAACTGGATACCATTTGGTCTGAAAAATAGCGGAGCAGGCTTGATACAATGCCTTGATAGAGTGCTGTCAGAGGAGGTGAAGGGTTTTAGCACCACGTATGTTGATGACATCATCATTGCGTCTGAGGATAATAAAGAGCATATTAAATGCCTTCGAAAATTATTTCAAGAATGTCGAGAGAAAGGAATCAAAATAAACCTGGGAAAAAGCAGGCTCATGACACCCGAGGTGAAGTTTTTAGGGCATATTATCAGTAAAGAGGGGGTATCACCTAATACTGAAAAAATACAAGCCATACAGGAATTTCCAGAGCCCAAAAAGAAGCGTGACGTCAAGGCTTTCCTCGGACTGTGTAATTTCTTTAAACAATACTATCCAAATTTTTCAGAAGGGATAGAACCACTGCTCAGACTTCTGAGGAAAGAAACACCATGGGCATGGAAAGAAGAACAGGAGGCTAGCTTCCATCGAATAAAGGAAGGTTTCTTAAGACACGTAGTGTTGGTGCACCCAGACTTTGGACGTACATTTTATGTACAAACGGACAGCAGTGGGATAGGAATGGGGGCAATGATGTTTCAAAAGGATAGCAAGGGGCAGAGCAAAGCAATCGCCTTCATAAGTAGGCTTTTTACGAAGGCCGAACAGAACTACACGGTCACAGAGAGAGAGGCCTTAGCCATCGTATGGGCTTTCAAGAAACTGAGGCAATACCTGGTAGGATCTAGAGTGGTGGTCGTGACCGACCATCGAAGCTTAGAGTTTCTGAACAGGAGTTTTTTGACTAATAGCCACCTAATAAGGTGGAGCCTCGCCCTTCAGGAATTTGATTATATGGTAGAATACTGTAAGGGGAGGGACAATATAATAGCAGATACCCTGAGCCAATATCCCATAGGACGAGGCCTTGAGGAAAACGAGGGGCCATACATAGCGACGACACGAGCCCAAAGCAGGGAGCATTATAGCCTTCAGAAAATTAAGGAAGCACAACAGGAAGATAGGGAGTGTAGACAGGTCATGGATTTTGGCAGGTACCACACGATACCAAATAGTCAAGGAAATACATTATGGGCCCATCGAAAGAAATGCGTTGTCAGAAATGGACTCCTTCAACAACAAACAAGAAATGGGCAGAATTATCGGGTGATAATACCGAGAGCAATACGACAGAATATTATAGCCCAGGTACATGATGAAAGAGGACATTTCGGGGGCAACAAGACCGCCGGATGGATTGAACAATGGTTCTACTGGCCAAATCTCCACCGGGATGTGACACAAGAAATAAAGAAATGTATGACATGCGCCAAAACAAAGCCAATGAATAGATCGAATGAGGGAGTATCGACACCCATCCTCGTGTATGAGCCAAATGACACACTAGCTATTGATTTCTATGGGCCACTGCCGATGTCAAATGGAAAGAGGTATCTGCTGGTGGCATATGACTTATACTCTAAGTTGGTATCAGCTTTTCCGATCAGTCAAGCAAATGCAAAGCAGGCGATTCGAGTTCTGGAAAACCGGCAATTTAGGGAAGTGGGAAAACCAAAAAGAATCCTGTCAGACAATGGAACTCCATTCATATCCAAAGAATGGGCACAGTGGACAAAAAAAAATAATATTAAGCATGCCCTCACGTCTATTCAAAATCCTCAAGCCAATCCATGCGAGCGAGTGATGCGGGAACTGGGTCGACTTTTCAGAATATATGTGCATGGAAACCATATGGCCTGGGTAAAAGAAACGCCCCGGGTTGTGAGCATGATAAACAAAACCCGGAATGAGTCAACTGGTTTTGAACCCGACCGCCTTCACTTTGGGAGAAGGAGGCCATACCCATATGCCCAAGGACCCTGGCCTCAAAGGGAGAAAATAAATCGGACAAGGGATGCCCAAGAAGCTAGACGGCAATTGCAGAATATGAGCCAAGTTCGAAAAAAAAGACAGGGAATCGTGGTAGGAATATTCAAGGAAGGAGACAGAGTCATGGTACGGACAAACCCGATCAGTCGACCAGAACAGGCCATTTATAAAAAATTTCAACCCTTATATGAGGGACCGTATGTCATAGGACGCGCATACGGGAACAATGCCTTCATATTATATGAAGGGACCCGGAGGATTGGGACATATAATGCCCGGGCCTTGAAATTAGTAAATGAAGTTCAAACCCCTCACCATGCGGAGGGAAAGCGGGGTCAAAAATAAAGGATTTTGTTGTGAAAATTAAAATGCTAAGCATCGCATTTTAATTTTAGATGGATCGCGGGGATATGTACCGAGACAAAGTCGGTACAGGTATATACCCACACACACAAGCAATGTAAATACTCTATTTTTTATTTACTTTCAATTTATGATAAAAATAAATGTAGTTTTCTTTCAATGCTTTATAAAATACACTATAAAATAAAATGTTAATATTTCTGATTAAATAATTTAAGGCTTTCATATAATCTACTATAATAATATTCTCTAAAAATAAAATATAAAATATTACTAATATGCCATTTTAAATCTCAATAAGTGATTTCTACTCGTATATGCCGCAGGGGTAATTAAAAAGGGGTTTATTTTAAATTATAACTATAGTGAAAGTTAAAAGCTTATAGAGGTGATTTTGAGATTAAATGCTCGACTTTTAAACTAATGTAAGTTAAATTGTTATCTTAAAACACGCACACATGTATGCATAAAAGGTGAATAAGTATGAATTTTTTCTAACTGAGATTGAAATGTGAGATTGCATAAACCTAAGATTGCCTCAAGCATATGGATTGAATGAACATTACGTATGACACGGACCCCAACGACAACTCAGAGAATATTGAACTCTGGGTGGAGATTGGATCCTCAGATAATAACCAACCCATATAAATATGAGTCTTAGTCTTTGTCTTTATTCTTTATTCTTTTACACTTTTTTTATGCTTATGCTTATAGTTTTTTTAAATTCCTCCGGAAGCTACAACTAGAACTTTCTCTTTTTTTTTGCTATCCGGTTTATCCAATATGATCACTGTGAAATTAACATTTAGAGCGTCGATCGTCATGATGGGCTAAGAAACCCCTCAGTGATTGATCGACGCTCCGCCGCCAGAACATCTCCACAGCTATGAATGATCAACAACAGTGCCGTCCAAACATCGTACTCCAATCAGTCCAAGGACATTGTTCCGTGTAATATACAAGAATCATCCAAACATACTATGCTGAACTTATATAAAATGAATAACCATTTATTATGGAAACATTATCCAACAGGTTCGAACACTCACCAAATTAGAAGCAGCAGAAGACTACGCAAAATCCTAGGTAAACACTTTATTTCTTTTATGCTCCCATTCATTCGTTACGTAGACTTTAAAAGGCAATCTCATAATTAATTAAATTCAACTTTCGTAAATCAAAATATAAAATGATCCGTAATCCCTCATATTTGAATCTTAATATTTTAATCTCAACTTTTGTAAATAAAAAGATATCAGATGCTACATAGTTCCTCATATTTAAATCTTAGGACTTTTCCTGTTATGAACTTTGATCATAATTATTATTTTCTTTCGCAGATAAACTATAACACACACCTAATTTCAAATGTAAAAGAAGGAAATATATTTTATCTTCCATGTTTATTATGCATAATATGTTCTTTTCTGTGCGAGTGCAAGAATGCGTGTATGTGCATGCAAATAAAGCTATTAATCAATGTTTCATTTTTTTTATATTCAATAAATTCTTTTTTTATTTAAACAAGTCGAGCATTCCTCAAATCATTCTCTATAATTAAAATATATTTTTTTAATTATTATAATCAGCATTTATTCATGCGATTAATTATTTTACTTTTAAATTTGTCTTTCTTGTATTTTTTTTTTGGTTTTGTTTATTTCTTTAAATTTCTTCGTGCCGTAAGTCACGATGTTTATTTACTATGTAGTTAAGATAGGTTTAAGAGTTGGGAGGGCCTATTATTAATAAGTATAAGTAAATGTCAATAAAGCTAGTGTGAATAATTCTATTGGACTGTATGATAAAGGGGGGATGATATTATAAGCTTCTAATTTTTTTTTATAAGGATACATAAATCAAACATTCGTATTGGTTGCAAATAACCAATGACCCGGTCCAATATTTGGACCGATCTATTAATCAACCAAGCTTCTCCTCCATTGGTTATTATAGTGTCTTTTGCCAGAATGATATTCTTGAAACAATTACATCGCGACCCTGAGTGACCCTTATTGGTCCATGCTGGGAGTTTAAGCTTATGGGCGGGGATTAGACTTCGAAATCGTTTTGATATGACGTAAGGTGATGCGAGAAATTAAATTGTAAATTAAATCATCGTATCTGGCGCCCCTTTGTGTTGATAATGAACAACTATCGATATAGGAAAATAAATAAAGCTTTACGCTATATCATGTTTGTTTCGGAGCTCTCAATCCCTATATGAACGGTTGAATAAGGCGACCGGTCACAATATATTAAAATAATATGCATGCTTTAAAAAAATTGTAAGTTTATTGTTATTTACATTTTAAAATATTAATAATAGTCTTGCATTGGTGGTCGAGAGGTCAGCGTGACTGCCTGGCAGTTG
The DNA here is from genome assembly GCA_028023455.1 of Epiperipatus broadwayi. Lineage (NCBI taxonomy): Eukaryota > Metazoa > Onychophora > Udeonychophora > Euonychophora > Peripatidae > Epiperipatus > Epiperipatus broadwayi. The sequence goes on from JAQFVV010012427.1 coordinate 2,036,381, forward strand.
CCCGGGTTGCAGGTTCGCGTCCCGGCCGATGCTATGACACTTAAAAAAAATATTAATAATAATAATACACTATTTCATTTCATTTAACTTTTTTTAACAAGATTTTTTATTTAATAAAAGCAAATTTAGAGACAGAGCATTGTAAGTTTTTCCATATAAATTTTTGTTTTGAGTGTTCTGTAAAAAGAAAAGAAAATTATTACTATATAATAAAATTAAATTGAAAATGTAAACATTATTGATCCATTTTTTAATCTAAAGATAGTATGGCAACCTATGGGTCACATTTAGCTTTTTATGGCTTTCTGTATGACATGCTTAACTTAGAATTATATCAGAAATAATACATTTTTATTAAAACATTGTTTATTACTACAATTCTAAGAAACCAATAAAAAAAATTTTTTTTAAATAATTTTATTTTGATATACTCCTGCTTAAAAAATTATTCTTTTAATGATATTGTCTAATTTATAATGAATACTATATCACGAGCCTGTACTCATGTCTCATTTAAACAAAGGCTAATATATGCTAAAATTTTATTTGAATCATTCTGTCTATTTTTAGGAATTATGGAGAAAAAGAATGATAAAAGAAAATAGATGTATTTATATTGGACTATTTCCATCATTTAATATGAGTATTGAATGTCTTTAGAAAAAATTAACTTTATTTAATCATCATCATCATCATCATCAACCATTATCAATCCACTGCAGGATGAAGATCTCTCCAAGTTCAATTCATCTTCTCCGATCTTTAGCTTCTTTTTTCCACATCACCCCTGCACACTTTCTTATTTAATAGTTTATTTAATAATTGAATGTATTTGGAATATTTAAATAAAGTTAAATTTTTCTAAAGACATTCAATACTCATATTAGGTGATGGAAATAGTCCAATATAAAAATACAACTAGAACATCACCATTACAAACCTTCAGGAAAACACATAAAAGAAAATAGTCTTGTCACATTATATTTTCAATTACTTAAAATGAATTATTTATAAAAAGGTATATGCATATCATGGTTTGAATAAAACAGAAAATTTATGTGATACACTAAAATTAAATATATTATTTTTTCCAAAATTTTATTTAACTAAAATAGTTATTTTCTTGCTTTCACATTAATGTTAATTTCCAATGTACTGAAAAAGCTTTTTATAAAAAACAACAACCTATGTTTACAGATTTTCTTCAGTGTAATATTTAATCTTAAAGTTGAAAGTCTGATCCAACTATATGATATTAATTATAGTTAAATAAGGAAAAAATATTTGTTTAAATTAATTTATATATTTAATTCTGTTACATTGCTTGTGCATATTTAATTTTTATTAAGAGAGTTGTTAATTCTGTTACATTGCTTGTGCATATTTAATTTTTATTAAGAGAGTTGGGAAAGATTCAATGCTTTTTACAATGTAATGCATTAAAAACATTCATTTATTGAATGATAATTTACTACAAATGTATTATTCTTTTTTATGAGAATCTAAACAGTATTGGTGATAAGTATATGAATGTAATTAAAACAGGCAAAACTCACATGGTGATCATGTGATGTTTATTGGTTTATATGAATGTAAGATAGAAATTTAAGATGTCTGGAAGAATACTTAATATTAATAAAATGAGAGAAAGAATGCAATAATTTCTAAAAACAATTTAAATTTTAAAAATAGAATAATGAAGAAATCCGAATATTGAATATAAACTAATAAGTAAATCCACAAAAAAATGTAAATTGAATATAATTATTTATTTATATATTGCTATCCTTCATTTATTTTTAAGATGGGATTAGAGATTCAGTTATAGAATTAAATGTGTTAAAAATGATTGAATGAAAAATAAATAAAACTTGTCATTTACTTAATATATTTTATAATAATAGCTAAGATAATTAGTACAATTTAAAAAGTGGCTATAAAATGTAGAATAATATGCAATTAATAATGTGTGCAATATTTAAGACTAAACCTATATTCTGCTAGGAAGCACTTGATATTTATATTTTTTAAATGCTAAACCTAAGTTAATTCTTAAGCACTCGTTGATTTCGAGTTCTGATGAAAAGGCATAATAAACATAAACTAATTAAATGCACTGAGCCAGTTTTTGGCAAAACATTGTCAGAATCATAGTGCTGAGTAAAGTTATACAATACAGATGTGCTTGTATAATTGATATGATGTAATATGTAAATGAGGTACAATATGCAAATAAGGCAATTAGATATTCCACTTTTCAGACAATGGAGCACATGAATACTTTTTGTTGATAGAATGTGGAACCTTTGCAATTTCCCAAGCCTCTTTGTATTTTCATTTTTTATCATCCCGTTCAGAGCATATTATTAACATAAATTAAGTTTTGAGCATAGTACTTTATTGATTTTTTTTTTATAAGTCAGTCACATCTGGATATCTTATAAACAAATACAAAATTATTGGATAAGTCTTCACAAGACTAGATAGTTTAAATAAGTAGAGTATTTCTTTTTACTTATGCTCATCAACTTACTTCAGTCCACCAACAGGGGATATAAAAATACATAGTGAAATAGGGATGGAGAGAAGATCTTATTTGGCAGATATGTTTATTGCATATAAGGACATATAAGATGACCTAAATGTGCAAAATTTGGAAGGCATTAGATATAAAGACATAAGAAGGGGAGTAAAACATCATGAAAATTCATGGATAAATTGTTCAATGAAACAGATCCTAGTTAAATTCCATTCAATTTATATACCACAGACATATATAAAATTCATATTCAAGTTGATCAATGGAATTTTACCGACCACAACATACATTAATAAAAGAGTGGGAATGAGCTTAGAGGAAACTTGTTCATTTTGTAAAAATAAATGTGAAACATTTCAACACTTACTAGAAGAATGCAGTGCTTTTGGGAGGCTAAAATACAGAGTTTTCCACACCCCAATGATAAATCTTAAAATACTACTGAAGCAAAATGTAATAAAATTCAAACCTCATAATGCAATGGTGATAATACATGCATTAAAAACTATATGGACAATCCGCTGTTCATTAATCTTTGATAATAAAAAGTTTAATTTATTAAAGAAACTTGACAATGATTGGGACAACTATTTTGCTAGGTGTATGAAATACTGGCCGAAGAAGATTATGGAAATAGTATGGGGAGGAACTGCTATGACTGTTTGTGAAATATGGGAGTAAAAGGACACACACAAAAAGAAATAAGACAGTAAAAGTATGTAGAGTGGTAAAATAAAGGATCTTTCAAGAGAGAAGGAATGTCCCATGTTTTGGTAACACTAGGAATATGATTTGTAAGGCCTAACTCTAGGATTTAACAAGAAAACAATATTAACATTTCAACAATGAGAGTCTTATAGATTTGCAATGTGGTGCTTTGGGGGACAGGATTGGTAAATTTGGTGTAAAGGATAAAGTGAATCAAAACTAATTTGTAGATATTTCATGCACATATTTAAATGTTTGTTTAATAAAGTTTATTACTTAAAAAAATGTGTGTGTATGTGTTTCTGCTGGGTATGTGTGTATATGTAATATGGCAATGTTGGCCGATCTTAGAGCTAGATAGAATATTCTATTCCTTTACAATTTTTTATGTCTTTGTTTAATTTTTATAATTATTAATGCTTCCTTTATTTTTCTTTACATTATTTACACAATTTATTATTTTTATGATATCTTAATTTGTTGCATATCCATTATTGAATGTGTGTTTATAAACTGCAGAATTACCTAAACCTGGTTTTTAATGAATATCTTATATGTCTTTTTTTTTTTTTGATTTTTTAAATTAGCATAAATTATTCTTTACATTAGGAATTTGTCCTGCTCGGTTCCTTTAAGGCCTCCAAGAGGAATCAAAGGGTCTCCTTTCAGTTAATAGCAAACTCCCTTCTACATTCAATTCTATATGGCTAGCCATTATGTTTTTCTTTATATTTCTACAGTAATTCATGTATTTATTTTCTAATATGTTTAATATTATGTTTTTGTTTTGTATTTACAATTTACAAATATATGTCAATTTTGTGTGCATAGTTGTTTTATGTTAGTAAAAAATTAATTCATGTTGTTAGGATTAATATCAAATTTTACTATGAAGTATGTTTAGTCAATTAAAAAATACAATTGCCAATATATATGTTTAAAGCACTTAACAGACAATGAAAACAATAATTTATAATTCAAATTTATTATGCAGAATTTAGTTGTTAAGCTACAATATAAAAAATATCTTCATGGATGCCACAAGTAATTAATGATTTGGAAAACAAGGTGAAGAGATCAAATATGTTTTGAAAAACATCATATATAGATGAATGGATCAACATGTGACCTTCCTTGGGAAAATATGTTTTTTTTTATTGACAGATAGAAGATCATATAGAAAGATCATAAAAAGGCATTTCAAAAAGGTCTTTTAACAGATTGTAAATTTCAAACTTCAGATGTCAAAGGAAATTCAGCCAAACCAGAGTTTAAGAAGATAGCAAAGTTGTCCCAGTAAAAGCATATCAACAACATTTGTTAGATGGTTCTAATAGTAAAGCCTGACTACATCAATAGAAAAAAACCTTAAATTTACAGAATTTAGGAAGCAAACTACCTAGTGTGGAAGTGTACTTATCAGTATATCCCCATTGCAAAAATGATAAACCATGATTATGCCTATAGTTTCTTAAGATGATTGGTAAAAGGCCACCAGAAATATAATGGCCTATCATGATATTATCTAGGAAAAATAAATAATATGACAAGTAAGGAGTCTTAAGTTATAGTTTGTTGCTTGCAGTATCAAAATATGCTATCCATATCTACAATTAGCTGATATGATAGCCTGATGATTAAACTACTAATCAAGATCCTAAAATATTAATGAATTAATAAACCTCTGTGATACCTATCAATAATTCACATATGAACTTAGAAAAAATCATGCTAAAAAAGGGAGCTCTGTTGTAAATTAATGGTAACTTTCTGATTTAAGATTATATATATAAATGAAATATTATCTGGTATAACCACATATAATTTATTATAAAAATACACATAAACCAACCTTTTCGACCAGAGCAGTGTGACTTTATATATTTTTATAATAAATTATACAAGAATGTACCCGGATATTTCATTTATATCTGTAGACCGTAAAAACCTTCGATTTAATATATACCTAATAATAAACATATTTACACAGATTATGTCAATAAATAATCGTGGTAAAAAAATTATTTCAGTTTGGAAAAAAAACTAGGTTTGAAATATAGGGTACTCATCTTATAGATAAAGACGCCACTCTATGGTGCGGTTTTCATGCTAAAACACATAAAAATGCTGTTTCTGCGGCCGACACCTTTGAACCTGCATTTTCTATAATACAACTTTTTTGTTGTGCTACAGAATCCAGGCTGCTATGTCACGTCGCAGCACAGCATGTATGCCGCATCACAGCAAATACATTTTCCGAATTTGCACAGTTTATAAAATAGTTACGGCTTGATGAGAGAATTTGTATTTGAATTGGATGGAAATGTTGTTTTCATTGGATTTTTTTTTATTTTAAAGTATTGAAATGTTCAGAATATTTAAAGTAATAATTCTAAGACTTTTTACAATGTACTCTGTTGAAGTTTTAATTGGGAAAATGTTAAAATCTATGTTTTTAGTGAGTTGTAATTAGGTAACACGTCAAGTAATGTACTGTTTGTAACATTTCACAAGACAAAGAAGATTCAAAGAAGATTCTACCGTATGTATATTTTTGAATTAAAAAAGAGCGGTACCAAAAAATATCCAGTAAGAAAAGTACAAATATACATGATTTTTTGTAAATTTCAAACAAAGCAAATCTTATAAACATGTTTAATAAGTAAAGAAGACATTTATATGTGTTTGTTGCTGTTTAAAAAAGTTTGAGTTTCTTTCTTTTGTCCGAGTACGGTTACAATTTTGAATTATTTTATTTTAGCATTACAAACAACAGAACACTAACCCTAAAACTAACCCTAAACCTAACCCTAAAACTAACCCTAAACATAACCCTAAAGCTAACCCTAAAACTATCCGATAGAAAATTGATAAAAAAAAAGCCGTAACACAATTAAAAAAATATACGATAGAAAAAGCACGAATCAAATTGTAATTTGTTGATTTTATTTTACATTTATTATTATCATTTAAATTGTATATGTTAATAAAAAATAATATTTATAAAAGACAATTTTGTTTTGTTTTTATTTTTGCATTACAAAAAAGCACAGCAAAATTATTATAATCAATGGCCCAGGAATGGTCATATTTTATAGTTTTAGTGTGAAAACGGTGCCATCCAATGGCATCTTTATCTATAAGACAAGCACCAAATATAGTGTACAGTATACATAATTTATGAATTTAAAAACATGGGATCAATGTAATATAGTTTTTTGCTTTTTCATTTTGAGATTTTGGAAGGAGTATTTTCATTTCATACCTATATGAGTAATTCAAGATTTTGTATATGAAGATGAAATTTAATGGTTTTTTTTCTTTCTTTTTTTTACTAATACTTTTTTTATCTCATTTTCATATGTTAAGATTTAAGTTGTGAGATAAATGAATCTGAAGGTGTAGTCAAAAATTACCAAATCCATAATTTAATGAATAGTAATAATGAAGTAATATAAAAATAGAGTTAGTATTTATCTAGAGAATGAATATATAAAATGATATAATTATATCAATTTTTATATTTTATTTGCATGAATATATATATATATATTTAATGTTAATCCCATTTTATTTTATTTTTATTCCTATATGCAGCATATCTATAATGCTTGGTTTGATCATCATCATTAACTTAAAAGTTAGTTATCATAATATTACATATGCTTATCAGCTAGCACATGACCCAATCAGCAACTTGTTACATTTGAATGTCCAATGCAAGTATGTTGCTCAATATTTCCAAATACCATTTATTAATGTATGCTGATTTTTGCCTTTATACCTTACCAGATACCATCTAACTATTACAAATATACATATGTGTGTGTTGTGTGTGATAAATTAAGCAAAAATAAATTATGATCTGTATTTTAAGAAAATTTTTAAATACTTTTCATTGCATTGTACTTTTATGATATAATAAATATTGTAATTATAAAAAAACTATTATTGTTATAGTCTTTACAACATTATATAGAACATATTTATGCACAGGTAATTCAGTTTAAAAATAACTATCAGTTTAAAAATATATTTTATTAATGGGATAGTAATTTTAGCTGCAAATTAAGATATGTCTTTGTTATATTTAAATGAAAAAGAGTGAAGATAGATAATTTTATTTATTAACAACTTTCTCTTTATTCATTATGAAATTGTTAATCATAGGGAATTCATTATTTTAAATACTATTTGATATACAATGGTTCAAATAATATATGATTATTTACCATGCAATATGTAAAACATAGTCTGAAAATAATTTTAGATGAAAAACTAAAGTAACTAAATGCATAATAAATATTTATAATTGTAAATACAATTTAATCAAGGCAAAACTCTCCATACAATAGTGCTCCCTGTGCCAACCAGAGTAATCAATGGATGCCAGAAGGCTTGTGCATAAAATCCCTATCTAGTGCCTACTCATCCAATATCTCCAGACTAGTTTCTGTCTTGTGGCCTTCATCAGTGATTACTCTGGTTGGCACAGGGTGGCACTACTATATGGAGAGTTTTACCTTGTTTAGTAACAATTATGTGCTGGTATGAGATAGTGATCATGTGATGTTTAGTGGTTTAAATACAATCTACTTAATACTAATTGTTGGCTGCATTATCAAATTTAGAAAAAGTGTATATAATTTGATAACATACTTAACTGAATATTTGTAGTTAATCTTGTAAGAAATCATAATAATAAAAAAAAATCTGTCTGTTAGGAATTTCAGTATATAAAAAACAACCTGAAAATTATTGATAGTTTATAAAATTTGAAAACTTTGTTTTTAATTTGTAATAAGTATTAATGTACAGTAATTGAAAACAGATATGCACGATTGTAAATGAGTGTTCTTAATTATTCTCATTAGCAGCAAATTTCTTAGCAGAACATGGGTGATAGTCCTGATGAGGAATCTTTATATAGACTATGAGATGATAACACTTTTTCTGTGTATTTCTACTTTTTTACCATAACTAAAAATCAACTTATTTATGTTGTACATTAAATTTTTTTTATTATTTTCTTCATTTAAGATATCATATTCCCTTTTTCGCTTATTTTTACTGGCTTGATTGTAATTGACAAATTCTTATTCTATTAATTATTTTATGCATGTGTGCACGCACACACATATATGTACAAAAATGTATTTTATATCAGTATTATACATATGCACAAATATATAAATATTTAAAAAAATGTTTTTCTTTGTTTACAGAAAGATTATTTTAATAAATTTACACATAAATCATTCTCAAAACAGAGCTTAAATTAATGCTCTTAATCAAATAGAGTGAATAATATGATAAAGCCCCCCTTCCCCCCAGAATCACTCTCTAATGGATGATGGCTTTATAATACATGCTTCTGTCACTAGATGCCTCTTGCAAGGATCCCCTCCATGATGGTCAGAAGGAAATTAAGCATGTTATGGTAGAATGTATTGTATGTGACAAGATTTTCCATTTGAAATGCTTAAATAAGATTAGAAAGAATGTAAAAGATGTATGGTTGTGTGGATCATGTATAAATGTGATAAAAGAGGTGAAAAATGGTTTCTAAGTGTAGATAGTTTAAAGAAAAAGTCAGGAGAAATGGAGAATAAAAGAGTATATTTAGTGGCATGACGAGATATGGATGACACAATAAGTAGTGTAATTAAGATCATGAGGTAAAGAATAAGTAAGATAGAGAAAGAGATAAAGGATGTAGAAGTAAAATTAAAAGTGTTAGACATGAAGTGTGAGCAGTTTAAGGAATTAATGAATAGAAACAGTAAGGAAGAAATAGATAAGAAAGTCCAAAAGGTGGAAGAGAATGTTACAGATGGAAAGTAAACTATGAGATAGTCATGATAGAGAACTCAATAATTAAAAGATGTGGAAATGTAATTGCAACAGAAAATAAAAATAGTTATGTAAGAGTATATTCACCTATAGCTAAAATTAAGGATGTTACAGATAAAGTAAAGAACATGGGAGCAGAAATATTTATATTATGGCAGGGACAACTAATTTGTCAGAGCCATTGGGGAGAGTTAATAGATGAGTACAAAGAATTGATTAGTAATTTGAATAAGGTTAAAGAAAGAGTGGAGCAGTTGGATTATTACCAAGATCAATAATAAGTATATGTTAGATAGGTTTTGTTCTATAAATGAGAGATTGAAAAAATCATGTGAAAGAAATAATGTTATGTTGATGGATGTGTGGGATTTTTTTATTAGTAAAAGGGAGTTATATAGTAAAGATGGATTGCACTTAGCAAAACAAGGAAGTGAAGCATTAGGGGTTTGATTTATGAAAAATATTATAAACTTATAAAGGGAGGTGGAGTTTTAAATAACAGTATTATCAAAAAGAAGGGTAATAATGAATGGAATGTAAGAAGTAAACAAAAGTTAGATGATTTAGATGTAAATGTAAATGTGGAAAGGGAATGGGTGTGTAAAACTAATGATAAACAAGCTAATTACAAATGTAATAGAGAAGAAAGAGTCAAAAGAATTTATAAAAGGGTAGCAAGCAAGGAAGAAATTGTTAAATTGGATATATTGAATATGCAAGATGGTAGGAGACCAGACAAAGTGACTGGAATTAAAGCAGTTAAAAATGAAGGATTTGAGGTATTAGCAGTAGTGGAAACTCATCTAAGAGAAGAAGAACCTACACTATAAGATTTAGTATGATAGGATATAAACAGAAAAGAAAAAGAGAAAAGGAGTGGTGATATAGGAGTTATGCCAAAAATTATTTAGAATACTGTAAAGTGTCAAGAATATTTGTTTGAGATAAGGTTAGGAAGACAAGAGTGTGTGGTGGCTATAGTGTATATGGCCGCTGGAAGATAGTCAAACTATAATGGAATGGAATGGAATAGTAGCATATATGAATGCCTAGTTAAGGATATACAGAGTTTCAAAAAAGGTGGATAATGGTTATAGAGATATGAATGGGCTTATTAAAGAAATTGATGACGTAGATAACAAGAATGGACAGCTTTTGTAAAAATTTTGTCAGCGAGTAAATTTGAGCATTGGAAATTTATCAAATATTTATGAGGTGCAATAGACATGTTTAAGCAATAATATATTTCCCATAATAGATTATGTATTAGTGGAGAAAGGGGGAATGAATAAAATATGGAAAATTAAAGGATTTGATAATGAAGAGAAAGTATGTAATAGTGATCATAATTTCTTTATAATAAAAATGTTAGTAATGTGATGGAAAATAGTAATAAAAATAGAAAGGATAGTGGAAGATAGGACTGGGTAATGAATGATAAGAATAAGTTAGAAGAATATAAATTAAAAGTGAAGAAATCATCGACGTTTGTTGGCTATGAATATAAGGACTAGTGTGATAAGTAAAAAAATTTGTAAATAGGGTTTTAGGTGAGAATATCCAGAAGAGTAAAACTAATAGAAAAGTGAGAAATTAGTAAAAGTGTAAAAGAGAGGAAAAAAGCATGGAGAAAATATAAATATACTGTTAAAAACATAGAAAGTGAAAAAGATGTTAGTATTAAATTGGAAAACTTTTTTTTTAAAAAAGAAGTTAGCTAAAATAGATAATTATAGAGAGAGATGAAATTAAATAGTAAATTATTGAAGGATATTAATAAAAATGGAAGAGATGGGAGTAAAATTTTTTTGGAAATATATTAAAAGAAGGAATGTAGGGGAGAAAGAATATTATTACTAAATGGTGAGGAAAAAGAGTGTAGCTCTAGAGAAAAATTAGAGACAATCTTAAATAAGTACGTAATAAATATAAAAAAGATGTTAGATGTGGACAGAGTTATACCAAACATAAAATCATATAGTAATAGAAATATTAGTTTTAGAGAAAATGAATTGAATGAGACAGGGAAGAAATTGAAAAATAAAAAGGCAAGATGGATTGCAGAGATAGTGACGAATTTAAGAAATAGGACGAAATTAAATCTATTATCATGTTTTAATAAACTGGCACAGAAGAGAGAATTTCCAGATAGCATGAATATCATAATACAAAAGTAAGAATACTATTTAAAGGAAAGGATAAAGATCATAGAAAGTTAAAGAATTGTAGACTGATAGGAATAATGTTAGTATTATATAAAGATTTAGCATATATGGTTTCTGGAAGGGTAACAAAATGGATGGAAGAAAATAATATAGTGGGAGAAATGCAAAGAGGTTTAAGATCAGATATAGGAGATAGTTTATTTGTAGTCACACAACTTAGAGATATGAATAGGAATATAGGTAGACAGTTATATATGGTCTTATAGATATAGATAAGGCATATAATAAGTAAATAGAAATAGATTATGGGTAGTTTGGTAAATTTGGGAATGAATGGAGCTTTAGTGGATCTTATTAAGAGATTGTATGAAAATAATTACTATACATATCAATTAAGAAATATAAAATCAGTTACAGTTAAAAGTGGGGTGAGCATAAGGCAAGAATGGTCTCTATCACTTATTTGTTTTTGTTATATTTGAGAGAAGTATAGAGAGAGAGAGCAATAGAAAGATTATGACAAGAGGTAGAGATACCATTAATAGATGATAAGAGAGTGTATATGTTATCAAAACTTTTATTTGCTGATGATATCTTCTTGTGCATAAAAAGTAGGGAAGATATGTGCAAGGGTGCGTAAAGAGATGGGGACTAAATTTAGTGAGGAAAAATTAAAAGTAATGATGATTAATACTAGGGAAAGAGAACACAAAGAATTTTTATGGGAATTGTAAAGTTAAGTGTGGTGAATAGGTATAACTATTTGGGAATTGTCTTAAGTAACTAGAGAAATTGTTTGGTTGAATGGGAGAAAAAAATTGATAAATGAAGCAAAGAAAAAGGGACTGATAAAGAAATTAAGTGTTTTCATATAACAAATATAATGTAGAAAGAATTGTGTGGAAGTAAGTGGCAGTGGCAGGGTTAACTTATGATAACGATGTGTTATGTGTTAGGAAAGGGTGTTCAATTACTTAGAAATAGTACAAAGAGAAGTAAAAAGACATGTATTAGATGCAGATGTGTGAACAGCAAAGGAGGCAATTCAAAGTGAAATGGGATGATTAAGTTTTTGTGTGAGAGATGCAAAAAGCAAAATGAAAATGTTCAGTAGATTGCAATTTATGGATAGTAAGAGAATGGCAAGAAGATGGGTGAGAAGGGTAGTACAGTATGCAGAAGATTTGGATAAAGACTTAATGTTAGGAGAATTGTTGATTGTTATAGTGGCAAAGAATAGGATAGAAGAATAGATGCATTAATAAAAAGTAAGGAGTTGAAGAGAGGAGACCTAGTATGGAGAGTAATTAAAAATAGAAGTAAACAGAATATTGGGGATGAGTTAATTTATGATAATAGCAAGGAAAGTAGTTTATTGTTTAAGGCTTGAACAGGATTGTTAGCAACAGGGGAATGTACACATAAATGGAGTAATGTGGGTGATTTAATCTGCAAGATATGTAAGAAAGACATGGTAAATATTAGGTATCTGTTAATTAAATGTAAATGCTTTCAAGAAGAAAGGATACAAATAATGAAGTTGTGGGAGAATAAATATAAACAAAGTGATTATACAGAAAGTTAGTTCTTGATTTTTATGCTGGGTTAGATATAAAAGCCATGGAGTTGACTAGGGATGGAGCAGGATAAAGAAGAATATGGTGAAAACTTTAGGGTGGGGAATAGAAAGGGAAGAGAAGGTGGCTAATACATTTCTCTGGGCATAGTAGCTAGGAGATTTCTGAGTCCGATAAAGAAGTCATAGTACATCACATATTCTGTTGATCAGAATCATTAGGTGAAGGTATAGTGCCACATAGTAAATTTTTTTGTTATGTCAGTCTCACTTATTTGTTGATCTTTGTTATAATTGAAAAGTTGCAGCAATGTGAAATTCTGTTTTCTATCAGAGAAAAAAGCTGGTGAAATAGTTGTAATGCTTGAAATGGCTTACTAGAAAGCTGGTCTGGTAAAAGTTTATAAGTAGTTTAATGAAAAAGAGTTCAAATTCACCACATCTCAAGAAAGTACCATGAATAAAGTCCAATCTTAAAAGAATGCTGATATTTTTTGATACATACTTCATTATTTACCCAAAATTCATTTGTATTTATTAAGTGTTTTACCTATGAGTTCCAAAAAATTTGTGTGATGTGGTAAAATGATCCTGATTTGTGGCAAATTAGGGATGCAAGCTCCACCACAATAATGCACCAGTGTACAAAGTCTTGTGTATAAAATAATTATTAATTGAAAACAGTGTGACCCATTTTACAATCAGTCATATTCGCCTGATCCCATTCTGCACAACTTCTTTTTAATTCCCCAAATAAAAAATTGCCTTAAAAGAAAAAGTTTTGTGGACTTAAAAAAGTAGTGGAGAAAAAACAACAGAGGCATTAAAAGACATTGCTTTGTAACAATTTCAGGACTGTTTTGAAAAGTATAAAACACATTTAAACTGGTGCATTGCATCAAATGGATAATACTTTGAAAAAGATTCAATGTGTAATAATTAAATATAAATACGCATTTTTGGTACAAAATTTCAGTTGTTTTTTACAAAAGAAAACATTAAAATCTTTTATCAAAGATGAGGAATTCACCCAAGGCTGATCATTATCATCATCATTAATTTGACATTAAATAAAGTTCTTAAAAATAATCTTTCTCTTTTATTGGAAATGTCACTGGAATCAATTCATTATATAATAATTTGTTGTTAATGAATGCCCTAACAGTGTACAATGTCTAGTTGAAGTTGTAAATTGGATTCCAAGAGATTATTAAAAAAACTAGAAAGAGACTACATATGAGATGGATATTTGAAATAAGGAAATTTTTAATATGATGTGGAAAAGTGAGGCCATGAATTAGAGAAACTGGATTAAACTTGGATAGGCCCTCATGCTACAGAGAATTGATAATGTTTGAAAATGATGAGGTTGACTTTGTACCTTTTTAAAAAATATTAATATTAAAGAATAAAAGCTGACAGAATTTGAAAGAAAAACTATTTATTTAGAGTGCAGAGATAAAAAAATAAAAAAAAGTCAATAGCGACCATAATTCATTTTTAAAAAAACAAATTTATATTTTTTATAAGTAATTTTATCAAAGATTAAAGTTTATTTGCTTCACAGGTGGCAGACAGAGGAATGACTTTCAAATATGAAGGTTTACTGTGAATAACAAATAAATACTGCCTAACTAAGATATTGTTCCATCAAAGGCTGGGTATTGTTTCCTATACACACGGTCTTTTTTTGTTCCCCTCTTGTCCTTGGTCAATTATTTAATATAGGACTCAGTCAACATGATCCTCTCATGACATTGATCATTTTCCTATACAAACAGTGACAATGGGGTTTATGCAACTACATTACTATCCTTTAACTACATAACCAGCATGTTTGACTCTCTCCTTTTTTAAAACTCAAACTGTCAAAAATTAAGAAAGCAATGGCAGGAACAGGCTTAGTAAGCTGACAATCCTTAGTTGTGATCTTTACTTAAGATACTAATGAGTCATTGCAAAACTATATTTGAGATTCCAGCCAACAAAGATTTATATTTAGGCATTCCTATTTAGGGATCTGCCTGCCTACCACAAAAATGGAAGAGCCTCGAAAAATCATCTGATTAGTTGTCATTCCTAGCAAATTGATAAAAATAGCAATAACAAAGGGCATGAATTAGTAATAATACTAAAAATAAGTATTATAAATCTTATTTTTTTCTTAAATATAGGTATATGGAATGTGCAAACTTTACTTGATATTAACTTTTCAAAATCAAAACAGAGGATTGCACTGGTGACTAAGGAGTTGTCAAGATTTAAGATCAATATATCTATTCTTAGTAAAAACCCATCTTTTAGAGCAATGGTAGTCAACCTGGTCCCTATCGCCCACTAGTGGGCGTTCCAGCCCTCATGGTGGGCAGTAGGAGTTTTGCCCGACACTGAAGCACTTTCTTTTTTTAAAATTTAATTGACTTTTTAAAAAAAATTCATAGAGATTTATATGCTTTAGCTTGCTATAACTCTGCTTTATAAATTTTATAAAGTAAAGTTACTTTCCTACTTTATAAATCACTATTACTGTGGAACCAGTGGGCGGTTAGAAAATTTTATTACTAACAGAGATACAAAAGTAGATGATAGGTATAAAAAGGTTGACTACCCCTGTTTTAGAGGAAGTTTAATAGAACAGGTATATTGTTACAAGTTTTCTTTAGAAGGGCATATCAATCAATGAAAGAAAAATAAATGTATAGTGTTGTATTTGCAATAAAATCTAATTCAGTATATATAATTCTTGGGCTTCATCATCATATCAATTACAGGCTAATAGTGTGAGAAAGCTTTTATTCTTTATTGGATAATATTATTATAGCAATATCAATAAAAAATCAAATTTTTTCTCTTGAAAACATTAGCGCACATGTTGGTATAAATTGTAGTTTTTGACAAAAAGTTGTTGAAAATAATGATATTAAGCCATTAAACATCTTCCTGCATCCACAAAAATAATGGTATTGATAGCGTAAATTTTAATAGTCGAATGTTAATGAATTTTTGCACAACACATGTATTAACTGTTATAAACATAGATTACATTACAGTTATGAATCAGAATACAAGAGAAATTTATATTACATGTGCATTTACAAGCACAGGTTATTAAAGATTATAGATTAATGTATTCCAAGATTAAAATGTGATTCATTAAAATATAGAGATTCCAATCTTATTAACAAAAAAATTTGGTTCATTTTTTAAAAATATTTACTACATATCCTGATGCCACTCTTTTACACGATGACAATATTTTAAACATGTGGAAGAAATATTTTGATCAACTTTTGAATAATGGTACAAGAATTAAGATGATGTATTTGTAATGATATATCCATTTTATTTACTCGTTTAGATTCACACAGTGCTAATGATTATAGTGAAATCTAAACAACCCTTGGTAATCTTAAAAATGGAAAGACTGCAAGCTGTAATGAAATAACTGGAGATGTTTTAAAATATGGTGATAATATGTTAGCTTCAAAGATATTGGACTTTTTTTTAGGAATATATGGATCAATGAAGGTATGCCATCTGATTTTAAGGATGCCTTTATTGTTCTAATTTTTTAGAACAAAGTGAATACATAAAACTGTCATAATTATTGTGAAATATTATTATCATCTATAACAAACATACTTTTAGAAATTTTATTGAATTGGTTGGACATAATTTTTGTTCCAGGCATTTGCAAAAAAAGTGTTGGATACAAAGAAATGACTTATATGCAGGATTTTATTGATTTGGTCAAGGCATTTAATTCAGTTAATATGACAGATCTATGGCATTGTTTGAAATTAGTTGGTTGTCCACCAAAATTTATTCACATTATACCACTTTTGCATGATGGAATGAGAGGAAGTGTTATTACAATAAGAGAAAAATTTGAGGCATTTGAAGTGAAAACTCGTTAAATAAAGATGTGGACTTTCTCCAATATTGCTTTTAATTTTTATGACAATTGTCTTTGGAACTGTTTACAGTCATTTAATTAAACAGGAATCAAATTGCCATACATGTCTGGTTGTGTAATTTGAATCAATTAAAAGCAAAAACAAGAACCTCTACTTCTTGGATTCTGGATTTACAATTTGCTAAGATTATGCTACTTTTTCTAAATCAAAAGATGATTTACAGAATACAGAATGTACTTAATATTTTGAGTACAACATATAAAGACTTTGATTGGTTAATAAGTCAATACTAGTATATTGTAAATACCAAACTTTAAGATGTAATTAAAGTGGATTTTAACTCAGACTTTCAAGCTTTCTTTAACTATCCACTCCATCTTATACAACCAATGTACATGACCACACACATGTGAAAAAGATAAATGATCTTCGGTCAACATGGGTATGACAACATTGGAATCAACAAGCATTCCATGGTAAGGATAGCTGAAGAGTTAGAGGGTGGAGAAGATTGAATTCTGTCCATTAAAGTTTGAAGATTTGCTATCTTAATGTAAACTGAGCACTGATTATATATATATATGAGAGGTGATAATCTGGACCAATTGATGAGTGCTGGTTCAGTATGAAATATGTATATTGAAGATCATTTATCTTTTTCACATGTTTGTGGTATTGTGTATATCGATTATATAATACAGAATAGATATCTGAAGAAAGCTTGAAAGTCTGAGCTCAAATCCCCTTTAATTTGATTTGTTGATTAATATTAAAACAAATTCAAGTTTTGTATCAGTGAATGATGAAAGAAAAATCCTCAGCAATTTATAGTTTGGATGACTATCACTTTAAATACTTTAGTTGTTTTATAAATAGAAAGATGGATTTGAATGTTAAGATACAACATATGCTCCAATGTAATGCTGCTGCTGCTTTTAACAAGTTAAAAGATACAGACAAAACTCTCCATACAGTAGTGCCACTCAGTGCCAGGCAGAATAATCAATTGATTATTCTGCCTGGCACTGAGTGGCACTACTGTATGGAGAGTTTTGCCTGCTTTAATAACAGTTATGAGCAAGCATAAGAAATGGTGATCATGTGATGTTTGGCAAGTTAAAAGATAACATATTTCAATATAGGAAAATAACTACTGTATCTAAAGTTAGCTTTATATAGAGCTGTTATTTTATCTAATTTATTGTACAGAAGAGTGATGTGTTTAGCTTATTAACACAATGTAAGGGCTTTAGGAAAACTTCATTTATGGATGCTCTGTAAAATTTTAAAAGGTAAAATTATAAAAACCATCAATATAGTCTTCAATTTGCTGGATATAATACTATAAAAGTTCATGAGCAATGGAAGATTTTTTTTAAAGGGTATTTTATGGTGAACTTCAGTATAGATTTTTTGAGGACAAGGTAGACCTTTTACGTCATAAGGATTATATCAAAAATACCTTTACGTCATAAGGATTATCTCAAAAATAACAAAGTGGAATGTTGATTGTTTCCATTTGGAAGATATAGCAAAGAATGGATACATTGGAATGCTACAAATGGACATGGTGTTGAATTACGTTAAAATCAAAAAGTTTTCTCCTGATGAAATTAAAAGGCAGCATCACAAAACATCAAACAAACACAAATGGACTCGCATGTTCTACGTTTAGATATATTGTGGTTTGCATAATCATTGCAAAACTCAATTTAGAGCATATTTTTTTATTTCCTTGGATTACGAATGAATGCCATATATATAAAGTTTATATGAAGTAATTTCTAAACAAAAAAAAAAAGTTAATCAACTTCTTTTGCCCTGTTTACAGTTTGATTATTTATGTTTCGGCTTCTAACAATAGGTGAAGTAGAATATGTCACGTGAAACTTCACTAGCCTAAAGATAAGGCAAAGTATGAACAAATAATCAGTCAGATTATGAATAATGATAATAAAAAAAACTTATCTGACTTCAAAAAAAATAAATCTTGCTTTTAGTAAAACTTCGAATTTTTTTTTACGAAAGGCAAAATCCCTTAAACAAAAAAGTTAAAGAATAAAGCTGCGAGCAATGTCTCATTTAAAGTTCAAATAAAGTGACCAATAGAAAAGGTTCATTAGGAGGTGTGTCCCAATTTATTTCGAAATATTTAATAATGTAATTTTTTTATACTCTCGTGCTAATTTTTTTTTTTTAAATCATACCGATGTTTACATTTTAAATGACATTATAGAAGCAACGTATATTCATTACATCGTTTGCGAATTACTTATTCACTTTGGATATAGATCTTTACATTTGTGATTTAATCGCAACTATAGTTAGCTCTTTTAAGTGATTCTAAGGCGTCCTTAATCTTTATTTATTTTATAATAATCGAGGTAAGTTTTTTTTTTTTAACGTATATATATATGGTTATATTGTCTATCTGTTTTAGATGATACTATTTTTTTTTTGTCAACTTTTATAAAATAATCCACTTATTCGAATTTTTAAATGCGTCTTAAATTTTATTATGCCATGTGCATCTAAAGTGTTCAAAAAATATACCTGCAGGGAGAACAAATACTGTTTTAACGACAAACTATTTGGATACGATTTTTTAAAATGCTATCATTATATAAGTATAGAATTATACAGATATTTATATGTATAGTAATAAAATTGTTACATTAAATGTCATTAAATAGAGGTCATCCCCCCGGTGAGCATAAAGGTAACAATTTCCGTTTTTTTATTTTTGCTCGACTCTAGGCTATTTATTGTTATCAGTCTATCTAATCATAGATCATTCTCATTCTTTAATCCAATTTCACATATATTTTCATATCTGTTTTGTGGCATCCATATAAATTGGACAGTGGTGTATTATGTTTGTTCGCTTTAATTAGTTATATAAACAGGCATCTAATGCCCTCGTATAGGCGAAAATAAAGCTAGAGAATACATACATATAAATAGATATTAATTAATTTAGACTTATAACTGTTTTCTCTTATTAAACAATTTTTAAAAGAAACATTGCTGGGCGTAATGTTTACCAATAAATTTTTTATTGATATTATTTTTTAAACATCTCTGGATTAGTTGGATTCTCATGACAAACTTTTTTATTCTAGATGACAATAAGTAATTGCAGAAAACTAATTACCAACACGCTCACCAATACTCACTCCCCTTGTTGTGCGATATTAAGATATAAAAGAATTAAGGAAAAATAATTAGGAAAAAGAACCAGCTAAGAAAAAATCAAATCTCTTCCAGTGCTCTAGCTCTGTGTAGGTAACAAAAGCTGCTTATAGCATGGTAAAGGTCTTGTACTTTATTATTTCTATAAACTTTCGAATATATTATGAGCCATCATCAACTTCAGAATTCATATAATATTAATTTAAGGAAGAAATATTTGTACACATTTAATTTTTATATAAAACAATTTGCCAAAAAAAAAAAAAAATATCAAGAATATAAGAAAAAAAAAGGAACAAGTAATGAATAATTTATTAACGAAATTATATTTAAAGTAGAATCACAGATTTATAAAATATATAGTAGTGATAAATAACTTCTTGAAAATATTTATCAGTTTTAACAAATCTCTCTCTCTTAATTAATAAATATTTATTTGAGCTGTTTCTAATGCAGTTTTTTTCTCTTTACTTTTTTTTTTCATTTTTCGAGGAGGGGGGGTGTATGTATTTATTTACTGTCTTCAGTCACTTCTAGGTCTACTCACAAATACTTTCACATCAATGATCATCCTTCTGCATTAACAGTAACCTAAGACTGTGTAAAAATATGTTGAAGAATAGAAAGCGTTAATGGGTATATTAAATAGTTATATAAAAAAAAAAGTTAAAAAAACATGTCAAAGGGCAAATGAAAGTAGTTATCTATTCAAAGAATAAACTGGAAGTATAGAATGAATTAACCTTATGACAAACTGCTTTAATCCAAAGTAATTTTCCACAAATTTTAATTTCATGTGATTTAGTTGGTCTGTGCAGATATATATCATAAAATATATAAAAGTATATATATTTATTAGATTGTACATTACATTTACTTTATTTCCGTTTAGCAGTTTTATATCTATCTTCAAGTTTATTAGTATGCCAACTTTCAAATTTATTTTTATTTCCAATTTTTTGCAATTCAAATCTATTAGAGCTAATTCAATATGAAAGTTAATAATTATGTTTATTAATTTTTCAAATATTATTAAAAATATTTTTGTTTTAAATATTTTGGCTAGTTGAAATATTTTAATGTAACAGATTTTCTTCTCTGATTCTCAAAAGATATGGTATATCTTTATAATTTCACCTGATTAATCTTTTATCTTAGCTTAATGTTTGTTTGTTGCCTATTGAAATAGATTATAAAGATTTAAGTAAATTATTTCAGGAAAATGTCTATCTACACATCGATAAAAAATAAATACTAAAGTACATTATACAAATTAAATTCTTTATTCGCTTCTTCGTCTAGCAATACAATTTGACATTAAATATATATTTACCTAAATTTAAATTTGAAAATTTGATTTTTTATATACGTATATGAATTAAATTACAATATTACTGACTTTGTCAAGCGTTGTTAGCCGAGAGGTCATCGCAGCCGCCTTGCAAGCAAGTAGAGGTCATCGCAGCCGCCTTGCAAGCAAGTAGTTGATTGCAGACGGTTGTGGGTTCGCGTTCCGTCCGATGCTATGGCATATGAAAAAAAAAATATTACTGACTTTTAAAATTTTCAAATTAGATTCCATAGTATGTTTGCATTTCCAGTTTGTTTATTTTTATTTGCTTGATGTAGAATTAAACCTGAGATTCAAATATTGTTTATATATGTAACTGTTATTTTCGTTATATCAATTAATTACTAATCTTGACGGACTTTGCAAACTTATTTGCAAATCAGTATACTTGCATCTCCAATCTGCTTGTCTTTATTTGTTTGATATAGAACGAAACCTGTAATTCAAATATTGCTTATATATGCAACTATTATTTTCTTTATATCAATTAATTACAAATCTCAATTGATTCTCTAAACTTGTTAATCAATTTTATTTTACATTAACGATAATGATTGCAAAGCGTAAAATAAAAATAAAATCAATGACTAATTTAGTAAGACTGAATATAATACAATAAATAAATAAATAGTCTTGCATTGGTGGTCGAGAGGTCAGCGCGACTGCCTTGCACTTGCAGGCAGTTGCCTGGGTTGCGGGTTCGCGTCCCGGCCGATGCTATGACACTTAAAAATATAAATAAATAAATAAGACTTACCAAAGTAATTTATACAGACTCCTATTATGACTGAATCATTAACAATAATTTAAAATTTTTAATTTTAAGATCTGAGACACTCTTAAGAATTAGTTTTCTATGAATTCTAATCTTGTTGAGAAATATCCAAAATTTCCGAGACATTATATTTATTCTGGATAAATATTTCTGCTGTTCTTGAAAAAAAAAAAAAAACTGCACAAGTTTTGTCTCAACCAGTGTGTAGGTGTAATATTTCTGATATGTTTTTTTTATATTGGGTAATATTCAAGGAAGAGTGAGTTAATGTGACATTCGCAGTTATAGATATTCTACACATTCATAGTTGTTTTGACAAGAAAACAATTTATTTGTTGATTTTTCTAGAAATAATACAGATTTAGTAACTTTTCCCCTTCCAGTTTTAAGTTTTTATTTGACTTCTTTTTTAAAATTTCCTGAAAATCATAGATATCCTCTGAAAAAAGAAATTGTATTTACTTATCTATTTGGATGTGACTGTGTTGCTAAAGGAATTTATATCAGATATCCAATTAAATATTTGATCAATATGTGAAAATCCTTGTGCATGGGTAATGTTGTTTGGAAAAATTATAAATTTATAATTCATATTATCTTGCTTTTATAATTTTTTTTGTACTTACGGATAATTTGCCTGATGACGTATTACCCTGAAGGCATACCGGTTTAAAAAAAAAAAAAATTGACTCTCTGATGGATTAATCACGCCAGTCACTTCGTTGCCATGACAACGTTGTCATACAAAGATTGTCGATGCCTACCGGAAGGGAAACCGGTGGGTCAAATACGTCATCAGGCAAATTATCCGTAAAATGTTTTTGTACTATCCTGCTAAAATTGAATATTTTTCATTATGGAATTGGTAAAATGTTTACCATATAAAACTAAGGCTGGCAGTTTTTTAGATTGATAGCTTTGTCATTTTTTAAATCATAGAGATTATAAAATAGTTCCGGGTTAGACGAGCACTTGACTTGCATAGAAAACATTGAGGCAGATTGTTGCTATCAGGGATGAAATTTCTATTTGAAGTTTTGGAATGTCTAATAATAACATTGTTATTGAATACAAAATTAAATATGGCAAAGTTGGTAACAACTCATGTAGATCCTTTTTTAATTAAAAGCTCAATATTCTCCTAAAGCTCTTTCATAGGAATTTCATATCAGATAAATATAAAGTTAATATAGCAGTTGTATAATCAGACTTATGTGATGGATTTACTGCATATATGATTTTATTAAAAAATGGGATACTTTTAAAAAAAATTACCTTTTAAAAAAAAGTCCAAAATAATGTATCTATTATTTATTGTAGTGACCTAAAATTTTTTAAATCAACCTAGTCAAAAATTGATAAAATTTCTCATTGAAAATTTCAAAATTGAAATCTTGACATCACTTTGATGTTTTACTATTGCAAATTTAGTAAAAGATTTTAATACTGAAAGAAATACCATTGAATTCTAAATAATTTTATTGCTAATGCAGTGAATTCTTCATTCATTGTTTCATAATAAAATAGAACTTTGCTAAAAGTTACAGATAAGATTAATTTAATATGCTTGTATATTTCTTGAAATGCATATCAAGTAGAATTCAATTTTTGAATTAAAAAAAAAAAGATACATTTTTGTTTTCAGTAAAAGCATGAAGTCTAGTCTATCTGTAGCTAATTCAATCTTGAGGAATTAAAAATAATTTAAAGCATTAGTTTGGGGGAAGGAGCATTAGTTTGGGGGAAGGGTGATAGTTGGATAGATAAAACGCACACACACACACACACACACACACAAACAACAACAAACAAACTTGAAAGTAATTTTATTACAAATAAAACAGAAAAATTTTGTATAACATTTTATTATATATAATTACAATCTATGAAAATTTAGTTACAAAAACATTATTTGGTAGTAGTTTTATGTAAATACTATCTGTTAGTGGAGCCAACACCCTCATATTAAAGTACACAGAAAGAAGCTAATCAATAAATTTCAAAAATGGTGATAAGAAACCATGAAATTAATGTTTAAAAATAAGAATTGATTAGGAAGAATTAAATATATTTAGCAGGCAAACAGTGATTAGAAAATAATCATTTTCAGTAAGTGTTAAACATTCTATGAGAAATTTTATTAAAAGAAATGACAAAGCCTTAAGCAAAGATGTTGTATATTGACTTGCTGTGTGAAAGTGGCTGAGAAGTTACTCTAGCAATCAAATCAAATAAATAATATGGAAGTTCTTAACAATCAAATAATATAATAATACAGAGTTTCATATGATCTTTTAAATCACCGAGACTGCCTTTTGGATCTTCAGTTGGGCACTGCACTGGGATTTGACCCTTCTGTTGGAAATATCCTGTTGCCTTCTTTCTTGGTTCTTGTATTCCCATTAGGCTTATTTAGCTCTTCTGCAGGATATATTCTGTTACCTTCCTTCCTGGCTCTTGAACTTAAATCCACCTGAGCTGAATTTAGATTTGGAGAGGGGATTTATAGTATGAGATGCTATTGTTCTCTAAAATATTTATTTAATTAATAAATTTTCTAAATTTCAAAGATTATCTTTAATTAGAAAAAATCCAATTATGTAAGTAATTAGTTTTTTCTTTATTAGATAAAATTTGTAACTTTAATTTCCTGAGGATTTTTTTTAATTTGGCAGATTAAAATTATTTTAACATTTTAAACTTATACATTTTTAAAACTAAATGTATATATATATATACATAGCACTCCTCCCCTTTACTTTAGGGAACTACAATTTTTCTTTCAGATTATGTAATCTTTAAAATAGCTAGGTGGCTTCTGAAATTTTTGAAATTTATACCTTTCTATTTCCAGATTACTTTTTTTATGTATGATTGCTTCTATTTTACTTTCACCATCTGCGTATCCTGTATTTAATTGTTCTCTTTCTCCTTTAGTCATTTGGTTAGTTTTCTTTTTTCACTAAACCTCTGAGTTAATCCTATATAGAAAGGTAAACTATTATTTGTTACTGCTTTATATGATATATGTGGTGATGGAATTGTGGGCTCAGTTCTGATTCTATGAGTACAATTTTATTTGAAAGTATTTTTATTATCATGCTGGTATCCACTTTTTCTTTAGGAATTGGCTACTATGAATTCTTTGGATTTGCTTGTCATAAGTTTTTTAGAATCAAGTTGTGGGCATAATAGTGATAGTTTGGTTCATAGTTTTCAGCCTAGTAACATTTCTGCTGGTGAAATCCCTGTTGATGCTACAGGTGTTGAGTATTGGTATAGCATCAATGTCTGAAGAACTTCATGGACTTGCAGAGACACTGACTTGTTAATGGTTTGCTTTAGCTGGTGTACAGCATTTTTGGCTATACCATTTGACTCTGGATGGTAGAGTACAAATATGTTTGACATTCCACTCATTCATAAAGTCTTTAAATTGTTCTGGGGTAAAGCCAGAACCATTATCTGTTACTAGGCTTTCTGGATTCCATGAAAAGCAAAAATCTCTTTGAGAGTTGATATTGTTTCATTGGACTCTGTATTTTTAATCACTATACATACCCAGTTAGACTATGAATCAATCATAAATAAAAATACATGTCTTCTGAAGGGCTCTGCATGATCTGTGTTGACTCATTGCTATGGTTTAGTTGCAATTTGCCATGAAGTATATTGATTGGCATTTTACACGTGCTTGTACTGTATTTGCAATGTCTTTATTTCTGGCCACCATACATAGACACACGCTAAAGCATTAGCTTTTACAATTCCTGGAAGTCCATCATGGATCAGGACTTCTGGGAAATCTTGAATTGCTATGATCTCTCAATCACCTATCAGTATGCATCTCTTATTTATCAATATTTGGTCTCATAATATTCAGAGTGCCACTGGGAGGTTGCTGGAGTCATTTATTTGGCCATTCATATCATATTAAATTATGTAGTAGTTTATATACATCATCTGCTTTAGTCCATTTTGTTACCATCTCACTATTCAAAATAGTTGATTCCCATATATCTATATAAATTTATGGAAACCTGTCTTTTTCATTATCAATTGGTATTCAGGATAGTACATCCATATGTGTTATAAGACTGCCTTTCCTGTATTTAAGTAATACAATTATATTCAGATAATATTTCAATCCAATGTAGCATACATGGACTCAAATGATCAGGTAAATGTTTTGATCTTGAAAAAATTCTTAGCAATGGTTTATGGTCATTGATAATTGCAAAAAAATTTCCATATAGATAGTGGTGGAACTTTTTGATCCTAAAAATGATTGCTAAGGCTTCTTCATCTAGTCAGCTATTCTTGAAGTGTAAGATGTGGGTTGTTCATCTTCATCTTTGGGGTGGCTTATTACTACTCCCACATTCTCTGATGCATTAGTGTTTGTATTACCTGTGCATTGTCATTATAGTTTATTAGTAAGTCATCTGATGTCAGAAAACATTTTGTCCTAGTGAATGCATCTTTGTGTATTCTGTCCCCACTCCACTTCCTAATAACTTATATAGCTTCCTAGCTATATGAGTTTTTCCTATAAGAAAATATTTAAAAATCCAATAAGGCTCAGAAAGGATTGTAGTTCTTTGATGTTTTAAAGTGTTTTTGTATTTTTATGGCTTATATCTTTTCAGGCATTGTTTTTTTTATCACTACTAGATAATAATGTCTTAGAAATTTATTTTCTGAAGGTTTCCATATACATTTATCTTCATTTAATCTGCTTCCTAATTTTGCAAGCCTGTCACAAACTTCATAAACCTTACTCTGAAGTTCTCTCACTGAATTGCCATTATTAAAATAAAACATCATGCCATATATCTCTCAGAGTAGATTGTCTATGATTGATTGAAAAATATTTGGTGTGATAGTAATCCTGAATGGCAATTAATTATATTTGAATAGGCCAAAAGGTCTAGTCAGTGTTAAAATCTCTGTTGACTTTTTTGTTACCAGTATTTGATGGAATACAGCATTGAGATCTACTTTTACGTAGTATCTTGTTCAAGTGTGGCTAAAACTTCATGCACATTTGGTACTGGATAATTACTTTTATTTAGAGCTGGGTTGACTGTTATACAGTAATCGCCACACACAGATACATATAGTGCCATCCAGCTTAGAATTGATTACTATAGGTGTAACCCATTTCAAATTTTCTATGGGATTTAATACCCCATTTGTTAATTCTGCCAGTGCACTGGCCTGTTTTGCTAGCTGTACATATGGTATCTTCCATGATTTATACAGAGTATGTTTTGCACTCTCTTTCAGCTGTATTTCAACTGGTTTTGTTCTAATGTCTTCTAGTTCTTTTTTAAACAATGACAAAAATGTATTGGGTATTTCTTGATCATAATTTTTTTACAATAGTTATTTTAATGTCCATAGGTTTAAACCAGTTTCTTCCAATTATAGGGTTTGTTTTCTCCTGAATAATATAACATCATCAATTTTATCATTTGTTTGTACTGGAACTAACTTTTCTGACTATTTCATTATGCTTCCTATTTAATTTTTGTTATCAATTTTTTTTTTTAATTAATAGTTTTATTATGAAATTGCAATATTGCCTTCCAATCTTTATATGCCATTAACAATATTCCAGAACAACTGTCAATTTCCATGGCAACAGGTCAGTCAAATATTTTAACTGGCAGTATTATTTGA
Source organism: Epiperipatus broadwayi (assembly GCA_028023455.1). Classification (NCBI taxonomy): domain Eukaryota; kingdom Metazoa; phylum Onychophora; class Udeonychophora; order Euonychophora; family Peripatidae; genus Epiperipatus; species Epiperipatus broadwayi. The sequence goes on from JAQFVV010012427.1 coordinate 2,064,142, forward strand.
CCATTATTTATGATTTTCACATTTTTAATTTCTACTTGTCAGTTATTTCTGATAACTAGTTTGTTGAACTATTATAAGATCAGGACAGCACATATATTAAAGGTGGAAATCCTTTATCTTTAATTACATATAATTTCTGTGCTTAATAAATAAATTTGAATATTACATAGTTTTTAAGAATTGATAATATTAAGAATTTATAATATTAAGATGTAGTAAATTGAAAAATTTTGTGAACGTTAATATGCAAAAGAAAATAATGGATGTAAAAGTGAATAGAGAAACATCTTCACACTCTCAAACTAAGATGCTTCAAATTGGCCTATATAATTAGAGTACACCTGGGTCTTGTTTTATGTGGTAGATAGGTTCCACAGAAAACCCACATTAAAAAAATCACACAAAAATAGACTTAACTTACCTTGAAAAATGGGGGATAGGTTCTGTAATTTTCAGAAATCGTATAAAAGCAAAGCAACAAGGAAAAATTAGTTTAAAATTCACATTAAAAAATAAGGAAATAAAGTAGGACTAATAAAAAATTTCAAATATTTGAAAAAATTTATATAAAAAAACTTTTTTCCTTTTTTTATTAACTACAGTATTTTTAATTTTATATTTTTTCATATATATTTTAATCATTATTGCTATTTGACAATATGCAGTTTGTTTGTGAACTGGTAAGAAATCAGATTCATCACAAGAGGAAGTACAACTAGCGCCACTTTCAATCTTGTGCTGTGTTAATGGTTTTTTGTCAACAAATAATCAGTGATTAAACTTTGAGATGATTTTACTAATTGTTTATAAAGCTCACAATATCAAGACATATAACTATTTAGCTCTCGTTGGAATTTAAGAGGTTCTTTGCAGCAAACTCTCAGATTTCAGCATTTTCTGACATTTTTTTTTTGTCTCACCCATCAATGGAAAATCTATGATTAAATGATTTTTACTTATCAGAAAATAATAAATTTGTCTTCATTTGATAGATATTTTTGTTTACTACTGAAATAAATTTTAAATGTTCACATTTTGTTTCTATATTAAAAAAGTGAGATCGCAATCAAAACAAAAAGATTATACATTATCCATTAGAAAGATTATTTTCAGTTTACAAAATCAACAAAATCTTCATTATTTAAATCTAAAAGAATATTTATTTCTATTATATCTAACAAAATATGTTTTAAAAGTTTAAAATTTTTGAATATTTATTGCGATATTTTTATACTCGTAAGTATAAATCTATTATTTACTCATAAGTATAAGTAGGTTATTTATGTAAAAGCTAAGATTCTAAATAGTTTCAGGCCATATTCACATTAGCTAATATAATGTTATATTTTTGGGAAAAAAGTATTTAAAGTCAAAATAAGTTATTAATAATTTAAATTTTGTCATATCTAATAAATATAGGGAAATATGAACTTCTATATAGCATAAAAGAAAACCTGCATAAAAAAGATAAGAAGAAACACGAATCACATAACTTCAAAATTGCACTTAAAAAATCCACATAAAACGAGACCCAGGTGTATAGGTTTAAAGATAAGATGGCCACTCTCATCTTTTCAAAAGTCTATCTTGTGTTTGAGTTTGAGAGACCTTGTTGGGCTATTATAAGATCAGTACAGTGCATATATTAAAAGTGAAAACCCTTTCTTTTTAATTATATATAAGCATACTATATATACCCATTTTTACATTTGCAAATTGTTATAATAAAATTGAAAGTATTTATTTTATTGTAGTTTATTTTATTTTACTTATTGTTTTTATTTAGCTACTATTCTATTTACACTTTTATATTTTATAATTAGTATTTGATTAGTATATGATTTAAACAAAAACTTTACATATATAATAATATATCAAAATGATCCAATAGTGAGTGGGCAAATTTTTTGCCCTGCATTATTTTATTACTTTGAAGAAATATATTCTAATAACAAAAATTAGTTTAAAGTTAAGTCATTTACAAAAGCTGAATTGGAACTATTTTTTAAAATAAAAAACAAAACAAAAGTAAAACATAAACCTGAGTTACTACTTAACATTAAAAAAATTTACAACAAGAAAACTTTTCTTTTGGTGGATAAGAACATATACCAAAAATATTGTAGACTTGTTTTTTTTTCATTTTTTTATTTGATCATTATTGTATATATGATATACTGTACAATATATTATACTCAATATATATATTTCAGCTTATGCACAGATATGTATAGTTTGCTTCATATATGTAAGATATATCCTTCTGTATTTAGTTTTTCTTTAAATTTATGCATAATTTACTTACTATATGATAATTCTTTTGGATCTGAATTACTATTTCTTTTAATATTTTGAATGATTTTTGCTATTCAATTACTACAAGTGATTGCTATTTTTTTCTCTCATGTGTCATAGCATCAGCCAGGAAGTGAACCCGCTAACCCGGGATGACCACTTGTAAAGCAGCTGTCACTGACCTCTCGACTACCAATGCTTGACACAAGTGATTGCTATTGGCTTAGCAAACTTAAGACAAAGCAATTTTTTTTTTCATACGATATTATTTTTGACATCTTATTCTAAAATCTGTACTAAGCTTCACCTTTTTTTTTGTTTAGCAATATTTATTAGGATGGTTTCTATCTCTTTTATCTTTATTAGGTTATTCCTATTTTAGTTTTGCTTGTTTCTGTTTATTTGCTTATATTTGTTTGATACATTATTTTATTTCTAATATCTATATTGGGCTACTACAATATTGAATGATTATGATCATGTTAACAACAATAATATCATTTCAAGCCAATAAACATCACATGATCACCATTTGTTATGCTTGCTCTTAACGGTTATTAAAATAGGCAAAACTCTTTATATACGTATATATGAGATCCTAAGATCTAGGTGCAGTGCTCTCAGATCCAAAGCTACTCACTGACGAAGGTCATAAGCCAAAAACTAGTCTGGGGATATTGAAAGAGTAGGTACTAGATGGGAATTTTATGCACAAGCCTTCTGGCATCCATTGATTACTCTGGCTTGCACTGAGTGGCAATACGTATGTAGAGAGTTTTACCTGTTTTAATATTATTTTAAATTATTCTGAAGATGCCGAAATTTGATGACTCAGCAAAATGTTATTGATATGATTGCCAGGGGTCATTGTTGACTTAACCACATCTGATACTATTTAAACAACTAATAAAAATATTAACAATAAATTATTGATATTAATGTTTTTGTAAAACTTTTTAAAATTATTTTGCTTTTATTGAGATCATTATTTTCATATATATCGTTAAAGCTTGTTAAAAGGTCAAATACTGATTTTATTTTACATGCTAGAGTGTGGGTGAAATTCATGTAATGATTATATTTAATTTCAATTGTATTAATAATAATAATGTGACCAAATGAAATTGTTTCAACTTATTACACATTAAATATAATTAATTTTAAAATAAAATTTCTAATATAACTCACACTTACTTATACATAATAGTAAGTATAGAGGATTTGAACTCAGATTTTCAACCACCCTTCAACTATCCACACTATCTCATACAACTGATACACATGACCACACACATGTAGAAAAGATTTATAATCACCAATATACGTATTTCATGCTAAACCAGCACTCATCATCAGTTGGTCCAGATTATCATCTCTCACACATATGTATAATCAATGCTCAGTTTATATTAAGATAGCAAATCTTCATACTTTAATGGACAGGCTTCAATCCACTGCAACCCCCAACTTTTCAGCCATCCATATTATTGAAAATCTGATGATGAAAGCTCAAATCCCATCTGATGCTAATATTATTGCCATGCCCATGTTGACCTGAAGTCACTCTGACCCCTCATGTATAGGACAGTATCCATTAAATACATATAAGAGGAATAAATAAATATTACCTAAAATTATATCATGCTAAAAAATAATAGAAAACCATCCTACATTTGAATTTTTACTCATGCAATGTCACTAACTAATTATTAACCATGTCTGTTCGGTAGATTGCAGTTTATGGATAATAAAAGAATAGACAAAATATTTAATTGGGTTATAAATAAAGGGCAGGTAACAAGATGGGTGGTATGTAGAAGATTTGAATATTTATGACAATATACTTGTACAAAAGATGGAATGATTGTGTTCGGAGAATTGTTGAGTGTTATAGTGGTAAGGAATGGGATAGAATAATAAATGCATTAATAAAGAATAGGGAGTTGGAGAGATGGAAAATTAGTATGGAGAGTAAAAAGAGTTTAAATATATATAGAACTAAACAGAATATTGAGTGCGAGTTAATTTATAATAGTAGCAAGGAAAGTAGTTTACTGTTTAAGGCTTGAACAAGATCTTTAGCAACAGGGGATTATACACATAAGTGGACAAACGTGGGTGATTTAGTCTGCAGTTGTATAAGGAAAGCATAGAAAATATTAGGCATCTGTTAACTGAATGTAAATGCCTGAAAGTAGAAAGGATACAAATACTAAAGTTGTGGAAGAATAAATATAAGGAAAGTGAATATATAGAAAGTTGGTTATTGATTTTTATGCTGGGCTTGGGAAAAGATAAGGGGGATTTAGAATTAAAAGCCATGGAGTTGACAAAGATTATGTTGTGGAAATGGGATGGAGCAGGATATGAGAAAACTTAGGTTGGGGAATGGAAAGGGAAGTTAAAGTGACTAACAGGTTTCTCTGGGCATGGTTGCTGAGAGATTCCTGATTCCCTATAAGGAGAAGTCACAATGCATCATATCACATCTCTTCTAATCTAACAATAGTGGCATAACTTTATATTGATCAATAATTATTATTTAATAGGAAGATTTAAAGATGTTTCAAAGTATCTTGTATCTAAAATAATGTTTAAACAGTAAAACCTATAATAATTTAAAACACACACACATATAGGTAGATAATGAAAAAGAAAAAAATGTTTCAGAAATCGGAAGAATTTCATGTTTTTATTTATTTTTAAGATTGATTTGAGGCTAGAAATGTACCTTGTTTTAAAAATGTTTTATATGCATGAGGTAATGTCTTTTTTTTTTCACACTAGATAAACAAGTTGTTGTTTTTTTCAGGTCTCTTATGTGAACTTTTAATTATATAAACTTTACATTATATATACCGCCTAAATATAACCTTTAGCTATTTCCTTTTATACTTAATATATGTATATTTACATAATAAATTTATTAACACAAAGATAAAATATAAAGTAATGAGTTATAGTAGTAAACACAGTTAAATACGTATGTACAATTAATAAAATATAGTTGTAAACTGCGTTGATCTAAGGCTCCTCACTGATGAAGGCCACAAGCCAGAAACTAGTCTGGGGATATGGATGAGTAGGAGATGGGGATTTTATGCACAAGTTTTCTGGCATTCCATTGATTACTCTAGCTTGCTGTGTGTGGCAATATGTATAGTGAGTTTTGCCTGTTTTAAAACAGTTATACACAAGCATAAGAAGTGGTGGTCATGTGATGTTTATTGGCTTAAGATCACTGGTGACTGTATTGTAGAAAATGTTCATGATTATAGGACAAAAACTAGATATTGCAATAGTTTTATTTTATTAATTGAATTTGTATTTTAAAAAATTTGTTTTACTATTTGAATATTACATTAATAAGAACCATTTGAAGTTTGACAATAAATAAATTATAAAAATGATTAATAGTAGATGGTATTTTATGAATAAAACTCATAAAATAATTGCAGTATTGAAAATGTGCAAGAGAATATTTAATTGATTACTAGTGCCATTCCAGGTTTTTTTTAAAAAACACATGCTTTTATCAAGTTAATCTAAAAAAGAATCTGTCTATTTTTATCCATGAGAACATCATTAGAAATTTATCAATTGCTTTTACTAGATGTACAAAAACAACAACAAAAAGATTGTATTGCATAAGCTTTTTTTTTAAATATAACTTTGCAATTATAATCATTATTATTAGTTATCTGCTAAAATGAATGATCTGCATTCCAAAACCAGACCATATGTTCCATTTCTTTTTGTCCCTCGTCTTGATTTTTAAATACAACTAAACATTCCTCTATGAATTTAATTGGTGAGTAGATTGAGCATTGGGAATGACAGAATTGAAGGCATGGAGACCTTGGACTCCAGAATTGATCTCTCTACCACTGAACTAAAACATGCTGTTTTAAACTCATTACTATATCTTTTCTTTTTCTTTTTATTTTTTACAGTTCTTTTTCATTCCTATTTCACTTCTTTATTTATAATCCTATATATTACATATATTTAGACACAGGTATATAATAAGCCTGTGTTTCAGTTATTACATTGTAAAGATGTCTGCCCATCCTTGCATATATATTAAATGGAGTATGTCCTGTACATGTGGGGTTCAGATTGACCTTAGGTCAACATGGGTGTGACAAGAATCTCAGCCTCAGGGTGGCCTTTGAGCATTCCATCATCAGAGTTTCAATTGGGTGGACGGTTGAAGAGTTGGAGTGTGGAGTAGATTGAAGCCTGTCCATTAAAGTATGAGGATTGTCTATCTTAATATATATCTGAGCACTTATAGTATATATGTGTGGATATGATAATCTGGACCAACTGATGATTGCTGGTTTAGCATGAAATACGTATATTGGTGATTATTTATCTTTTCAGCATATATTGCTTGAGTGTATCAGTGTTATTAGATAGAGTGGAGAGTGGTGGGTCATGTGAAAATCTGTGCTCATATATCCTATATATTTCTTTATTTATAATTTTCTCAGTAATACTTTTTTATTTATTGCATTCAACACACACACTCTTATCTTTTTATTTTATTATTCTTTACATATAAAGTGTGATAAACAGAGTAGCTAAAATTGAAAAAACATTAATCGCAAAAAACTATTTGCCAAGTGCTTTCGGTACTGTGTACCAGCATCATGGGGACACATTGGAATTGAATGGTTAATATTCCAGTGCCTGCTCAGTGGAAAACTGGTGTTACCCTGATTGATGATGTTTTTAGACTTTACAATAAACCAAGTCTCTTTCAACTTCCTCTTTCTATTGTTTGATTCATTGCACACAGTACTGATATTTTGAGCATAAAACTCATGTCCAGTACTGTGTGCAATAAATCAAATGATAGAAAGAGGAAGTTGAAAGAGGCTTGGTTTATTGCAAACTCTAAAAACATTATCAACCAGCAGTGTTCCATTATGCATGCACTGAAATATTAACCTTTCAGTTCCAATATGTTGCCATAATTATGGTACATGGTACCGAAAGCGCTTGGCAAATAGTTTTTTGTGATTAATGTTTTTTTCAATTTTAGCTACTCTGTTTATCACACTTTATATGTGAAGAATAATTTCATTATCAGATAGAGTTTTTGTATTATTTATCTTTTCATTTTATATATTTCATTCTTTTCAAAATTTACACTTTTGAAGTTTCTAATCCTCTGTCCCCTCTTTTCTAATTACTCAAATCTTTATTAAATACAAGAATACACACATTCAAATGAGTTCATTTGTTTTTCAATATAACTTTAATAGCTTATATAATATATTACTTTATTTATTAAAAATCTATTTAATTAATCATTGAAATTTCACTCTCTAATTTTTATTATTTACATAATCTATTATACATCTTCTTACAAATTTAAAAACACCATCTATTCTTTCTTTTAGTATCCTAATTTAAAATGTAATTTCTAAAACTTTCAATAATTGTATTTTTTTTTTTGTTGCTAACATTGTTCTCATTATTTGCATTACCTTATCGTTAGTAAATTCATTTCTGATGCAAGGCCATTTATGTGAAAACAAAATTCATCTCATCATCTAAGAAGACCATGTAATTTTACAAATGCCCAGCTGACCCAGGTTCGCTTCCCGGTCAACGCATTTGGCATATGAAAAAAAAAAAAACATAACCCACTCATTCAAATTTTTTTCAATATCAATTAAACAATATTAACATTGCCACCTTTCTATTTCTATATAAGACAATAGCTATTAAGCACTTCTTACTACTTGGATAATCATGGTTAAGATTCAGATGAAATATCAGCTTTATATAATTACACATTCACACACACACACAAAAAAAAACAACTGTTCTTTTTTTTTTCTCATTGAAAATCTTTATTTTAATATACGTATAGTAACAGAAAATTGAGTTGAATATATATTTGGATATAATCATGGTCAAATTACCCCACACATTTATACTAAATTAAGTTTTAATAATTCATGAATAATAATGGAAAATCTAATTGAAAATATGCAATGCACCAACTATATAAATAAAATAAGCTTCTTTAATTACATAAGTACTTTGGGAAAAAATAATATTTATTTAGGACACCATCTCTTCACATGATTACCATTTTTTATGCTTGCTTATAACTGTTATTGAAACAGGCCAAAGTCTCTATACATATTGCCACTCAGTGCAAGCCAGAGTAATCAATGGATGCAGGAAACTTTGTGCATAAAATCCCTATCTAGCGCCTACTCATCCAATATCCCCAGACTAGTTTCTGGCTTGTGGCCTTCATCAGTGAGGACCCTTAGATCTGAGAGCACTGCACCACGATCTCTTTATATAACAGTTACCATTTATATTTTCAGCCAAAATTCAGTGGAGTCTGAGACTACAATGATATAATGAATAATTAAGTGTTTGAAGCTACAATGAAAAAATATCATATATATATATATATATATATATATATATATATATATATATATATATATATATATATATATATAATTAATTAACAACAACAGTAACAAAAAAAAACTAATAATATTTACATAAGAATGGCTATTTTATATTTATAATGATATAAAATAATGGAATAAATCAAAATTAATTTTCATAGAGGTTTGCTAAAATCATTGCACATATTCCAAATGTTAATCTTAAAAAATTGAACTGAACAATTGAAAATCAAATGATTTAAATTGGTATATTCATCACTGAAATTACATATCATCATCATCATCATCATCATCATTTTCAATAATTAATGATCCATTGCAGAATGAAAGTCTATCCAAGTTTAATCCATCTCTAATTTCTAACCTCTTTTCTCCACATCACCCCAGCAAGCTTCCTTTTTTCATCCATCCATCTCATGTGGTTTCTCTCTAGATCTTTTACACTTTCTTGGAATCCAGATTAAGATTTCAGCTGTCCATCTATTATTATCTCTTATAACAATATGACCAGTCCAATTCCATTTCAATCTCTTAATTTTTTCAGTTATGTCAGTAACATGTGTTTTCGCTTACCCATATATTTTGTCTTCTATCTGTTTTTGTTACTCGTAATATGCATAGCTCCATATTTCATTGAATGGTATGAAGTCTCTATATTGCTCTTCTGTTGTGTCCAAGTCACAGATCCATAAATAATAAATGGTAAAACACATTTATTAAAAATCTTCATAGGCATATCTTCTTTTAATATTATTTCTACCCAAAATACTACAATCAGTTTTAATTCTAGGATTAATTTATTCCATTATGTTTCCATCTGTAGTAATAATTTGACCAATGTATTTATAGTTAACTTTTTCTAACTCATCATCACCAATCTTTATTTTCTTCTTTTCAGAAAATCTATTTAACACACACACACACACACACATATATATATATATATCATTTTATAAATCAATCTTTGCAGCTGTATAAATGAATGCAAATTCAATCAGGTTAACATAATTGGGCAAAATTTAACTTGTTACTTGTGAATATTTAATAATTCAGGATATCTTAAAAATATATAAAACATTATACTTGCAGGATTTTGAGTTGTTTTTTTATTTAAATCTTTTGTATTTTATTTTTTCTTCTGAATATATTATAAAATAGGAAAAATTTAAATAAAAAAAAAGTTTTTTTTATAGCGTAACTCTATATAAATTGTATAATTTTTACCCTTATGGTATTAGTCCTAAATATCTCATATTTACCTCTTTCAAATTAAAAATATGTATTACAGATGTATATATTCTTAAAGTTTAATAATATTAATTTCCTTTAAGAATCTAATCAGTGTTTTGTAAATATAATTTCTTGAGTCTTTAAATAGGTACAATGTTGATTAGATTTTAGAATAGCTGCTATGTCCATATTACTAACAAAGATAAGGTAGCAACACAAATACTATCACTCAAAAAGCTCGAGCATGTCTGATCAGTTAAAATATTATTTATTCCAAATTGTCCAGGATCTGTATGAATATATAAAAGATCTTTAAATTCTTATTCTCTAATGTCAATTAATATATCAAAACCTTTTTTTTCACATGTGTCTCTTAAATAATTTTTTTCAAAAAACATCATAATATTAGGAATACATGTTATAATAAAATATTACCATTACTATCTTATTTATTCCTATTTAAATCTATCTGCAGTCAGAAAATTACATCAACCTGAACCAATCCTAACAATTATTTATTTTTTGTTACACCGGGAGAATTTATATACACCTGGATTTCATTTTACGTGATAGATAGGTTCCTCAGAAAATACGTGCAAACGAAATCGAGCAAAAATAGACGTAACTTACATTGAAAAATGGAGGATGCGGTCTGTGATTTTTCAAAATTCGCGTAAAAGCAAAGCACCAATGTAAAATTACTTTAAAATTCGTGCAAAAAAAAAAATAAGGAAATAAAATATGACTAATAAAAAATGTCAAATTTGAAAAAAATTGATACAAGACAAACTTTTTTTAACTATAATATTTAATTTTATTCAAAATAATATATTTTTATGCATAATTTTCAGTACAGTAATTTACATTTTTTATACACGTTTTAATTATTATGATTTTCTGGTGACAACGTAATTAGTAATTAATCTTTGAGATGATGATTTTATTAATTGTTTATGAAGCTCGCAATATCCAGACATACAACCATTTGGCTCTCATTGGAATTTAAGAGCACGTTAATGATTAGTGTCATTAATAAGAAAATAATAATTGATTACGTTCTTTTTTAAAAAGCAAAAACAGAATGTGATTTAAAATGCAAAATTAACACGCACAATGTTTGAACAAATTTACATTATGATCTTGTAAAATTTAATATGTGTATACATAAAATGTGGAAATCATGAATTTAATTTCATTATTGCATAAAATCTTACTATTATAAAGCACTGAAAATATTGAAATTACTAAGATGAAAGTCGAATTCCAATAATGTGCTATTTCTTTCAATATAACGTAAGTACGCGAAATTTATTATTTAAAGTAATGGCGCATTATCGGAAATCGACTTCCGGTGAAACACGAATCACATAACTTCAAAATCGTGTTAAATAAGTCCGCATAAAAAGAGACCCAGGTGTATATGTTTTATTGAACAACCTTTCCCGTATGAAGTTTTCCCATGTTCTAAGTCATTTCCCCTTTTTGTCAAAATTTTTCCTGTTGGTAGCTCATTCTAAGTGTTGAAAAAAAGAACCAGCCACAAAAATATCATATATATATATATATATTGGTAATTTTGGATAATCCTATTCTTCCCAGTTTTGACTTTCTTCCTTCATAGATTTCTAAGTTAATGGTCAATGGCATTTTGTCCATTACCAAGCACCAATCCTGCTCATTAGAAAGAATCATAGAGTCTAATAATTTGTCTGACTCAGCAATATCAAATCCTGCCTGTCTCAAACTAGTTCATGCTCAGGGTGTGGTAGCGCAATACACCGGAGAAGATACACCGAGTAAACTAGCTTTCCAAGTAACCACACTTTTCTTTTTTTTTCTTTTGAATTCCTATTCTACATTAATTCCCACTATAGTTTAAAATAAGACTCTTAAAAATCCCCATGCACCCTTCTATCAAATCTATTCTTCTTCAAATATTTATTAAAGGCATGCTAATACATACACAAATATATTACTAAGTTATAGATATAATAAACACCTCAATACTTTCCCATTCTTTTTAAATTCACATAATGGGAACGAGAAAGGTTAATAACTATGTGTGTGTAAAGTAAAAAAATCAGATATATTAATCTTTAACTGAGGTTTAAAGTTTATATCTGTGCTAGAGATAATCTCTAGTTTCGAAAATGATTATTACTAATCATTATCTGAAGTGGATGGCATAAAAAGTGTGAGTGGAGGAAGTTTGACAATGGTAAATGAAAATGTAACAATTACCAAGTTAAATGATAAAATACACACCTAATTGCATAATACATAAGTGGAAATGAATTAAATGGTTTAATTGGAAATCTATTTGCATTTATTATAAGAAGAAAATACCATAAATCATGTATATGATACAATATTATTATTATTTTATGAATTACAATTAGAAAGAGAGAAAAGAAAATTAAATAAAAAAATACATACATAAAAATTATATTGTCACACTGTTTGATTTGATTAGGTTTATGAGATATAAATGATGGTACTTATTAATGAAACAGAACCTAAATATATGTCTCTGGATGCACTCATTACCTTATAATCCCAGAATTGGTGTTTGCAGAACTTAGCATCCATCTTGTCTATTAGTGCATTCCAGTTATTGAGTCCATCTCCTGACAACATATTCTTTTTGAATTCTTTCACATGATTTCCAAGGATAGCAGACATAGAACACTATATCCAGCTGTTGTGGTCCATGATTACAAGTGATATACTTAGGGCAAGGTATATTATAATGGGTTTTCATGGCATAGATAGCAGAGAGCTGGAACATGAGCATGAACTCTGGCATGATTAGAATTTTACCCCATGTGGTCCATAAAGTTTTCTTCCAGAGTTTTTACTTTCAGTTTACAAAAACAAATTGTTTCACCCAGAAATGAGAGGATGGTGATGACAATTTATTCCATGTCTTCCCTTCTACTTTAGTGGTAGATTCATTAAGTTTTTCTTTGTACATTCATCGACAAATTTTTATATGCGTCTTCCTTTCCTCTCAGTCGACTAATTAATGCATCTCAAAAAAAAAAAAAAAATTCTTTTTTCTTATCTCTGGCATTTCTTCTTTGTTCCAAAAATATATATTTTGAAAAGAAAGCACAAAAAAAGAAAAACCACTTAGCTGTATCGATTTTTACTTATCTTATTTTTTGAAACTTTTAGATACACTTTTTCATTTAATTTGAAAATAGACAAAAGACATCAGAAGAATTTAATTTACACAGTACATTCCACATTCCTTGCTTCTTTCTTTAATTAAAATTATTTTGGCAAGGTCCAAATATAAATCAATTTATTAAGGTAGAGTGAGATAGCAAAAATTAGTTCCATCTATTTCTAATACAATAAGAAAAATATTTGGCTAATTACTCTCTGGGATTATAACAACAACAAAAAAAAACATTTTTACATGCTTTAAATTCTTTCTTAATTTTACTTTTTTTTTAAAAAAAAACAACATTCATCTATACACATGTGTGCCACTAATGATATTAACCCATAATCACCATCATTCTTTCTCACCCTAATAAATATATGCATGCTTGTCTGTGTTACTTCTCCCTAATAAATAAATAAATAAAAAAACAACAATAACAATACACAAAGAAAATGAAAACTCTTCTATCCTCTTTTTTTTTCTTTTGTAACAGGGTTTGAGCTCAGTTCCTGTTACAATACCCTCCTGTTTGAAAGACTTCAAAATGAGATTTATCTCATTTTTAGGCTACCAAAAAATCATTCTAACTCTATCTCCTTTCTCTCCCCCTCTTTGTAATGAAAGGTTGTGTCTCCCATGTGAGGAATACCCCTATGACTATTGTGCAGACCTGAAGTTATACATACCCTTGATTCCTTGTCTGGTATCTACACAAAACGCATTTCTACCATGACTCCACACAATGATGAAAGGGCCTTCATATAGGTTGTAAAATTTCTTGCATCTGAAATTTCCCAGATCACTCATGTGGGAGTTTTTACTAGTACTTAGTCCCCTACTTTGAAATATCAACGAGTCTTCTGGGTTTTCTTGTTCCTGCATTTGCTTGCTCTAATCATTTTCTGGTGAGCTAGTGTGCAATCAGCCTCATGGTCTATTGGTCTGTCTTCAGTTTCCAGCAAAACTGTCTTCACCAATCAAGGAATGTTGTCCTAAATGCAATTGCACTGGTTCAAAGATTGGTTAATGGACCAATTAACATAATTCAAAACTTGCAGAAGACACTTTATCCAACCATGGTGATTGTTGGGTGTGTACATTCTAAACAACTGTCCCAGCTCCCACATGCTCGAATGGGTTGGACAGGATTTTGAATGGACATCAATGTATGCCTTATATTGGGTTATGGATCTAATTTTTTCATTCTCTTGAAGTAAATGGGGTACCATGGTCAGACAAGAGAATTATTAGGTTTTCCTGCCAATGGGAAATGGCTATTTTCAAGGAACCTGATTATCTCTTTGACATTTGTTTGGACTGCAGGTTATGCAACTACGAATTTAGAAAAAAAATCATATACTACCACCAAGTATTGTTTTGGATTAAATGAAGTGGTCCATAATAATCCATCACCATTACTTCTTGAGGTTTGTTCGGTATCATGGAGATCATGAGTATAGGGTAATTTCTATTCACTGGTTTAGCTCTTTGGCACACTCATAGCACTTTGGCACACCTCACATTTGTTCAAGATTGAATGGTGCCTGGCCAATAAAACCTCTTCCTAATCAGGTATTCCATTTTCGATGCATACCCTAATGCTCATGCAGTTTGTGAATGTGATTTACCACTGCCTTTCTCAGATAGCTTGGAAGGAATGACCTCCATTCCTTGGTATCATGTTTAACTTATAGTATTTCATCTCTTATTCAATAAATCTCCATCTTCCTTCCCACCCAACTTATATTGATTGGCTCTTTTTCTAATAAGGCAATTAGCTGTATTAGTTTCTCATCCCAGTGAGCCAGCTGGTCCAGGTCTTTCTCTACACTTTTGTCTATGGTCAAATTGATGCCCACAATGTACAAGTTAAAACATTTTAAATGTTAAAATCAGTAACTGGCAGGATTATGGCTCAAAATATCTGCTATGATATTCTCTGACCCTTTGCAGTAGCACACCATGTATTCATACTCCTGGAGAAATAAACTTCAGTGCAATAATTAGCTATTGGTTAGGTAGCTGTGGGTAATGAACTCTAAGGTCTGTGATCAGTGATTACAATTACTTTCAATCCCAACAAGAGCGGTCTGAATTTCTGAAATGCCAATATGATGGCTAATGCCTCCTTTTCTGTGGTAATATAATTCATTTCAGGGCCTTTGAGTAACTGACTTATAAAATATAGCACTCCTATCTAACTGTCCTTCTGGATTTGTGACAAAGTCACGCTGATTCTATAATCACTGCTATCTGTCTGCATCAAAAAGGGCTTGTTAAAGTCAGGGAATGAGAGCACCACTTGTTTTAAAACCCCTCTTTAATATTTTCAAATGCTTGGGCCTGCTCTCCCAACCATTTCCATGGGACATGGTTCTTTAATAGTTTCACGAGTGGTTCCACTCTCTGCAAATCACTTCTGGAATTGATTATAAAAATTGCAGAGACCTATGAAAGAATGTACCTGTTTCCTTGACTAAGGTGTCAGAAAATCATTAATGGCAAGGAATTTATCAAGATGTAGTTGAATCTCATGGCCCCCTACCATGTGCCCCAAAACACTACTTTATCTCTACACAGAGAACTTTTTCTCAGATTTACTTCAATTCCTCTTTTTGGCATTCTCTCAGGAAAATGTCTACATCTCTGAGATGGTCTTTCATTGTGGATGATGCTATTAAGGTGTCATCCACATACATGGCTTACCAGATCTTGGACTTCTGGTGATAGGACTTGATCAAGGTACTTTATTAACCCCATTCCACTGTTTATAAAGCCAAATGGTATTTTATTAAATTGGTACGAATAGTCCTCGAACCTAAAGATGGTATACTTACGGTCTTTGGGGTATAATGCTATTTGCCAGTAGCTGGTTGTTAAATTGAATGTAGAGATTTTCTTTCCCTTAAATTTTTCCCAACAGTTCATGCATGGGTGGAGATATGTTCAATTGGTAGTTGCCTGGCATCCAGGCATAGCTGAATGGTCCCATTTTTTTGTAGGGTTGCAATACAATGAGCATTTTGACACTATACCCCATTCCAACATCTGGTCAATTTGCTTCTTTACCTCCCCTTTGACTGATGCAGTATGGGATACGATCATGATTTAAAAAGGTTGTGTCTGACTCAATCTAATTTTTTGTACTGAAATAGTATGGGATCGATCATAATTGAAAAGATTATGTCTGACTCAATCTAACCCTTTGATCAAACCTTGAATTGTACCAGGAACATCAGGATATTTCATCAGCATTTCTTCCAGCTTTGATTTCCCCATGTAACTCATCATTCTGGCTTCCTCCCCCTTTTCTCTAATAATGCTTTCTATCGGTTCCTCCCCAATTTTCAACATTCCAATAAAAACATACTATATGTTTCTCATAAATTCCAGCTCCTTGTTTTCATATATCAGCTGTTTTTTCTTGTAATCAAGACTGCACTTGTGTCTGGGTAGGAAATCAGATTCCAATAATGCATCATGTATCAGATCTTTCATGATCAAGAATACATGCAAAATGACCTCATTGATCTTTACTTCAATCCACACTTGTCAGGGCTCTATTTTTGCCTTACAATTATTTACCATGGTGACATGGGTTGCTTTTAGCTGAAGTGTTTGTGGCCTTGGCTGCTCCCTTAATATTTGTTGATATAACTTCTCCAATATTACAGAAATTTGGCTTCCCAAATCTATGAGCATTGCTACCCCTTTTTTCCCAAACCTGACAATGATTTTTGGGCATGTTTGTGGGGCATATTCTGGAACTCTGCCTTTCCATAAGCATGTGAGGTTCCCTACTTATTTCTCTTTATCTACATAGATTGAGCTTGATCAATTTCCTTTATCTATTTTTCTTTTTCTGTTCTCCTCTCCCTTATGATCTTACATCTGTATTTTGTCTATCTTTCTAACTCTCCTGTCTTCTAATCTACATCAATAGTTGCTCACCTTGAACATATCTAACATTTTATCAATTTCCTTAGCTGATTTATTAATCCTTTCTGACATGCACTTTATCACCAAACTAAAATTTTGACACACTATCCATACTATTTGCTTCTCTGACATTTTGCAATCTTCCAAGCTTCTCAATATAGCTACCTTTCTGTCTTCTGTTATGTGTTCTCTATATGTTTGCCTCTTTACCTACCATTTAACTCTTGCTGGCTTTCTGACCAAAAAGTCTTCTCTAATGTTGTTTTGTATTCTCCAAAGTTCTCTGGGTGACTAGTTAGTGAGTTCCACTATGTAAGGGCATGCCATTCTACATGGTCATAGGCTACCATCACTTTACCCTTGTCTGACATTTTATTTACCCTGAAATGTCTTTGTTAACTTTCCATGTGTCCTACCAGTATTTTCACCCACTTTGCCCTTGCATATTTTTATTTTTACCAGTTCTTGTGTCATGGTTTCTTGGTCAATATATCTCTTTGAACTGGTTTTCATTTTTTTTTTTTTGCTTTTGTATTTTCTACTTATGTTGACAATATGTGCTGGGTTCAATGGACCAGCCCCTTGACCATTTTGCCATCTGACATTTTTAACATTTTTGCCCTATTTGATTATCTAATTCAAATTTCTATATATAT
The DNA here is from genome assembly GCA_028023455.1 of Epiperipatus broadwayi. NCBI lineage: Eukaryota > Metazoa > Onychophora > Udeonychophora > Euonychophora > Peripatidae > Epiperipatus > Epiperipatus broadwayi. The sequence goes on from JAQFVV010012427.1 coordinate 2,081,883, forward strand.
TTTTTCTCTTTCCAATAAAAAAAAAAAAATTTCCAACAGCAACACAATTCTCTATTTAAAAAAAATATATTTCATTTCTTTCTTTTTTTTTAAAATTTAACATGGACCACTACACCCTTTATATCTTTTGACTGTATTTACTATATCAATCTCCATTCTTCAAAAGTCCCATCATTGGGAGTCCATTGTAAGGAAATACCACCATTACTATATTTATTTCTATTTAAATCTATCTGTGGTCAGAAAATTACATCAACCTGAACCAATCCTAACAATCATTTCTTTTTTTGTTACAATGGAAGAATATATATATATATATATATAATATATGGTTTATCGAACAGCCCTTCCTATATGAAGTTTTCCTATGTTCTGAGTCATTCTTCCTTTTTGTCAAAATTTTCCCTGTTGGTGGGTCATTCTAAGGGTTGGAGAAATAAACCAGCCACAAAAATATCATATATATATTGGTAATTTTGGATAATCCTATCCCTCCCAGTTTTGATTTTCTTCCTTTGTAGATTTCTACATTTATGGTCAACAGCTTTTTGTCCATTACCAAGTGCCAATCCTGCTCATTAGCAAGAATCATAGAGTCTACCAATAATTCATCTGACTCAACAATATCAAAACCTGCCTATCTTAAACTAGCTCGTGCTCAGGGTGTGGTAGTGCAATATGCCAGAGAAGATATGGCGAGTAAACTAGCTTTCCAAGTAAACACACTTTTTCTTTTTTTTCTTTTGAATTCCTATTTTACTTTAATTCCCACTATAGTTTAAAATAAGACTTTTTAAAAATCCCCATGCACCCTTCTATCTAATCTGTTCTACCTCAAATATTTATTGGAGGCACGCTGGCACATACAGAAATTATATTACCAAGTTAAATGATAAAATACACAAATAATTGTGTAATACATAAGTGGAAATGAATTAAATGGTTTAATTGGAAATCTATTAGCATTTATTATAAGAAGATAGCATAAATAATGTATATGATGCAATATTATGATTATTTTATGAATTACAATTAGAAAGAGAGAAAAGAAAATTAAATTAAAAAAATACATACATAAAAATATTGTCACACTTTTTCTTTTTCTAGAAAATACACAAAAATATTGTCACACTGTTTGATTTGATTGGGTTTACGAGTTAGAAATGATGCAATTTTATATTTACCGGTATTTATTAATGAAACAGAACCTACATATATATCTTATAATCCTGGGATTAGCGTCCCTTGTCTATTTGTGCATTCCAGTTATTGAGTCCATCTCCTGACAATGTATTCCTTTTGAATTCTTTCATGTAATTCCAAGAATGTCGGATGTAGTACAGTAGATCCAGTTGTTGTGGTCCATGATTGCAAGTGGTATATTTAGGGCAATGGATATCATAATGGGTTCTTATGGCATAGATGGCAGAGAGAGTTGGAGCATGAACGTGAACTCCGGCATGATTAGAACTTTTTACTCCATATGGTTCATGAAGTTTTCTTCCAGAGTTTTTACTTTCAGTTTGCAAAAACAAACTCCTTCATCTAGCAATCAGAGAATGGTGATGACAGTTTATGCCTTCCCCTTCTTTTCTGGTAGATTTATTAATTTTTTCTTTGTTCCAAAACAAAAAAAAACCACTTTCCCATATCAAATTTTTACTTATCTTATTTTTTTTTAACTTTTAGATACACTTTTTCGTTTAATTTGAAAATAGACAAAAGAAGTCAAAAGAATTTAATTTACACAGTACATTCCACATTCCCTTGCTTCCTTTCTCCTTCTTCTTTCTTTAATTAAAATTATTTGATGAAGTTCGAATGTTTAAATCAATTTATTAAGATAGAGCGAGGTAGCAAAAATTAATTCCATCTATTTCTAAAACAATAGGAAAAACATTTGGCTAATTACTCTCTGGGATCATAACAACAAAAAAAACTTTGTACATGCTTTAAATTCTCTCAATTTTATTTTATTTTTTCAAAAACAACATTCATCTATATATATCTGTGCCACTAACGATATTAACTCATAACCACCATCCTTCTTTCTCACCCTAGTAAATATTTAACATGCTTGTCTGTGCAACTTCTCCAAATAAATAAATAAATAATAATAATAACAATAATAATAATAATAATAATAATAATAATAATTTATTTATTTATTTATTCATTATGAAGCAAACAATAAATGTATAATACAGTGAGATAAATTCCATACAAGAAAAATCTTGTGTGAGGAATTTAAATGTAACAACTAAAAACACAAAAAAAAATTATAAATAGTAATAATAATAGTAGTAGTAGTAATAATAATAATAATAGTAATAATAATAATAATAATAGTAATAGTAATAATAATAATAATAATAATTTATTTATTTATTTATTTATTCATTATGAAGCAAACAATAAATGTATCATACCGTGAGATAAATTCCATACAAGAAAAATCTTGTGTGAGGAATTTAAATGTAACAACTAAAAACACTAATAAAATACAAAAAAAAAAATTATAAATAATAATAATAATAATAATAATAATAATAATAATAATAATAATAATAATAATAATAATAATAATAATAATAATAATAATAATAATAATAATAATAATAATAATAATAATAATAATAATAATAATAATAATAATAATAATAATAATAATAATAATAATAATAATAATAATAATAATAATAATAATAATAATAATAATAATAATAATAATACACAAAGAAAACCTGTATATCCCCTTTCTCTTCTTTTGTAAAAGTATTTGAACTCAGTTCCTCTTACAATGTCTTATATCTCTATTATCTGTATTTATATAAAAGAGTTTTAACACACAAAATGTTGAAACTTCTTTCATCTGAAACATGCCTAATAAACAATGTATCCTCATGACCAAAAATAAATTTTCAAGAGTGTGTGCTTGATCAAACTTTCACTTTATATTCATGATCTTGCTATTAACAGCAAAAAATTCATTTTCACATATGATTTTATTTTTTATTATATATTATTGCTTTTTGTACTTATTACATGGATTATTTTCCATACATAAAACTTAAGAATTTTATCAGTAACAAATATCTATTAATTACATTTGATTCTGCATCTTACACATACTTAATCACATCCATAAGGTTTACTTTTAATCTGAGACCAATGAATCCTAATATGAGTTTTACAATTTTTATCATTGTATTTGTAAGCTTAACCCTTTTTTAAAATTCTTTTTCATATTTTGCAGATTACAAATCCTTCAATATAGATTAAAGTTTAAAATTTTTCATTTTTGGCCAGAAAAACATAACTTCAATGTAAAACGTTGAATGGTATTCTAGATTTAACTAAAGTTCTACCTAATACATTTTCATTATTAGCGAAGTCACTAACGAATGATTTGATATTTGAAAACTTGTGAGTTACCAATACAATGTAATTATTAAATGTCTTATTTCAGTAAGATAAATAAAAAAATGATCAGGATTAAATCTCTGGTAAAGTGTAAATGAATAATAACATACCAGAAGTTAAGCTTCTGGCAGAATACCAACAGATGATTAGGAATTGAGATCTAGTAAAATATCTATTTATGATCAAAAATTGTCTGAATAAAAACTGTTTTTGATAAGATCTTGATTCAAATCTGGTTCTATTAAAAAATCTATGTATAAACTTATTTACACAAATTCTCCAATGCAAGTAAAAGAATAAATAATATATATATATATGTTGATATGAAGATTTTCATGGGTTGCATATATAAAAGATATATTTTGTAGGTTCATCCATGTTAAAAAATTTAAATATTGATATATGATGTTTCGGCTTGATCACACAAGTCATCCAGTGGATGACTTGTGTGATCAAGTCGAAATGTTGGTATATCAATATTTAAATTTTTTAACATGGATGAACCCGCAAAATATGTTTTATATCTGTATTCAAGTAATTAAACTGAGGATAATTTTGATGTATGTGCAACATAATCATGGTTAACATGCTTGAAAGTATATTCAGTTTACTTAATTTAATATATTTTAATTCTCTACTATAGTATTTTCATATTATTAATAATGGCAGAGTATTAATATATATATATATATATATTATACCGAGACAAAGTCGGTATATGTAAACACACACACACTCAAGCAATGTAAAATACTCTATTTTTATTTTCTTACAACTTATGATAAAAAATAGATATAGTTTTCTTTCCATACTTTCTAAAAATACACTTGTAAAATAAAATATTAATATGTCTAATTAAATAGTTTAAGGCTTTAACATAATTTACTAAAATAATATTCTCTAAAATGAAAAATAATATGCCATTATAAATATCAATAAATAATTTATACTTGTTATGCCGCGGGGGTAACTAAAAAGGGATATTTTAAAATTATAATTGTAGTAAAAGTAAAAGCTTATAGAAATGATTTTGAGAAAGATTAAATGCTCGACTTTTAGCTAATGTAAATTACATTGTTCTCGTAAGACACGCACACACGTATGCATTCAAGGTGTGAATGAATATAAGTTTGTTAACTGAGATTGCAATATGAGATTGCCTAAACATAAGATTGCCTTAAGCACATGGATTGAGTAGGACACGGACCCCAACGACAACTCTAAGAACATGGAACTCTGGGGGGAGATTCGATCCTCAGATAAGATCCAACCCATATAAATATCAAGCAAAATCTAAAAGAAAAAATGATTAATTGAAAAAATTAATTAAGAGAAGCTAAGTCAAATTATCAAATTTTTGTTCAACTTTCTCAAAATTCAATTTAATTTAAATTACTTCGTTTGTGCTACCCGTTTTCAAGATGATCGATATGAAATTAATATTTAGAGCGTCGACTGTCATGAGGGGCTAGGAAACCCTTCAGTGATTGATCGACGCTCCGCCACCAGAACATCTCCGTCGCTATGAATACTTAATAATATTACCATCTAAAATTAGTGCTCCAACCAGTTCAATAATGTTCCGTGAAACACATGAATCATCCTGATTTATTACGCTCAACTTTAAAAGAAATGAACAATCTCCTTATGGAAAACATCATCTCCCATGTTCAAACCTCCACTTAGTTAGAAGCAGCGGAAGAATAAGCCAAAATCCTAGGTAAACACTTTATTTTTTTTATGCTTTCATTCATTCCATACGTAAACTTTTAAAAAAAGGCAATCTCATAATTAACTAACTTTGATTTCGCAGATTAAGCTATAAAATATTCCGTAATTCATTATATTTAAAAATTATTATTGTAACTTATTAGTGTAATCTCAACCTTCGTAAAATCAAACACTATGCAATTCCTAAAATTTAAATCTCAGGACTTTTCAAATATGAACTTTGACCCTAATTATTATCTTATAATTTATAACACTTACCTTCAAAATGTAATATAAAAAAATGTAAAAAAAGAAATTTATATTCTATCATCCATATTTTACGATATATAATATGTTCTTTTCTGTGCGAGTGCGTAAATGCGTGTGTGTGCGTGTAAATAAAACTTTTAACCAATGTGCTTTTTTTTATATTAAATAAATTTGTTCAGTATTTAAACAAGTCGAGCATTTCTCAAGTCATTTCCTATAATTAAATCTTTATTCTATTTGTCGTCTTGATTATTAATAAAGTTAGCATTTATGCATATAGTTAATTATATTACTTTAGATTTATCTTTCTTAAACCTTGTTGCTTTAAAACATCGTGCCGTAAGTCACGATGTTTATTTATTTATTTATTTACTTATTCCGTAGTTAAGATAGATTTAAGAATTGGGAGGGCCTATTATAAAATATAAATAAATGTCAATGAGTTGTAAATATAGCTGGAGTAAATAATTCTACCGGACGGTATAATATAGGGGGGATGATCTTATAAGCTTCTAATTGTTTAGAGATATAGACGAATAATCGCATTGGTCCCAAATAACCAATGACATGGTCCAATGCTTGGATCGATCAGTTAGTTAATCAAGCGTCTTCTCCATTGGTTATCATAGCGTCCTTTACCATAATAGTAATTTTGAAACAATTACATCGCGACCCTGAGTGACCCTATTGGTCCATGCTGGGAGTTTGAGCTTGTGGGCGGGATTAGACTTCGAAATCGTTTTGACATGACGTAAGGTGATGCGAGAAGTTAAATTATAATTAAATCATCGTATCTGGCGCCCCCTTGTATTGATAGTGAACAGTTATCGATAGAAGAAAATAAATAAAGCTTTACGCTATGTCATGTTTGTTTTAATGGACCGGTACAATATATATATTGTACCGGTCCATTAAAACACCCGATCACATAGGGATTGTGATTCCGAAACAAACATGACATAGCGTAAAGCTTTATTTATTTTCTTCTATCGATAACTGTTCACTATCAATACAAGGGGGCGCCAGATACGATGATTTAATTATAATTTAACTTCTCGCATCACCTTACGTCATGTCAAGACGATTTCGAAGTCTAATCCCGCCCACAAGCTCAAACTCCCAGCATGGACCAATAGGGTCACTCAGGGTCGTGATGTAATTGTTTCAAAATTACTATTATGGTAAAGGACGCTATGATAACCAATGGAGAAGACGCTTGATTAACTAACTGATCGATCCAAGCATTGGACCATGTCATTGGTTATTTGGGACCAATGCGATTATTTGTCTATATCTCTAAACAATTAGAAGCTTATAAGATCATCCCCCCTATATTATACCGTCCGGTAGAATTATTTACTCCAGCTATATTTACAACTCATTGACATTTATTTATATTTTATAATAGGCCCTCCCAATTCTTAAATCTATCTTAACTACGGAATAAGTAAATAAATAAATAAATAAACATCGTGACTTACGGCACGATGTTTTAAAGCAACAAGGTTTAAGAAAGATAAATCTAAAGTAATATAATTAACTATATGCATAAATGCTAACTTTATTAATAATCAAGACGACAAATAGAATAAAGATTTAATTATAGGAAATGACTTGAGAAATGCTCGACTTGTTTAAATACTGAACAAATTTATTTAATATAAAAAAAAAGCACATTGGTTAAAAGTTTATTTACACGCCCACACACGCATTTACGCACTCGCACAGAAAAGAACATATTATATATCGTAAAATATGGATGATAGAATATAAATTTCTTTTTTTACATTTTTTTATATTACATTTTGAAGGTAAGTGTTATAAATTATAAGATAATAATTAGGGTCAAAGTTCATATTTGAAAAGTCCTGAGATTTAAATTTTAGGAATTGCATAGTGTTTGATTTACGAAGGTTGAGATTACACTAATAAGTTACAATAATAATTTTTAAATATAATGAATTACGGAATATTTTATAGCTTAATCTGCGAAATCAAAGTTAGTCAATTATGAGATTGCCTCTTTTTTAAAAGTTTACGTATGGAATGAATGAAAGCATAAAAAAAATAAAGTGTTTACCTAGGATTTTGGCTTATTCTTCCGCTGCTTCTAACTAAGTGGAGGTTTGAACATGGGAGATGATGTTTTCCATAAGGAGATTGTTCATTTCTTTTAAAGTTGAGCGTAATAAATCAGGATGATTCATGTGTTTCACGGAACATTATTGAACTGGTTGGAGCACTAATTTTAGATGGTAATATTATTAAGTTTTCATAGCGACGGAGATGTTCTGGTGGCGGAGCGTCGATCAATCACTGAAGGGTTTCCTAGCCCCTCATGACAGTCGATGCTCTAAATATTAATTTCATATCGATCATCTTGAAAACGGGTAGCACAAACGAAGTAATTTAAATTAAATTGAATTTTGAGAAAGTTGAACAAAAATTTGGTAATTTGACTTAGCTTCTCTTAATTCATTTTTTCAATTAATCATCCCTTCTTTTAGATTTTGCTTGATATTTATATGGGTTGGATCTTATCTGAGGATCGAATCTCCCCCCAAAGTTCCATGTTCTTAGAGTTGTCGTTGGGGTCCGTGTCCTACTCAATCCATGTGCTTAAGGCAATCTTATGTTTAGGCAATCTCATATTGCAATCTCAGTTAACAAACTTATATTCATTCACACCTTGAATGCATACGTGTGTGCGTGTCTTACGAGAACAATGTAATTTACATTAGCTAAAGTCGAGCATTTAATCTTTCTCAAAATCATTTCTATAAGCTTTTACTTTTACTACAATTATAATTTTAAAATATCCCTTTTTAGTTTAAAACGAAACAACAAAAAGCAAACTTGACAAATAATGATTATAATAAATTGATTCCTCAAAAATAAAACTCTTTTAATTTTATTTTAATCAATCTGACAGGTACTCTTGTATCTCCGCGATCTGCTTTAGACACGGCTGTTTCTCGTTCATTCTTAAACAAGATCGCTTTTTTTTAAAAAAATTTTGTACCTGTCATTTATTTCGTCGTTAAATATATATTTAACTTTCCTAGGTTCAAACCCTATGTAACGCTATTCCGTTACAATATAT